>CM045768.1:106306509-106828610 GCA_025200525.1 Camellia lanceoleosa
ACCATCTTTTCTCTCTTGTTCTTCATTCCTAAGCTCTGAATTCTATTGTAGGCTTGTTGTAATCTTGTAATAAGTCCTCATGGATGTGGTTGGGGGTAGCAAATAACTATCCATCCATTGAGTTGATAGTTTCTCTACTTTTCTATAGTTTAAATCTCTTTTCTTGCTTTCTAGAGCTATAATCTTTTGTTATGGTATATTTGGAACATTGTAGGTGTGATTAGAGTTAGACATTAGTCATTTATCCACAAGTTTGATTATGTAAAGTAAATTCTTTCTTGTTTCCACACTTTCTCATCACATATCTCATCATTCCATCATATTGGTGTATATGTTTCGACCTATGCTCAGGATAAATGAGTCAAAGTGGTTGTTTCATGGGACTAGAGGGATGATTCTTGATATTTGATGTTGAGAAAGTGGTTGTTCTTCATATTCATTGATTTTTCTTGGAAGTAATGCAAGAAGCTTTAGGTCAAAGATATTGAAAACTTTCTTCTCCATCATTTGTAAACATTGAAAGGAGTGGAAACACCCTCATTCCATAAATAGAAGAGGAGTCTTCAATAATCTTTGATGAGTTTCTAGTTTTAAAGGCAAAGCTTCCACTAAGAAACGATGGACATTAATTTACTCACTCCAATTAATAGCATAAATTTGGGTATTAACCTACTCTTATTCACAAAGAGAGGATTGTAGGTTCCTATCTATTTCTTAGGCTTGAATTTGGTTTACTTAATTCATTTAATTTGTTGGATTGTTGTAGATGGTTGTGTGATGAGGGTTGTGGCCTATCTATCCCCTCCTTAACTGTTCTCTGCAAAATGGAGAGGTAGAAAGGATGAACACCCCTTAGAAATTGTGCTTTTGTTTTGTTCTGTCCCTTTTTGCACAAAAACAGTGTTCATCTCAGAGGATTGGGTCAGCCAAACCTTTATTTGGTCGGCCAGATGATTTTGTAGCCGGCCCAATGAGGCTCATTCCCAAGCAGAACAAAGTAAAACATGACAGTTTCTAGGGAAGTGATCTCTTAGCATTTTGAGTTATTGTTTCTTAATTCTTTGTTTATTTAGTATGATTTGTTAGGTTCAGCAATAATTTGTTGGATCAAATTCATTTGTTGTAATAATTCCCAACCCCACGTCTTATTCATTCATTTGTTATAATAATTCCCCCAACCCCATGTCTTATTAATTTGAATTGTTGTAATAACTTCCAACCCCACATTTTTCTATCCCTTTTATTTACATACTTTTCCGTGGATGTTGTATATAGCATCTCGTTTTATTTATCATACCCATGTTGCATCCATTTTTCATGTATGTGGATTCGGTTCATTTGCATGGATGGATTTTATCAATTCAAAAGGTGGTTATATACTCTATCTCATGTCTTGAAATAATACACATGTCATTTGATAGTAACTAAATCCCTAGTTGCATATTGTGGATGTACTGCATTAGTCATCTGTATGTAGGATCATGCATGACTTTTTAACCCATTCTTCTTATTTATCATGGAGTACTAGGTGAGCATTTTTTTCGTTTTAGCATTTTGTGTGTACACATTATCTATCATACTCATTGTTATACCATGATGTTAGATGCTTAATTGGAATATCTATATGGATGCCAGTGGATAAAGGTCATGTTACTTGCGCTAGAATGTTGTTAAGTCTTATGCTGCTAAGTTGTTTTTTTTTTTTTAAATGTCGAGTTGTACAAAATGCTTTTCAAAATGCATAACATCAAAGCATAACCAGAACAAGTGACACAATTTATATTTGTATGCCTCAGATAGTAATGTTAGCATCATTTAAAACCGGACTATGAATATATGAAGACTATGAAAATAACATCATGGCTTAGTAGAGGCTAATCTTTTGATCGCGGGAGTGGGCTGCTCAATTCATGACCTTCCCCTCTCATACCTAAGTTCCCAAATCGAGACACTTTGGTTATGATTAGGGTTGCAAATTAACAGAGCTGTTCGTGAACAAGCTCGAGCTCAGCTCGGCTTGGCTCGGTAAGAGCTCGTTCGAACTCAGTTTGTTAAATTTTTTTTTTTTTTTTTGTATTCGAGCTCAAGCTTGAGATCGTTAAATTTTTAATAAACAAGCCTAAATATTCTAAAACTTGGCTCGTTAGCTAGCTCGTTTAATATTTATTATTTATATATTAAATAATATAAAAATATGTATAAAAAATAAGATAAATATGTTATTATATATTTAAAAAATATAAATGTAAATAATAGTTAACTATAGATAGTACATTTATATAATAGTGGCAGTAGGTATTCGTACTTTGATAAAATATTGACTTTTTTTTTAGAATGTGTATATATATTGTATAATCAAAGTTTTACTTGTAACTTTAGTCTCATACGCAAGTATGAATTTATAAATTTTTTAACTCGTTAAGGTTCGTGAACAGGCTCAAGTTCGAATCAAGCCTAAACCAACTCTGCTCGAGCTTGGTTCGTTAAATTTTTATTCAGCTCGAGCTTGAGCTCAAGTTCGTTAAAATCTTAATAAACAAGCCCAAACATACTAAAACTCAGCTCGGCTCAGCTTTGCTCGTTTGCAGCCCTAGTTATTGTAGTGATCCCGATTTTGACCCGATCAACTTACGGGGGTCGAGCTGCCCAGACAGCTCGCCGAAAGCAAAAATGAAAAATGCATTTGAAATTGCTTACAGGAAAGTGTATTTCACGCTCGAGCGGACCATGTTATATCAGTCCATAAGGGGAGATTTCAGATCACTTTTTCAGTTCTCTCTCTCTAAAACTCTCCAAAATTTCCAGATCTAGAGCTTCTCTCTCTAAAAGTCATCTTCTCTCTTCGATTCCTCCAAATCCATTGGGAGTTAGACCGAAGTTCTTCATCCAAGTTGTGTAACTTCTTGAGGCCTTCGTTGTGTGCGGTGAAGATCGAGTTTCGACACCGTAAATTTTGAGGTTTCATCTCATTTCTTCTTCAAAACTTGAGGTAGGGATTTTCTTAGAGTTATATATATATATATATTTTTGCAAGATCTATATGAAATTCAAAATCATCTTTCGATAGCTTTGAAAATTGATTGTTGATTCAAGAAGTTGAGCGATTTTGAAAGTACCGCCTAACTAAAGGCGAGGAAATGTGTGTTGAGAGTACGAGACTCTCATTTTGCTATGACTTTGTGTGTAAGCCAAGGGCTGTATATGTGTGGGTTTGAATAACCATTTTGTGTAACCAGGCTCAAGCCTTGGAAATCTGTAAACCCTTAGGGGTATTTATTTGTTTATTTACTTGTTGTTGGATTAATGTATTGTTGCATAAAGAACTATTGTATTATGTAATGTAAGTTTAGAGATTTATATTCAGTTTTCCTTGAAAGAGCCATAATTGTTGTATTATCATTTGGGTTAGAAATTTGGGGCATTACAACTTGGTATCAGACCTACCGGGTTTGAATACTTGGAGCTCGTGGGAAGTGATTGTTTAATCACAATGGGTTCATTTAGCATGTTTAGGAAGTGTTATGCATTTTGTGATTATGTGATAACATGCTTGTGTGAATAAATGGGTATGTGATTGGACTTTTGTGATGTTGTTTGCGCTTATTAAATTCCTTGAGGTCTCATTAGAAGGGTACTTGATCAATACTCGTTCTATTAAGAATTTTTAGTTTTTCGTGAGACGAATCTCATCATAAGAGTATAATCCGTATGTGTTTACATGACTAAGTGCTTATGTCGAGTGAAATTGAATTGTGTATATGGTAGAGAAATATATAGAATTGTTGTAGTCGAACATGTGAGTCAAGTTACGAGCACATATGAGTTAATGTGCTAAATTATTTCTCTTGTGTCCTTTATTAGGATGTCAAGAAGGGGTCAAGTCCGTGGTGGTAGAGGCGGACGGCGTGGTAGGGCTCGCCGAGGTGTGCCTGAGGTACCGGTCCATAAGGTTCTAGTGCAAGAAGAAGGGTTCGGCCAAGCTAATATGGCCGAGCAAGCAAGCCAAGCTAATCTGGCCTAGCAGGTAGGACAAGCAGGTCAAACCGCAATAGGGACCCTAGCTCGAGAAATGGTAGGGGCTTTAAGAGAGTCTATGAACTTGTTGAGGGTGGAGAATCAAGCCCGAGAGAACACCGTGGAGTCAAGGGCGAGTTTCCTTACTAGAGAGTTCTTGCGGGCTAAATCGGATGAGTTCCATGGTGGCCTCGAGCCCAAGAAAATGGATGAGTGGCTCGAACAAACTATGAAGACATTTGAGATGCTTTACATCGAAGATAGTGAACAAAGAATGATGGTAGCGAGTTACTACCTTAAGGGAGACGCGGGTCAATGGTGGAAATATGCCAAGGATAGAGTGGAGCCAACATGGAAAGCCTTTGCAATTGCTTTCCAAGATAAGTACATATCTCCCACTGTTAGGGAGAGATTGAGGCAAGAGTTTAAAGACCTTAAACAACTCGACATGCCCATGGCCGAGTTTGAGGTGGTCTTTTCTAATTTGTCTAGATTTGCACCGGAGTTTGTGGCAACGGAAGAGCGCCGTTGCATTGAATTTGAAAAGAATTTGAAAACAAAAATTATGTTCAAGCTTGTTGGAAATAGGATTCGGGAATATGACTGTCTTGTGAAGACGGTGACACACGTAGAAATTTCCATACAAGCCGAGGAGGAAAGGCTTCGGAGTTCGAGGTCTACGGGCCAAGAGTTCCAAGGAGACTATAGGCAGAACAAGAAGAGCAAGAACACCTATCCATCCCAGTCCCAACCACAGCTGTCTAGATCCACTTTTCCTTTGCGTAGTGCGGGTCCAAAAAAAAGTGCATCGAATAGCTTCTCGTGTTTCAAGTGTGGCTAACCGGATCACAAAACCTTCTCATGCCCACAGAAGGGAGGAGGGCAATTAATGTTACCACCACCTAATCAATCTCAAAGTTAGTCTCAGTCTCAGAATAAAGGTCAAGGGTTTAATTGTTATCAGTGTGGTCAACTGAGGCATATGAAGAGAACTTGCCCACAGTTGGGAGGCGCATCAGGGTCGAGGCAGACTCAGAGCCATCGGTAGGCTCAATCAGTCCAAGCTTCGCGAGTTAATCAGGGAGCCGCTTCGGCTCAGTCAGTACAACAGGCCTATGCTCCAAGAGGGGAGCAAATTAATCAGGGGCCATAGGGGTGCGTGTATGCTGTTATCGTGCCAAAGCAATTACCAGAATCCTCAGTTGTGAGAGGTATTTTTGTTGTGTGTAATTCTTTGGCTAATGTATTGATAGACACGGGTACGTCTCATTCATTTATATCTACTGCATTTGCTTCTTTAGAGGTAGCACGGTTAGTGCCTTCACTCAGAGTAGAGTCACCTATTGGGGGTACAGTTGATTTAGACCGGGATTGTCGTGATTGTGAAATAGAAGTTGTCGGGCATCGACTTCCATTTGCTTTTGTGTTGCTAGATATGTCAAGTTTTGATGTCATTTTAGGCATGGACTGGTTGTGTTCTTATCAAGCTGTGATTGATTGTTACCATCAGAGAGTTACAATGTGCACTTCGGGTAGTGATCGTTTCTATTTTCTGGGGAACCGAGTTGATAGAACCTTGTCACCAATTATTGACCCTCGTAATAAAAGCAAGCTTAGTGGTCTTCTTGCAACTCTCTTGGATAGTGAGAGTGACGGGGCTCGTGTTGAGTTACCAAGGGTAGTTTGTGAATACCCGGATGTCTTTCCAGAAGATCTTACTAGTTTACCACCTCACCGGGAGATTGAGTTCTCCATTGAATTAGTGCCTGGCACGGCACTGATTTCCATGTCACCGTATAGATTTACACCCCCCGAATTACATGAGTTGAAGATTCAACTCCAAGAACTTTTAGACAAGGGCTTCATTCGCCCTAGTACATCGCCTTGGGGAGCGTCGGCTCCCTTTGCGAAGAAGAAGGATGGGTCATTACGGTTGTGCATTGATTACCGCAAGTTGAATAGAGTTACAGTTAATAACAAGTATCCTCTACCGAGAATAGATGATTTGTTTGACCAACTTAGAGGGTCTCATTGCTTCACAAAAATAGATTTGAGGTCGGGGTACCATCAGTTGAGAGTCCGGGAGGAGGACATTCAGAAGATGGCCTTTCGTACTCATTATGGCCACTATGAATTCCTTGTAATACCTTTTGGGTTGACCAATGCACCGGCTTCCTTTATGGATTTGATGAATAGAATTTTTCGGGAATACTTGGACCGTTTTGTAGTCGTCTTTGTGGACGACATCTTGATTTATTCAACCTTTGAAGAGGAACACGAGACTCACTTGCAGGTAGTGCTGGGTTTACTTAGTGAGCACCAATTGTATGCCAAATTTGAAAAATGCGAGTTTTAGTTAACAGAGGTGAAATTTTTGGGGCATGTAGTGTCTAAAGAGGGAGTAACTGTGGACTCCTCAAAGAGAGATGATGTACAGGATTGGGAACAACCCAAGAATGTTTTTGAAATTCGGAGTTTCTTGGGATTAGCGGGGTATTATCGACGTTTTGTAAGGGACTTCTCTAGACTAGCTGCACCTTTGACTAGGTTGACGAGAAAGGGTATCAAATTTGTGTGGAATGAGACTTGTGAAAAGTCATTCCAAGAGCTTAAGACTAGATTGACTACCGCACCGGTTTTGATAATTTCGGAAAGGGGTTTGAATTACACTGTCTATTGTGATGCGTCCGGAGATGGACTTGGTTATGTCTTGATGCAAGAGGGAAAAGTTGTGGCCTACGGTTCACGACAATTGAAAACTCATGAGAAAAATTACCTCACCCATGATCTAGAATTAGCAGTGGTGATTTTTACTTTAAAATTTGGAGGCATTACTTGTACGGTGAGAAGTTTGAAGTCTTCTCCGATCATAAGAGTCTAAAGTATTTGTTTTCTCAAAAAGACTTGAATTTACGACAATGGAGGTGGATGAAATTTATGGAGGATTATGACTTTGAGTTACACTATCATCCATGGAAGGCCAATGTGGTGGCCGATGCTTTGAGTCGAAAATCTGTGAGTAGTTTGGCAAGTGTGGCCATTTGGGAATGGGATATGCTAGATGTTATTGGCAAGTTTGATTTGCACCTGGATGAGTCCGGAGAGAGTGCTACCTTGTTTACTTTGAATGCTCAACCTACCTTGGTTAGTAAGGTCATAGAGGCACAACGAGGAGACCGTGATGTGGAATCAATCCGTGTTAAGATTTCCAATAGAAAAGAAGAGAAAGGTTTGAATGTTCACTCGGATCTGAGTGTACGTTACCTAGACCGTTTGTTTGTACTAGAATCTTATAGAGAGGAGGTATTTCGGGAGTTCCATCACTCACGCCTTGCGATACACCCGGGAGGCACTAAAATGTATCATGATCTTAGTCGTCAGTTTTGGTGGAGGGGTATGAAACGGGATGTCGCTTTATTTGTATCGAAGTGCCTTACTTGTCAACAAGTGAAGGCCGAACACCAAAGACTAGCGGGTTTGTTACAATGCGTACCGATAGCCTAATGGAAATAGGAGTGTGTTACCATGGATTTTGTAGTTGGGCTTCCTAGAACACAACGAGGCAATGACGCCGTTTGGGTGATTGTTGATAGGTTGAGCGACTCAGTTGAACGCTTGGCAGAGTTGTATATTAGAGAGATAGTTCGACTTCATGGAGTCCCTGTGACTATTGTGTTGGATAAGGATTCTCGTTTTACTTCCCAGTTATGGTAAAGCCTTCAAGAGGCATTCGAAACTAAGTTGACTCTTAGCACCACTTATCATCCTTAAACCGATAGACAATCGGAACATACCATTCAGATTTTGAAGGACATGCTTAGAGCTTGTGTCCTTGATTTTAAGGGGCCTTAGGAAAGGCACTTACCATTGATTGAGTTTGCTTACAACAATAGTTACCAAGCTAGTATTGGGATGGTACCATTTGAGGCCTTGTATGGCCGACCTTGTAGATCACCGATTTATTGGGCCGAAGTGGGTGATGCACTGTTACTGGGTTCGGAAATTGTTAGAAAGACAACTGAGAAAGTTGTTCTCATTTGGAAGAGGTTAGCTATGGCCCAAAGCTGACAAAAGAGTTATGCTGATAAGAGGAGACGACCTTTATCTTTTGAAGTTGGTGATCATGTGTTTCTAAAAATCTCACCAAGGCAAGGTTTGATGAGATTTGGTAAGAGTAGCAAATTATCTCCAAGGTTCATTGGGTCTTTTGAGATCTTAGAGCGAATTGGGGAAGTGGCATACCAGTTAGCTTTACCGCCACAACTTTCGGGAGTTCACAACGTGTTTCATGTAACTATGCTTAGGAAATATGAACCCGACCCTTCTCATGTGCTTGATTGGGTTGACTTGGAGGTAAATGAGGATGTCTCTTATGAAGAATGACCGGTTCAAATATTAGATACCCGAGAACAAATGCTACGGGGCAAAACTATACCATTGGTAAATGTGTTGTGGAGACACCATGGGGTTAAAGAAGCGACGTGGGAACGCGAGGCGAAAGTTGGCTCTAAGTTTCCGGATTTGTTTGAAAATGCTTAAGTTGTTTTTCCTTGTAATATTCCCTAGTGTTTGAAGGAAATGTGTTAAAATTGTTGACCACATGTTCTTATGTTAAGCATGAAGTAATTACGGATTGTCATTTCTTTGCTTCATGTTTAAATTGATGTGGACGGTTGTTGTTAATGAGATAACCATAGTGGAAATGGCAAAAAAAAAAAAAAAATTTGGTTGAGAGTTAATATTGTGATGTTAAAATGAAATAGCGTGGTTTTGATCGCTAGAAACCCCCTTTGTTTGGGTAGTTTGATTTGAAATTTCGGGAACAAAATTCTTTAAGAGGGGGAGGTTGTAGCGATCCCGATTTTGACTCGGTCAACTTACGAGGGTCGAGCTGCCCGGATAGCTCGCCGAAAGCAAAAATGGAAAATGCATTCGAAATTGTTTATGGGAAAGTGTATTTCACGCTCGAGTGGACTATGTTATATCAGTCCGTAAGGGAAGATTTCAGATAACTTTTTCAATTCTCTCTCTCTAAAACTCTCCAAAATTTCTAGATATAGAGCTTCTCTCTCTAGAAGTCATCTTCTCTCTTCGATTCCTCCAAATCCGTTGGGAGTTAGACTGAAGTTCTTCATCAAAGTTGTATAACTTCTCGAGGGCATTTCGTTGTGTGCAGTGGAGATCGAGTTTCGACACCGTAAATTTTGGGGTTTCATCTCATTTCTTCTTCAAAACTTGAGGTAGGGATTTTCTTAGAGTTATATATATATTTTTGCAAGATCTATATGAAATTCAAAATCATCTTTCGATAGCTTTGAAAATTGATTGTTGATTCAAGAAGTTGAGCGATTTTGAAAGTGGGTTTGTCTCTTATTCTTTTAAAATGATTTTATGGGTTTTGAATTTCGTTGATTGAAGAAAAGATGATTTTGGAAAGTTTTCTTTAAAAGGATTTGAGTTGTATAGTTTTGGTGAGAAAACCTAGAATTTGAGGATTTTTTAAAAGAGACTGAAAATCCATGAATGATATTGTTGTATTTATTTTGTGTATCAAAATAAATGGATGTTTGGAAAATTTCTTATTTATATTTATATAAATGATGAATTTCAAGGAATATGAAAATTATTGTTCAAAATGTTGAAATAGTTTTGAAATGACTAATTGTTGAGGATACTTGAGAAGAGGGAATTGTGTTATTCTTTGGATGATGAATTAGAATAAAAGTATTTATATTCATCTTGTGTTATTGGCATAACAATTCATTTGATTAAATTAAACTTTGAAAGTTGATTTGAAAACTTGCATTGAGAAAAGAATGTTGAAAAACAAGTTTTCATGAAATGGTTTTGGGGTAAATACGTTGGTAAGTCTTGATAGGTGATGTAGATGATATTGAATAAGTTGGCCTGAGAGTCCGGGGTAAAAGACTGAAAATCCGCGCGGATAGGTGTCGAGCCTTCCGGTTAATACCGGTAAAAATGACAATTTGGTAGTACTTGTATAGTCTACTTGCAGACACCGACTTAGGGATTACCAGAGTTGTATTTATTGCCCTTGAAATAAATTGTTAAGTTTTGAATAATTGAAATTGCATGACATCAGTGAGTATAATGGTTTTCAAAATATGAAAATATGATTTATCTTTAAAAATGGACATAGCATGGCATGTGCATTTCATCTTTTGAGACTTGTATAAAATGTATATACTTTGTTAATGATTTCCTATCGGGCTTTATGCTCACCCAACGGGATTTTTATGCAGGAAAAGATATGGTGATGCCGCCTAACTAAAGGCGAGGAAATGTGTGTTGAGAGTACGAAACTCTCATTTTGCTGTGACTCTGTGTGTAAGCCAATGGCTGTATGTGTGTGGGTTTGAATAACCGTTTTGTGTAACCAAGCTCAAGCCTTGAAAACTTATAAACCCTTAGGGGTATTTATTAGTTTATTTACTTGTTGTTGGATTAATGTGTTGTTGCATGAAGAACTATTGTATCATTTAATGTAAGTTTGGAGATTTATATTAGGTTTTCCTTGAAAAAACCATGATTGTTGTATTATTATTTGAGCTAGAAATTTGGGGCGTTACAGTTATGATGGATGATGGCCTTTGGCATGAGTCATGGGTTTCCTAGTTTTCCCAAAAGATTATATGGTGACTCTAAAATTTGGTGATGTAATCCATTTTTTGGAAAAGGTTTTGTAATAAAATAGATTTTTCGTACAAAATTGTCAGATCTGGATTTTTATTTATGTTTCACATTACACTTGTGGAAATAGATCAGGAGATGGGGAGTTCGAACTGTTAGACTTGCTCAGTAACCTCGAAAAGGCATCCCACAAGGGCTCACAATGTATATTATCCATGAAAAAATTTAGTTAGAAATAATAATTGTAACTTTTTCATTTTATTACATTTGTCTCTGAAAAAATTGATTTGTCGTCCATTTTTTCAAAGACAAATGCAATAAAATAAAAAAGTTAGGATTGTTAGATCAAACTAATTTTTTTATGGATAATATATATTGTGAGCTTTACAAAATGAACGGTTCGGATCGTTAAAACAAGACTCATGTTAGGCCTTATGGACCCTTCACATTCTATCATGTTGAGAGCCCAACACATAAGAAGTCTCACCCTAAATTATACTAGTGGTTGACATGAACAATACATGTATAATTTAAATCAATAAAAATAAAAATAAATAATAAAAAAAGGGAGTTTTTTTAGTAAATCCATTATCTAAGAGTCCTATTCCATTAGACTCATAGTGTTTTGTAATATTCCATTAGGTCCTATTTCATACTAAAAGACTGAAAGACCCTCAAATAAACACGCGCCTATCTTTGAATCAAATAGTCATCTCTTTTTTCCCCTCTCTTTTTGCAGAAAATCATGTACAATATCTCCACTATTCCAAAAATCCAAAATCGAATTCCATATCGTCTCAATGCCCAGAAGACTTTCCTTATCGCATCATCGCATCGTCTTCTTCGTCATCCCTACACCGTCAGTCGTTGAAATCATGGAAATCACCATTGTTGAACATCTGTAAGTTCTATCTTCGTCAAAATCACCATCGATGACCATTTGTGATAACGCAATCATCGAAATGGGCAAAAAATGTAAGTAATCTAATCATTCTTGTATGCAAATCCTAAATCTCTTCTTCAACAAACAACATTGTGAACTTTCACCAATATCCCATGTTTCTATCATACAATATATGGAACTTCAAATTGTTATTGTTCATGCCCTAATCATTAATTTGAACCCTTAATTCCTATATCCAATTATATGGGTTTTTTCACCCAAAAACACTACAGTTGCCATTATATTATGTTTAAATCTGTGAACATTCAAATGGATTGAAAGATGTTGGGCCAATCAAATTATTTCAGATGTTATTGTTATTGTTGTTGAAAGATGTGACTATTCACATAAAATTGAAAATTGTTGGGTAAACAAATTGTTTTAGTTGTTGTTGTTGAAAGATATGAACATTCACATGGATTGAAAGATATTGAGCCAATCAAATTATTTCAGATGTTATTGTTATTGTTGTTGAAATATGTAAACATTCACATTGAATTGAAAATTGTTGGGCAAGCAAATTGTTTCGGTTGTTGTTGTTGAAAGATATGAACATTCATATGGATTAAAAAATGTTGGGCCAATCAGATTATTTCAAATGTTATTGTTGTTGTTGAAAGATGTAAATATTCACATGAAATTGAAAATTGTTAGACACACAAATTATTTCAGTTGTTATTGTTGAAAGATGTGAACATTTACATGGATTAAAAAACGTTGGGCCAATCAAATTGTTTCAGATGTTATTGTTGTTGTTGTTGAAAAATGTGAACATTCACATGGATTGAAAATGTTTGGCCAATCAAATTGTTGTTGTTAACCGTAGTAAACATTTACATGAAAACAAAGAATCATGATCCAATTTCCTTGTATCAGATGTTGTTGTGATATATAATTATGTTGTGAACATTCACAGCATGTGTAAATTAATTAGGCACTTTGTGAACATTCACCACTATATTTAGAAGAAATATATCACTTTTGTTATCCCATGTTTGAAACCATATTTCAATTTTGAGATTGTACTATAAAATTGGTATAACATGATTGTAGTAAGCCTGTATATCGTTAGCCAAATTAGTACTGTGAATGTTCACAACATCCTTTAATCTATTTGGGTTAACATCCACATGTTCTTGAATGTTGTTCATCAATATATAAACACACATTGATTTTTACACACACACACTATGCACATTGTGTTTTTGTTGACACAGTGAACATCCACATCCATGGACAGATGTGGATATTCGCATTCATACACACAACTGTAGACATTCACACTCATGCACACAACTGTGAACATTCACATCTATGCTAATGTTATGAATGTTTACATTTGTGCCACTATTTTAATCACATAAGCCTTGTTTTAATTTTTTTTATGCTTTATTTTGCAAATATTGCACGGAAGAAAACCTCAAAGTGAAAAAGAGATGAGTACCATGTCAAAAAAAAAAACCCACATGCAAATACTAGCAACAATGTTGACATGCGGCAGGTTGACCTACCGTTTGTGTTTTTCCGTTCTCCAACCATTCCACTGTTATCGAAGCGTTGTCGACTATTGGAACCATATTCCAACGAAGAAGAAACAACGCTGTGAAGATTTCTATTTATCAGAGTGTATCAACTCAACATGAAGACCAAATGTAAGCACATTTTTTTTCCTTTTTTTGTGTAATCAAATTACATTTTTTTTTGTCCTAATACAAACTTTCTCATATGTTGCCATTATTATTTTTGGTCCTTGTTGTTCATGATTTTGCTGTTATTTTCTCTCTTTTTATTGTTGTTGGTATTGTTGAAATTATGTAAACTCCCAAATTTGTTACTTTCCTAGAAAATAGAAAATTGTCATTGTTTCGGATATTGTTGTTGTTGGCATGATGTCAACATTCACATGGGGATATGTCCTGAATAAATTTGTTATATGATTGTGAACATTGTGTCAAGCAAATCTCCAAATAAAAAACGTTTATTCTACTTGTAGTTCAATTTTGACGTGAACCTTGACATTGTGAGCATTAATGTTGTTCATATTTGTTCACTTATTATTCACATCACAGTTGTGTACATTGAAAATATGTGGTTTGTAGGTAATGAATGGGTAATGCTGTCATGTTGTTTGGTTGTTTATAACTACTATGAATATTCACATTGGTGCTATTTGCTTATAAATGTGCACATATAATCATTGTCATACTGTGAATTTTTGTAACCAAATGTTGATGTGAACTTTAACATTCTCTTCTATACACATAGACATACCTAATATTATATGGATGTGCAAATATTAACATTTGGTGTGACCACTACTATTTGTACCCTAGTAATAATGTGAATATTCACATCTCCAATGAGGTGAATGTTCACATTGCTATGTTTTTCACTTAAATAGCATTTTGTTGCTTTTGCTTATATGAATATCGTTGAATGTGCACATCCACACTGATTAATGATGTGCTGATGTCAATGTGCATGCCTACCTTACCAATTCTATTGAAATCAAATTTAATATTTATACAAACACTCACTATTTGTGCATGCCTATGTAACAGATGTTGCATCTAAATTTTGCACAAAAAGGAAGAGGGATGAGTATCATGTCAAAGAAGAGATCATGCCTTTAGAGAGCAACACCGACATTGACATGCGACATGTCAATTATCGATCAAACATTACAGGCTTAGTAAAACGGATGAGAAGCAACAAGTTCTCGGATTTTCAGCTGCACTACTTGAGGCAAACTTCGTTGTTCGATAGTTGGGGTTGTCTACTATTCACTAGCTATACCAGAATACAGTGCTAGTTTTTTTTATTTTTGGTTTTTGTTTTGTTTTTGTTTTTGTTTTTGTTTTTGTTTTGTTTTTTTTTTTTTTTTTTTGTAACTTTGATAACTTGTAGTTGAAAACACTTGACAGCATATATATAAATTAATGATATACATCTCACATACCTATGTCTTTTGATGGTATATTTGGTATTGATGTGTTGTGTGTGCTAAACAATATAGACTGTGAATATTTACATCTATTTTCTTATGTTGAAGTTTGTGTGAATGTTTACATTTTAATTTATGTTCAATAAATGTGAATATTCAAATTATGTCTTATGTTTATTGTGGTTGACTACAGATGTTAATATTCACATTGTACATTCATTATATGTATGATCATATTAGAATAAATGTGAATCTTCACGTCTATTTATTGCATTGTGAATATTCACATTAAACTGTGGTTGATTACAAATGTTAATATTCACATTATACATTAATTAGGTATACGACCCATGAACAAACATATCATAATTAATGTGAATCTTCAAATTTATTTATTGCATTGTGAATATTCACATCATGTTTGTGTCTAAAACAAAATGGTCCTTGAATATTCATATCATCAATATTGCATAATGGTAATGAACACAACAAAAACATATACACCATTCAATATTATATAAAAGTGTAAATATTAACATTAATTGACAATACATATAACAAAATTCTAGTAAAAAAAATCAGAAATCCAGAAACAAAAAAACTTATAAAATCTCAAACTCTCCAAAAACAAAAAAACCATCACTCACATTCTCATCTTCATCATTATCACTACCATGCAATTCCAATATTACATCAACCCAACAACAACCTCTGCATGTTGAACCCTTATTGATTTGGCAAGCAAGAACATACTTTGAAGCTCATTATCACTGTCCAAAATAACACCTATTAATCTCAAGTAGTCAATAGAACAACGAAACACAATCAGTAGATAACGCGCTCCATTTTTTACACACACACTCTATGAAAAGTGAACAAGACAAAGCTTGCACTACATTTATTATAAGGCCCCGTTTGTTTTGGGTTATAGGGAGGGTATTGGGATTGCTAATACCTTGGGACTAGTATATGGGGTGTTTGTTTTGAGAGATAGCCTTGGGACTACTAATACCTTGGGACTAACTAATACCTTGGTATTACTAATACCGTGTTTGTTTTGAGAGATAGGGAGGGTACTACTAATACCTTGGTATTACTAATACCCTTGGGGAGGGGATTCATAGTAAGGAGGTAGAGATGGTATTAGAAAAATAGTGAGGGGATTAGAAATTTTTTTATTTTTTTTATTTTTTATATATTGGGATTTTTTTTTTAAATATTAATGTTTAATTTTTATATTTGTTTTATTATTTTATATAAAAATAATTTAACAATTCCTCACTATTAATCCCCTCACTATCAATCCCCTCACTATTAATCCCCTCACTAACAATCCCCTCACTATTAATCCCCTCACTATCAATCCCCTCCATTCTATCTCTGAAAACAAACGACCCTCACTAACAATCCCCTCACTATTAATCCCCTCACTATCAATCCCCTCCATTCTATCTCTGGAAACAAACGGGGCCTAATAGTACTACACCCATATGAGCACACCACCAACATAAATGTATCCATCTGCTGCAAAAATACAAAAACAAGAAAATGAATAAACACATTATAGCCAATGATACGTGAATATTTACATTGTTCACATATTCTAAATTATCTAACCAAGCAGAGATGAAACAAAACAAGAAAGTAAATATTCACATCATTTTTGTATCTAAATAAACATTGTGGCTTGTGATTATATGATTGAATACAATGGTCTGATGTGAACTTTAACATTTTGCATAGTGGCAATGAACACAGTGAAAATATATACACTATTCAATATTATATGGATGTATGAATATTCACACTGATTGATAAAACAAATGACAAATTTCTATTATAGATAATGTGAATATTAACGCTGATTAATAATGAGGTTAACAAAAAAATAAAAATAACTGTATATGCAACTTTTCACCAATGATCCACCACAATCAATTTGTTCAAACAACTGTATATGCATCTCTGTTAAATATCCGAAAATCAAACAACAAAAATATGCATGCATTACTAGTAAAAAAATCAGAACCTCATTCATCAAACATGCACTTGCATTACCCATGTATTCTAGAAAATGCACATGAATAAAAAACAGAGCATGCAATTCTTCACATAAATGAACATGCATTCATAAACAAAATGATACTAACATTAAGAAATAAATTCTGTAATCGTTCTCCACCTCCGATCAATGACTAATCTCTAACAATTACGTAACGAACCAAAGCACACAAAACACCAAAACTGAATCAACGAAAAAATAGGAAACGTGTTATGTATTAACACAGTGTGTGTATATATATATATATATATATATAAGGGCATAATAGTCCAAGTAAAAATATAAAATTAGTAAAATAGACCTTATGGAATAAAAAGAAAAGTATATGAGACTAATCAAGTTATAATATTTTTTTGTAGACCTAATGAGTTATAACAACTCTAAAATGAATTTATCAATAAAAATTCTTAAAAAAATTAATATCGCATTATGTGATAATATAGATGCTCAGCTCCACGTGGAATAGTGAATCAAGAAACATGTGTGTAATCGGTGTGGCTCACCACAAGGCATATAGATAATTTATTACGACCATACTTCAGCCAATGAATAAACATAAGGGTTATGTTTTGTGGCATTAAATTGGGGATTAATGCTCCTAATTTTCATATAAGGTAAAAAAAAAAATAAAATAAAATAAAATAGTTACTTGAAATGGAAATTAGGGACATTAGTGCCTCAAATTTAGTGTCACAAAACATTTTCCTAAACATAAATAATGACTGTATGGAAACTTTTAGCATAGTAGTTGTTTGAGGTTTGCTTTTTTAATAATTTTTTTATTGATTTATTTATGTTTTTAGTAAATTTTTTTAAAAAAGTTTTATATTGGATGAGGTGAACTCAAAAAAAAAAAAAAAAATTTAGAAATCACAAATTTTTTATTTTTTATTTGTACAAGTCAACCGTCAATTTCCGTTAACTAGTTAATTGAGAAAGTATTCTACAATGCAATGACACTCTTGTTCTTTTCCTTGGATATTAATAAAAATAAATTAAAAATATACTTTATGAAATTTATTTAAAATAGAAATTATTCTCTATAATTTTAAAAATTAGATTATATCCATCAAATTTTTAATTTCATAAAAAAAAAAAACTCTTTTTATTAATAAATTATAAAGTTAATTAAATTTTTTTAATAATGTCATAAATATATTTTAATTAATAATTTAGATAATTTTATTATTGTATAAAAGAGTAATTAGAAATTTTATATTTATAATTAATTCTATTAAATAATTTTTTTTTAATAAAGAAGCATTTATAATTTTCTAAGTCACAAAGACAATCGGTATTTTAAGTAAATTTGAAAGTGTATTTGCAATTGGTAGTGACTTGTTTCCAATTGAAATTTCAATTGGATTAGACAGTTGGGATATCTGATTGGTAGAAAATATTAAACAGAAGGCTCTGATCTATATGAGTCATTAAATAGAAGATTCTTATCAGGAAGAGTCTTTGAAAAAAATTTAGCTAGGTCTTATTTTCATAAATTCTTATCGGTAATACCGGTTAGAGATCTCAACTATCTAATTTAGTTCAACTTTCAATTGGATACAAGTCAAATCGTTTGCAATTTACCCTAATACTACTAAGCCCTTGTTTGGAAAGTGTTAGATATTTGACTTTTTGACTGTTTTAACTTGATTAAAATAGTTATATTTGATAAAAAAAATTTTTTTAAATTTTTAAGTTAATTTGATGGTTGTAAAAAAATAAAATAAAATAATTATAAATTAAATGTGTTTTTTTATTCTTATTTTATTTATTATTTTAATTTATTTTATCTTTAATAGATTATTTTAACCAAACTTTCTTTTCAAACACCTCTTAATGTGAATTTTACCACAAATATAACAACAATTATTATAGGCTTCTAACTATCCACTCCATCACAACTCTCCATCATCAACGCAATTATGAAGCCTACACAGGATCATAACTCTTTCCTTTCTTCCCCAACTAACCTGTCCAGTCTCCGTCTCATCCTCCATTTCCGATCGGCGGCGTAAGGCGGCTCCGTCTTTTGTCACCACCGTCTGATTAGACATCCGATCTCAGACCACTCATCGTCACCGCTTCCATTGAAGCGCTGCGGATCTTGATCATCGCAGAGGCTTATCTCCATCTACAATCAGACAACTTGTGATTCCATTTTAGGGTAAACATTATTATTTTCTCTGTTCTTGATTCTTGTAACTTCGTTTTCTTGACCAATTCCAACATGTGGCTTATATATTCAAGACTTTCCTGCGAATTCCCAACTTTAACCCATTTTTTGATTTCCCTTTTTCTGTGAAATCCACTTTGCAATTTCCCATTCTTTGTTTGATTTGGTGGTTGTTTTGGTTCCATTTACATGTTATCTTGTCATACTACATACAACTTCGAAATTTGTTGAGATTACTCTCTCATACTATTATATTTTATACAAAGAGATTGCTTTCATTTATTAATTCTGATATGATATTTAAATCCGAAGTCTTCTTTTCAAAACCCAATAACCTTGTTAAAAATACAATTATGATCTGGAATGGAATGTGCTAGAAGATTAACTTGGAATAGGAACTTGGAACATGGGCTTCATTCCCATTATTATCTATTTGATGTGATTTAGAATTTTAAGCTATGAGTTAGTTAATGAGAGGGAGTTTATTTGTTTGTACGTTGTATGTGTATGTAGTGTTCTTTTGACCCATATTACTCATTTCTTGATCTCCTCTTCACCCCGTGTTGGGTAATTGATTTTTGTATTGGTATTAGATGCAACTGATATGGGAGTGAAAAATGGTTTGAGGCTTTCAAAATAATGGGAGGTCTAAGATTTTACTTTGGAGTAAATTAACAACTATGTTTCAATGAAAATTCTCTATGATTCTTTGAAATATGGAAGGTTCTTATAGTTTATAAAACTTTGGAGGGAAACTTGAGCACTTATTCTACAGAACCATGCTAGCTACATATCTGATAATGGTTCTAAATCAATCTTGACCTTGTCGGGTGTTGATGTTGCTGCTTTGTTGTGGGTTTAGGGTTTTTCCATGTAGGGCTTTTATTGTTTTCATATGAGTGATGTGAGTTTTCTCTTTCTTAGTTGTATTTTCCTCTCATCAGTTCTCACTCTCTACCAAACCTACACGCCATCATTTTTGGGCTTGAGGAACAACTTCTAATTGGGTATGTATCAAGCAGCAATCAATAACAGCTACATTCTTAATCTTCACGTGTTATAGTTTACAGAATATTTGCCATCATTTGATACAAATTTTCAATGATTTTATTTGGGAATTTTTTCCTCTCATTCTTTGAATTTGGAACTCTATTAATGATAGTCTTGTCAATATACCATCTTTGGCGATTTTCTTTTCCTTTTTTAAGTGTTAGTGGTGGTTGTCTTTAGTTTTTATAGAATTTTCCAAATTACATAGTTAATTTTGAATTGTTTTATGTCTTATTCACCCAAGTTTTTTTTTTTGAATTGTTGAAAAGGATTGGTGATTCTAGCATCGATCTCAGAAGTAGAGCAAGGGTAATAGTTTTTCCTTATTTAAATATTTAGTTTCCATTTTATTCTTGTGGTTATTGTTTATCTTTTTGATTAGCCACAATGATTTGTAATATATGTTGTTGTTGGTCTTACGCAGACTTTTTACTCTTTTTGTACCTTTTAAAGATCCCGAAGAGCTTCCCAAGTGGAACTATGATGGATGTAGCATATGCCAATCTCATGGAGAAAAGTGTTAATTGTTCATATTGTATGTCATCTTGTTTTCACTTTTTTTTCTTGTTATATTGATTGCTCTTTTCTGATATTATTTTCTATCTTTTGCTAGATTTAAATTTAAATGAAATGGGTGCTTGCTTTTGTAATGTGGTTATATAACATGACAATCCTGAACCAATTTTTAAAGATCCATTCTGGTGGGGTAACAATATATTGGTAGTGGTGAGCCAGTATTTTGCATTCAATTTTGTTTGGTTTTGGGGAATTTTCATTATGATGTGGTAAACAAATTTTGTTTGGCTGTCTTTCTCATTATATTGTCTTCTTAATTGGGCATGTGTCAATATTTTTCTATACTCTATTTTATGTTTTCTTGCTATTCATATTCTAAGTCTATCATGTTTTTAAAAAAATTATAATATTGACTTTTTTAATACTTTTTTTTTTCCCTCTCTAAGAGTTCTTAAACATGTTATAATTGTACACCCAATACATGTGGACGTTAGGATCATGCATCTTTAACAAATTATAGTTGAACAACTAGAATTTTGCTTTGGGTATTTATTTATGTAATTAATTAATTAATTAAATCTTGTATATAATAAGAGGGAGTTGTCATTGCTACAGTGCATTGGCTCCCTTTTCCAGTTGCCAATTTTACTCTTGCTTTTGTGAGCTTTCCATGTGGACTTTACTTTAGGCACTTTGGACTGTTTGGTAAATTCACATGCTTTTCTATTGGCAGTTGGATTAGCATCTAATAAGATAACTGTTGGATTAGCAAGAGAAGTAACCAAGGATTGACTGCTGAAAGACAAGTTCAATAGCGGGAAAGGCGAACTGAGCAATGGTAATCTCCATTGGCTACTCTTGATTGTTGTAGGTAAAATTTTGGCATTTGTCGAACAACCAACCATCACGGTTGCATCTATTAATCCGACAACTGTATATGATTCTTTGAGATTATCTTTTCACTTTTGCTCTTAGTGTTAATCTTATTGTTCTTTGTTGGCTGACTCCAAAATTAGGGTTTTGTAGAGAGAATTGGGGATATTTTGGGATAAATAGAGGTTAATTTTGCGTTGGCAGTTTGTTCTGTTATTCCTGATTTTTTTATGGGACTTGTTAAGTTGAAGTATTTACTAACATAAACACGTTGCTGTGCATAATTTGTTGATCACGTATGCTTTAGCTGCTCACAAATGCTTCACCTACTTTTGTTGGTTTGTCAGTATAGAGGCATAACTTGTCACCTTGCCACACATATTTTGGATTGTACATGCTTAACACAGAAGTCATATACCATTTGCTAGAATGCTTATCTAAAGGAGAAAAATACTATTGACATTGCTCTTTAAAGGCTAATGGCTCACTTGGCTACATATGTATGCCACTATAACCTGTTAAAAGTATGTGAAGTTGTATTGCTTCCATTATTCCTGCAAATGGTTGGATTAACTTTTGAACTTTGGTTCTACTACTGTCACCGTCATATCATAACTAGTTTGCATATACCAATAGATAAATATTAATAATCATAAATATTATTTTATCATAAAATTAGATCAATGAATGTTAATAATCATAAATATTATTAAAAATATTATTGGCCATCTATATTATTATCAAAATATTAAAATTTAATATTATTAGTTAAAATATTATAAAATATTTTGATATAGATATAATATTTCTATAGATATAATATTTTAACCAATATTTTAACCAATAATACTTCAATTTGTAGGTTGGATCTTTTAACCATAATTATAAAAATAAAAAAAAAAAAGCTTCTTAGACCAATAGTGTCATTCAGTTCCTTGATATGTAATAATCACTTACTTCATGTGAAGTAAGCCAAAGCCGTATGGCATTCCCTCCATTTAATTGCAGATTTTTCATGATATAACTAAGGTCATTTGTACACTGTAAAGATATTATGGCCTCCAAATATAATTAGTTACTTAGTTGCAAAGGTAAAGCATGAACCTGATCTCTAAGAGGCAAACCACCATAGCGCCACACCCTGGCATTGACCTCAAGAAACAACGCACTATATAGATCTCTGGTGGCAAGCCTTGATGGCACCACAACATCTCCATTGATTGATATCTCCAAGGGGAGCCATCATAGTGCCACCATATCACCATAAATTGATTATTGAGGTTATGAGCCTAGCCTAATTGGGGGCACATAAACCATCAAGACCGCTATCTCTAACACAATAGTCATGAGCCTAGCCTAAGCGGGGGCACATGAACTACCAAGATTTCCATGCTAGCAATCTCCCACATTCATGTGCCTAGTCTAAATGGGGCATACAAACTATTAGGATCACCATGATAGCAATCTCCCACCAAGCCATGATCCCTCTAGGCCTTGTTTCTTTCAAAAGTGATCAACTAGTACGCTCGGTACTTTACTTGCAAGTCACTTACTCTAAAAAGAAGTAACAAATATACTACCTTAGATCTCCCCCATGCATCTTCCATATTGGGTCTCAAACCATGAACCCTTGCCATTAGTACCTCCCATTGGGGAGCCATAGTGGCAACACACACTTCTAGTGATCAATATTTCCAAGTGGCAAGCCATCACAACTCCATGATGTCTCTACAAATTAATTGTTGGGGTCAAGAGCCTAGTCTAGACTAGGGTACATGAACCACCAAGCGTGATAGTCTGATCCACTAATGTGCTCAACGCTTTAGTTCCTCAGCATTGAGCAAACTTTATGCTCTCCTTTGTGACAGAAACATTCTCTTACTCCTCTCGTTCATCTCCTAGATTGAGTCAACATATTCTCCCCAACAACTAGAGCTCAATTCCCTTTCAATTTCCATAAAATGTTAGTTTCGATATGTTTCTTATAGTACAATTGCCTAGGATGTAGCACATGGGTTGAGAAGGAAATAAAGTGTGCAACACTAATTCAAGGAGATGTCTTGGCTTTTGCAAATCTGATGAGGTTGTGGTTCATTGGCCATAGCCCATTGTCTAACATTGGTCTTGGTCATATGTCTTGGAAGAAGAATAGGAGAGCATGTAGGACTAAATTGTGCTCATAGGGGTCATTCGTTGGTGGGTAGACTACCTCCCATAAAGCTTCTAGCACTAAGAAAGGAAGCTAGTTTTTAACTAATAATAGATCTTGTCGTAGATTATACAACAATGATCCTCGTCTTGCTCTAGCCATGCCCACGAGCACAGAATCAAGATAAATGCATTGCCTAAATAGCATGAGAATGAAGCATCCGTCAACCAAGAACATTTTCACAAATTTTTCACTGCTTATTTCAATGTTCTCTGCATAACATGGTCGGACACTTTCTTCCAATTGTTCAAGTAAATTAACGAGTCTTTCAAAGTATTTCTTAGAGGCAGTTGATAAATAAAAGCATTGAGGGTCTATTTTATCAACTCATCGTTTATGGAATCCAAATTTGGGCTTGAAGCATGCAATGGGCCTATCAAAACGATTGTCAAATTGTAGTGTTTTTCATTGTCATTCCAGAGTTCGTTGGGAATCTTGAAGACATATAGAGATGTTCGAGGATGAGGTAAATTATTTAAACTCTCGTTACGAAAAGTAGCAACTTTGAAGTATTTTTATGCGATAGATGATCATCTTCTATTTTATGTGTCATTGTATGTCAAAAATATTTTTGAGATGCTACAGCGCGTGAGATAGAAGATGATCATGTCTTATACAAATATTTCAAGGTTGTTACTTTTTCTATAGGAGAGTTTTAAGTAATTTATCTCCTCGAACATCTATGTGTGTCTTTAGGGTTCTGAGGAACAATGGCAAAAAAAAAAAAATATAGTCCTGCTTCAAGCTTAATATAGTGGTACATGAACTTCCAACTTTGGATTCTATAGATGTGAAGTAGAAAAAAATGGCTTATCGATGCTTTTGTTTATCAATTGCCTCCCGGAAATACTTTGAAAGATCTCATTATTAACTGGACCAATTGGAAGAAACTGTCAAACCCTGTTAGGCAGAGAACATTGCAATAAATAGTGAAAAACTTGTGAGAATGTTCTTGGTTGATGGATGTTTCATTCTCATTCTATTTAGTCAATGCCCGCTAAAGCAAGACGAGGACTGTTGTATAATCTACTTACAAGATCTATTATTAGTTGAAAACTAGCTTTCAAGTAGAAGCTTTATGGGAGGTAGTCTACCCATCAACGAATGAGCCCTGCGAGCACAACTTAGTCCTACATGCTCCCCTATTCTTCCAAGACATATAACTAAAAGCAATTTTAGACAATGGCCAATGAACCACAACCTCGTCAAATTTGTCAAAGCCACACTTTATTGCTTCTGTTACTTGAGAAAAAAAATTTCACTTAGAAAAAAATAGAAAAAGCGCAATCAGGTGAAATAAACAGATAAAATAAAGGAAAACAAAAACAAATAAGGTAAAGATCATAAATTAATACAAATTTATGCTCATACCTTGTGAATTAGGTTGTTTCTCTTCAACATGTACAACAAAATACCCCCAAAAATCCGCGACTCGTGGAACCAAACAAAAATTTTAACCAGCAATCCAGCCATGAGAGGAACTAACAAAGAAATAAGAATTCATGATTTTGTAGACTTGTAGCACTAATCCACAATACATAAATAACTCCAAATTATTGAATTCTAGATTTAACTGTAAATCTTAAAGTGAGAAAGGGTGAGGAGAGAAAATGTAAATTGAGTTCTGAATTAACCATATATATGAAATCCAAATTATATCCTACTGACACTTGAATTTATTCAAATCTGTTCCTAA
The DNA here is from genome assembly GCA_025200525.1 of Camellia lanceoleosa. Lineage (NCBI taxonomy): Eukaryota > Viridiplantae > Streptophyta > Magnoliopsida > Ericales > Theaceae > Camellia > Camellia lanceoleosa. The sequence continues at coordinate 106,331,641 of CM045768.1, forward strand.
TGAATATCAGTCGCATTAATTTCAAATATTTACTTAAAACCATTAAAATTTACAAGAAACTTTTCCTTTAGAACCAAGAATTATGTTCATTTAAATTCTCAGAATTTAACAAAAATAAAATTATGCAAATTTTTAGACAGCAATGGACTTTACTGACAAAAAGAGATTGAATCCAAATATAAACATCAGTATGTGATTCACATAAACAATGCAGTTCAACAAGAATTCAATTTGTATATCTATGTGTGTGTGATTGTGTGAAGGGGTACTAATGAATTAAAATGAGGCTTTATTCACTCATCAAACATACTCTTGTTTATGGTCTTAATTTCCAAGTCAACTAGTGGGTCAACCCAGAAGAATGCAAGGAAGGTTCAATGACTTTGAAATTTCACTTTCCACAACATTCAATTTCAATTTCAATTTCAATTTCAATTATAAAAAGGCAAACAAATTGTCAATTCAACTTTACCAATTTCGTTTCAACATTTTGTCAAACACATGGTGAGCAAGAGGGTGGAAAACAACAACAATAAAAAGCATAGACCAAACAACAACAAAAAATAAACTACCAACAACAACAACAATAGCAACATCATCACACACAAACTAATTGATTAAAAGAAAATTAGAATTGAATGGAAGTACGGTTAAGAATCATTATGTAGGACAATAGAAGAATGAATTGGATTTAACAGGGTGTGCTCCAATGGTTGAGAGAGAGAGAGAGAGAGAGAGAGAGAGAGAGAGGAAGAAGAAGGGGAAATACCAGGGTGTGCTCCAATGGTTGTTGCGAGCGAGAAATAGAGAAAAAACGCTGCTCTTGCTACAAACAGATAGAAGAGAAGCTCCAACCCTCTGATTTATAACCAAAAAAAAAAAGAAAAAAAAAAATCCTTTGTTATAAAACCCTAGAAATTGGGTGAAGATATATATATATATATATAGAGAGAGAAAGAGAGAGAGAGAGAGGCCGAAAATACCTGGTGTGCATTGGAGGAGACACAAATCAAAGTAGCTACTGTTGTCCGTTGCTAGTGGGGAGGTGGGTTGTACTGTCACCGGTGAGGAGGTGGGTGCTCGTGTGCGACAGTGGTGGATAGTGGTCGGTAGGAGGGTCGCTTGTGATGGAGAGAGAGAGAGAGAGAGAGAGAGAGAGAGAAGAGGGATGATGAGAGAGTGAAATGGAAGAGGACTGACAGAGTCTAATTAGTGGACACAGTTTGATCAATGCCGACTAAATTTTTTTTAGTAGCCAAAACCTTAATTAACGGCGACTAAATATTATTTTAGTCGGTAAAAGTAGTAATTTGGCAACTGAACATTTTGGTCGCCAATTAATTTTATAAATCCCTCCAAAATTCGAAATTTTCCCTCCAAATATTTTAATTCTTTGGTGACTAAAATATTTTTTAGTCACTAAGAATAAATTTTTGGCGACTAAATTTTTGGTCGCCAAAGATAAAAAGGAAATTTTTAATTTTAATTTTTTATTTGGCGACAAAAAAATTTTAGTAGCCAAAATTAGCTATACAGCGACTAAAACATTTTTAGTCACTGAAAATAAATTTTTGGCGACCAAACTACCAAAAGTTTGAAAGTAAATTTTTATTTTTCATTCGCCTACTAAAAAATTTTAGTAGCCAAAACTATCTATACAGCAACTAAAACATTTTTTAGTTGCCAATTGTGCCATTTTTAGCAACAATTTTTTTTTAGTTGCCAATAATCAATATTTCTTGACTAAAAGAAGTTAGTAACAAAATATTATACTTTTGCTGACTAAAAAAAATTTTGGTCGCCAATTCCACTAGTTTTGGCGACTAAATTTTTTTTAGTTACCAAATTTGGTTGCCAAAAGTGCATTTTGTTGTAATGTAGGGTTTTATTATCTTTCTCTCCCTTGTAGAAACCCTAGCGTTGAAACTCCCATCCCCAACAACAACAATGACCATCAATGTTGGATCTGCCATCACCGATCCGCCGCTGTTGCCCATCGCGCAGCACCTCCTTCTGCCGCAGAACCACCACCTCAGTGCCAGCGATGGCAAATCTTGAAGGACGACCAAACCCTAGAGAGCTGCGGGTAATTCAATCGATTCTCACCATACTCGTTTTTTATATATGTGAATGTAGATATAGGTATTAGCATTGGAATTTGAGTTAATTTTGTTGGAATTAGCTGAATCTACGAGTCTAGGTGTATGCAATTTCAGGATTTTTTGCTTTTTTATTTAGTACATGATTGTTTATTTGTTTGTTCTTCATCTGTGTGTGTTCTGTACCCCTTTTTCTCTATGTTCTGTTCAGTGTTATCAGAGGCTCGCCTAAGCGCTAAGCGAGGCGAGGCGAGGCGAGGCTTCAACGCTTCACACACCCTGAGGCGAGGCGAAATGGTGAGGCGATGGAGAAGCGCCTGAAACGAGGCTCAGGCGATGAAGCGCGAGGCGAAGAGAAGCAACGTTTCATCAGATTTTGGCCTGATTTACGTTCGAATCATCTGGGCCCTTCATCGATTTCGTTCGAATCATCTGGGCCCTTCATCAACAAAGTTAATTACTAAATAAGAAGTCCAAACCTTAGATCGACTTCGTTCGTCGACGTCTGGGTCTTCTGGGTCTTCTTCTTCCGAAGTCGAAGCATCTAGGTCTTCGTTCGTCGACTTCGTTCCTTCTTCGGACGTCGTTCCGAGGTGAGTTCCTACTTCTTCCTTTCTTCTTCTTCTTCCTTTCTCCTTTGTTCACTGTCGACTTCACCTGCTTCCCTTCGACTTCACAGTGTTCTTCTTTGAACATTGTCGAACCTGTTAAAATTAATTTTTAAAATTAATTCAATTATTTTGAAATTAATTTTTTTCAATTAATTCAATTATTTTTTTTCTTATGTGTTAAAATTTCAATTAATTCAATTAATTTCCTGGTTATTCAATTAATTATTTTAAATCAATTAATTTGTTTAATTCAATTAATTTGTTTATTTTAATTCAATTAATTTAATTCAATAAAATTAATTTTCTGGTTATTCAATTAATTTGTTTATTTTAATTCAATTTCCTGGTTATTCAATTAATTATTTTAATTCAATTAATTTCAACTATTTTAATTTTTTTATGTTCTTTATTGTTGTTAAAATATGTTCTTTAATTTCTTTATGCTGAAACATTGAATTGCTTGTTGGATAGAATTAATTTTTGTCTATACCATTTATTTAAAAAAAATATCTTTTCTGGTCGCCTCGATTCGATGAAGCCCTCGCCTCGCCTCATCGCCTCGCGCTTAGGCATTAGGAGACCTTGTCGTCTCAGTTCGCTTTTCGCCTTAAAAAACATTGGTTCTGTTGCTATTTGTAATTCCATTCACTTTTGTAATTTTATGTTGGTGACTGATGTGCTGCTAATCCGGACAACAAGGTATGTAAAATTCTTGTCTTTCACTTTTCTGTCTTCTACAAAAGTGTTAAACTGAAAGACTATTTCATTCAATCCCTTTCTCCATCCACTCAATATTTTAGATTTGGACTCGTTTGAAGAGTTGAAAGTGCTTCCAGCAAGGAAATCATGTTTCAGGTTAGTGGCCAAGTTATAAAGTTTATATGAACAAATATAAATAAAATATTGATGATTTTTTTATTGTTTGTAAAGCCGGCACATTTACACTTCTATCTACACTTCGTGGACTAGTAATTATGATCTGCTTGGAAAAATAATATTGCTCTTGCATATATGTTGCTTTTTATACTGGTTTCAAAAGTGGAATTCCAAAAGAAATCATAGCTTGCACCAACTTTAATATTATCAAGCTTTTATTTTGTTGTGTTCTTTGCCAAGCATGCTTAGTCAGTATCAAAACTCAATTATTTCCTTCATTGATAATCTACTTAATTCCTTCTGTCATTTTCAGCTTGTATGAAAAGATTGTGGAGGGAATCAGAGTTTAGCACTTAAACAATCTCCTTTATTAAGAAAGAGATAATGATAGGACTTCTACAAAGGTACTTTAGTTGAACTTTATTTTTTGTGTGATTATTGTTGGGTGTTGCTTTTCCAGTTACTTCCACTGTTAATATTGGCTAAAGTTTTGTTTTTCCGTAATCATTTGATGGCCAAGAAGATAAATGAAAGAAAAGAAGTAATTGGAAATTTACAAAGGTTTCTCAACAATTATAAAAGAATTCTATTATTCTTCTTTTATTCAGGGGAAATAATCATTTCGAGAGAAGTTGTATATAATGTTTGTAAAATGACTGCAAAAACACCCAAAACATGCATTAGTTTCTTCAATTGTCATATTCTTTTACTAGTTTTTGTTTTTCTTTAAATATAAACGTTTTAATTACTCATTTTAAGGAAGGACTGTAGATTGTATTAGTGGACATGATGACAATTAATTGTCATACAACTCACAGGACACCCTACTTTGTTCTTGGATTACAGAACAGGATGCCATGACAGGGCACTAATATTCTTTAGTCCAAAAAAGCAAAAGATTTGGGTTGTGTTTGGTTAACACTTTAGAAGTACAAATTACTTTTTTGTATACTATCAAAATGCCATTAAAACTGTCTCTGGCTAGATCACTATCTTGTCGCTTCCTTTTTAATAATTGACTACATACTCCTAAGGCCAATCATGATGTATTGGACCAGATCTTTTCTTGTGATTCACCAAGATCAGAGGGTTTATCAAAACCCCAACGAAACATGGGCATGGCAGGGCAGAGAAGAAGGTAATGAAGCACGGAGAGAGAGGGTTTATCAATTCTTCAACTATTTGTTTACAATGGTTCTTGTATTGCAGTCTTGGAGGTAAATTTTGCCTGTTAGTCCTGAAGTCATAGAAGGTGTATTTCTCATTTTGATTTCAATCTGAGAAATGTGTTAACCTTGAATTATTGTTTGTGTAGGTCACAGGTTATTATGCTTAGTAGAATCAACGTTGAGTTGAGAAATGAAAATGTTGATGCCAATCTATTGTTTTCCTGCAGAGAACGGATCCAACCCCACAATGGCAGTTGCAGCAACTGCTGCGGGTGATCAGCAATTGCAACAGACTGCAAATGTATCTGAGAAAGAGAAAGAGAGAGAGAGAGAAACAGAAAGAAAACATCAATAGCAAGTAACGACATTGGCACTGGAAGTGGCAAAGAAAGCCCCCATTTGCATGAATAAAGTGATTTACCAGAAAGGTGTATTACTTTTTGGATCAACAGAAGTGCAACCCATAATAGCAATCCTCATGTTTTTAATTAGATTTTCCTTAATTATTAGCTTTTTGCAATCCCCTGGCTTTTCTGGGTTCATTCTACTTTGGGGTTTGAAATAATCTCTTTTTAAGTTTGCATTTATTGTTTTGAAAATGTTGTATTTGAATGTAGCTTGGAACACAACGTCCCTGATAGTCCCTTTGCATCTCCTAAAGCTGCTGTGGACTTCTTTGATGATAAGTTGGCCATAATTGGATGATTTAGTTTAGTTTTACAGGGATTTTTTGTGGCTCCTTTTCTTCAATCTCACTACTATTGTTACTCCTAAAGGTATGAAGAACTTCTCCTCATTCGTTTGTTATTCATTTCAGCTTTCAATCTCTTACTCAATTCATTGTTATTTACATGGCTTATTCCAAATATCTGTTTTCCATAACTTATGTTGATTGCATAAAGTTAAGAAGCAAACTTTGGGCGGTTGTCAGATCTAAATCAGCACAGGAACAGAGGTTAGCTGCTGCTTCTCAGCTCATGGCTTCTACTTTCCCCCCTTACTCTGCTGTAGCCGCAAACAAATGCATGAATCTCCTCCAGCAACAGCAAAGTGATACCCGAAGGTACATATATACATCATATATTCTTTCACAATTTAACTCATATGTTACTCTCTTGTGAAGTGGTCACTTGTACTTGCACTTGGTTTGCTCTACATGTTGAAGGGCCGCCACGGCGTTGATGATGGGTGAGGATATGCACAAATTCGGGCGATCCCGGCTTGATAGGAACGAGTTTCCGATGAACGGTGGGCTGGAAATGGTGAACCCCGGTTCAAGACAGATCTACTTTGACTTTTCCAGCTGATAGCACATTTAGAGAAGAGGATGTTTCCAATTATTCCAGGTATATATGTTTAGATTTGGCTATTTGTACTCAATTGAATGCCCTTTTAGTTTCTAAACTATTTCTTAATTGGTTTTTCAAGTATTTATGGACCAGTTCAAGATGTGAGGATTCCATATCAACAGGAGAATGTTTGGGTTTGTTACCTTTGTCTACCCAGAAACTGTTAAGCTCATTCTTGCTAAAGGGAACCTCATTTTGTATGTGATGCTTGGGTGCTTGTGAAGCCATACAAGGAGAAGGGCAAGGTCCCTGACAAATACAGGCACTCCCTCTTCTCCTGTCTGTGTGTGCGTGTGAATTCAGTTTCTGTAGATATAAGCATTCTCTTGTTTTCTTTGTTAATGTCAATGGGAAATTGCAGGAAGATGCAGCATCAGCAGCAACAAATGGAGAGAGGAGAGTTCTCAACATGTGGGTAGCCCTACTGGCTTAGATTCGAGAGACCCTTGTGATCTCCAGCATGGTAAGCAAAAATGCGTATTGTTTTCGCTTCATTCACATACATTAAAGCTACCAGTGTCCTTGGTTTCATCCCTGATTGTTGCAAACCCAATCATATTATGTCACTGATGTTTGGGGTTTGTTTTTCAAATTCAGGAGCAAGGATGTTTGGAGATACTCCCAAGACATATTGTGGAGAAGAACTGGAGGAACAAGCTGACTTGCAGCAAGCCATTGAGCTCCAAGGTCGGAGACTAATGGGTCTGCAACTTTTTGATGTGAAAAGGCACAATCACCACCGTACATATTTAACTTTTTATGGTAGTGAAACTTTTTATTCCTTTGTATATACTTTTAAACATATTTAACTTTCATTTATGAAATATATGACATTATTCTATTCAGTATGTAGTTGTGATTCAAAGTATAGTATATAGTGTTTATTATATTTTTGAAATGCGCGTACAAAAATAATATTAATTATTCTTCAAAATATGTTAAACTTTTTTTTATTACACGCATTAACTGTGATGAGAAATACATATAACATGTGATCTTATCTCATTATTAATTACAGGTTTTATTAAGATATTAATCACACTTAAAAGATGTGATCTAAATGTTCATTATCACAGGTTTTATTAGTTATTAATCACATTTAAAATGTGTGATCTAAATGTTTATTATCACGTGTTTTATTAGTTTTTAATCACATTTAAAAGATGTGATTAAAAATGATTTTTTTTAATCACACTTTTAAAGATTACACTTTGACAGAACTTAAAAAGTATGATTAAATAACATGATTACACAAAAAGTGTGATCTTTATCTGCTTTTGTAGTAGTGTAATTTTCTTCTTGAGGTCGATATGAATCTCTGATAAAATAATTGGGGTAAATTGTATTTAGTGTTTTTAGTTTTGATTTGGTTTGGATATAGTTGTATAACTCCTAGATATTTCTTGTGCAACAAATGTTTTATTCAAATTATATTATATAATGGTTTTCACTGCTGTATATTAGAATTGTTAGACGGCTAGATGGGCCATGCATCAAACCGTAGTTTAGTGGTGACGGTCTGTAACACCTCCAAAAAATATGATAAACCCATATCATAAGCGGAAATAAAGTTGAAACAAAGTACTTTTATTTATCAGAGTTAATATACAAAAGGGTGATACATGCGATATACATTCATAAGTAGCTCACCCTGAATCAACAGCATGTGTTACAAATAGTAAAAAGTAATGAAAGCTAAACAAATATTCATATGCCCTAAAGGCTTACATCTTTCTAAGTTGCTGGTTGGTTACAACAAAAATGAGTTTAGCTCAATACAATCAAGTCCTTGGCTATGCGAAGTAAATACAATAAAAAAGAAGCTCTTGCTCCAAATCTCTCCAAACTACTGTCTTGGCAGAGACATATCTCCAACACCTGAAAATGGTTTTTTCCAAATAGGATGAGCCAAAGTCCAGTAGAAACAATTTAACACAATATATGAATCTTAACAAAGATATAAGTATGAGATGCATATTCAATGCCCATGATATATGAATCTTAACAAAGATACAAGTATGAGATGCATATTCAATGCCCATGATAAAATCATTTATAACTCTTTTGCAAAACCATGCCGTGCCAAGCTTTATGTCTCAAATTAGGTTATCTTAATTCGTGAGTCATTCACTATTTTATCTCATTTCATGAGTCATTCACCAATTCATTCAATCAACTAGACTGAGGGTACAACTGAATGGGTTTCTAACCAACACAACCATCATGCAATCACTTCCATTTGCCATTTTATAGATATTTCATCCGCGGGAATCGGCACCCATGTATACACACGATTTTCGGAACTTTCACCCAATTTAACAATCACTTCCATTGAATTAAGTTGGCAAATGGAAGTGATTGCATGATGATTGTGTTGGTTAGAAACCCATTCAGTTGTACCCTCAGTCTGGTTGACTGAATGAATTGGTGAATGACTCATGAAATGAGATAAACCATCATACACACTGAATGGGTTTCTAACCAACACAAAAATTTCGTAGGGTGAGCATACAACCCAGTAGGAAATCTTTAACAAAGTATATAAATTTTATATAAGTCTCAAGAGATGAGATGCACATGCCATGCTATGCCTTTTTGAAAGAAAATCGCATCTTCATCTTTGAAAACCATTATGCTCAATGATGTCATGCAATTTCAATTCTTCAAAACTTAACAATTCATTTCAAGAGCGGTAAATACGACTCTTGTAATCCCTAAGTCGGTGTCTGTAAGTAGATTATACAAGTGCTACCAATTTATCATTTTTACCAGTATTAACTGGAAGGCTCGACAAGATGATAACCAAACTTTAGTGAAGAACTTAGGTCTAAATCCCAATGGATTTGGAGAAATCAAAAAGAGAAGATGACTTCTAGAGAGAGAAGCTCATGATCTAGAATTCTGGAGAGTTTAGAGAGACAGAGAGGATTGAAAAGTTGATCTGAAATATCAGATTCACGAACTGATATAACATGGTTCGCTCGAGCGTGGAAAACCCCGTTCTAGCGTTAAATACACTAACCCAGTACTTTTGCAGATAGGTCAAACTTCTGAAACCAAACATTCTCTGCTCGAGCGCATAAATGGCATGCTCGAGCGGACAAGCAACTTCGAATGCATTTTGCATTTTTGCTTCGGGGGCGTTGCCTCTCGACCCCTTGACGTTGCCCTTGGACCCAAGTATTGCCTCATCGACCCATGGTGGTAGGCGACTTGATCCCCGATTGGCCCAGTCGAAGTGGCAAAACATGAAAGAAGGATCGAAATTAGGATCGCTACAACCTTTCTCCCTTAAAGAATTTCGTCCCTGAAATTTCAAATCAAACTACCCAAACAAAGGGGTTTCTAGCGATCAAGCTACGCTATTTTATTTTCAAATCATAATACTGGCTCTTAACCAAATTCCACCATTTCCATCATGGTTATCTCATTAACAACAACCTCTCAAATATGCATAAACATTAAATTTCCTAAAAAGTAATGGCAACTCTCAACAACCTTGTGCTTAAAACAACAACGCACATATCAACATGTGGCTAACAACTTTAAATATGTTTCTCTCAACACTAGGGAATATTACAAAGAAAAGCGACTTACGCATTTTCAAACAAATCCGGATATTTGGAGCGGACTTCCGCCTTCCTTTCCCACGTTGCTTCTTCAACCCCATGGTGTCTCCACAACACCTTTACCAATGGTATAGTTTTGCCCCGTAGCACTTGCTCCCGGGTATCTAATATTTGAACCGGTCGTTCTTCGTAAGAGGCATCCTCATCTACCTCAAAGTCAACCTAATCGAGCACATGAGAATGGTCGGGTTCATACTTCCTAAGCATAGCTACATGAAATACGTCGTGAACTCTCGAAAGTTGTGGCGATAAAACTAACAGGTATGCCACTTCCCTAATTCGCTCTAAGATCTCAAAAAGCCCAATGAACCTTGGAGATAATTTGCCACTCTTACCAAATCTCATCAAACCCCGCCTTGGTGAGATTTTTAGAAACACATGGTCACCAACTTCAAAAGATAAAGGTCGTCTCCTCTTATCGGCATAACTCTTTTGTCGGCTTTGGGCCGTAGCTAACCTCTTCCGAATGAGAACAACTTTCTTAGTTGTCTTTCTAACAATTTCTGGACCCAGTAACGGTGCATCACCCACTTCGGCCCAACAAACCGGTGATCTACAAGGTCGGCCATACAAGGCCTCAAATGGTGCCATCCCAATACTAGCTTGGTAACTTTTGTTGTAAGCAAACTAAATCAATGGTAAGTGCCTTTCCCAAGGCCCCTTAAAATCAAGAATACAAGCTCTAAGCATGTCCTCCAAAATCTGAATAGTAAGTTCCGACTGTCCATCGGTTTGAGGATGATAAGCAGTGCTAAGAGTCAACTTAGTTCCCAACACCTCTTGAAGGCTTTGCCATAACCGGGCAGTAAAACGAGGATCCCTATCCGACACAATAGTCACAGGGACTCCATGAAGTCGAACTGTCTCTCTAATATTCAACTCTGCCAAGCGTTCAACTAAGTCGCTGGTGCACATCGGAGTGAAATGGCTAGACTTAGTCAGCCTATCAACAATCACCCAAACGGCGTCATTGCCTCGTTGTGTTCTCGGAAGCCCAACTACAAAATCCATGGTAACACGCTCCCATTTCCACTCGGCTATCGGTAAGGGTTGTAACAACCCGCTAGTCTTTGGTGTTCGGCCTTCACTTGTTGACAAGTAAGGTACTTCGATACAAATAAGTGACATCCCGTTTCATGCCCCTCCACCAAAACTAACGACTAAGATCATGATACATTTTAGTGCCTCCCTGGTGTACCGCAAGGCGTGAGTGATGGAACTCCCGAAGTACTTCCTCTCTACAAGATTCTGGTACAAACAAACGGTCTAGGTAACGTACACTCAAATCCGAGTGAATGTTCAAACCTTTCTCTTCCTTCCCATTGGAAATCTTAACACGGATTGATTCCACATCGCGGTCTCCTCGTTGTGCCTTTTTGACCTTACTAACCAAGGTAGGTTGAGCATTCAAAGTAAACAAGGTAGCACTCTCTCCGGACTCACTCAAGTGCAAATCAAACTTACCAATAACATCTAGCATATCCCATTTCCGAATGGTCACACTTGCCAAACTACTCACAGATTTTCGACTCAAAGCATTGGTCACCACATTGGTCTTCCCCGGATGATAGTGTAACTCAAAGTCATAATCCTCCATAATTCATTCACCTCCGTTGTCGTAAATTCAAGTCTTTTTGAGAAAACAAGTACTTTAGACTCTTATGATCGGATAAGACTTTAAACTTCTCACCGTACGAGTAATGCCTCCAAATTTTCAATGCAAAAATCATCGCTGCTAATTCTAGATCATGGGTGGGGTAATTTTTCTCATTAGTTTTCAATTGTCGTGAACCGTAGGCCACAACGTTTCCCTCTTGCATCAAGACACAACCAAGTCCATCCCCGAATGCATCACAATAGATAGTGTAATTCAAACCCCTTTATGGAATTATCAAAACCAGTGCGGTAGTCAATCTAGTCTTAAGCTCTTGGAATGACTTTTCACAAGCCTTATTCCACACAAATTTGATACCTTTTCTAGTTAACCTAGTCAAAGGTGCAACTAGTCTAGAGAAGTCCTTTACAAAATGTTGATAATACCCCGCTAATTCCAAGAAACTCCAGATTTCAAAAACATTCTTGGGTTATTCCCAATCCTGTACGGCATCTATCTTTGAGAAGTCCACAGTCACTCCCTCTCTAGACACTACATGCCCCAAAAACTTCACATCTGTTAATCAAAACTCGCATTTTTCAAATTTGGCATACAATTGGTGCTCACTAAGTAAACCCAGCACTACCGGCAAGTGAGTCTCGTGTTCCTCCTCGGAGGTTGAATAAATCAATATGTCGTCCACAAAGACGACCACAAAACAGTCCAAGTATTCTCGAAAAATTCTGTTCATCAAATCTATAAAGGAAGCAGGCGGATTGGTTAACCCAAAAGGTATTACAAGGAATTCATAGTGGCCATAACGCGTACGAAAGGTCATTTTCTGAATGTCCTCCTCCCGGACTCTCAACTGATGGTACCCCGATCTCAAATCTATTTTTGAAAAGCAACGAGACCCTCTAAGCTGGTCAAACAAATCATCTATTCTGGATAGAGGATACTTGTTCTTAACTGTAACTCTATTCAACTTGCGGTAATCAATACACAATCACAATGATCCACCATTCTTCTTCACAAAGAGAGCTGGTGCTCTCCAAGGTAATGTACTAGGATGAATGAAGCCCTTATTTAAAAGCTCTTGGAGTTGAATCTTCAACTCATGTAATTCGGCGGGTGCAAATCTATATGGTGATATGGAAATCGGTGCCGTGCCAGGCACTAATTCAATGGAGAACTCGATTTCCCGGTGATGTGGTAAACTAGTAAGATCTTCTGGAAAGACATCCGAGTATTCACAAACTATCCTTAGTAACTCAACACGAGCCCCGTCACTCTCACTATCTAAGAGAGTTGCTAGAAAGCCACTAAGCTTGCTCCTACTACGAGGGTTAACTATTGGCGACAAGGTCCTATCAACTCGGTTTCCCAAAAAGTAAAAACAATCACCACTCGAAGTGCACACCGTAACTCTCTGATGGTAACAATCAATCACATCTTGGTAAGAACACAACTAGTCCATGCCTAAAATGACATCAAAACTCAACATATCTAGTAACACAAAAGCAAACGGAAGTCGATGCCCGGCAACTTCTATTTCACAATGACGACAACCCCGGTCTAAATCAACTGTACCCCCAACAAGTGACTCTACTCTGAGTGGAGGCACTAACCGTGCTACCTCTAACCCCAATGCAGAAGCAAATGCAGTAGATATAAATGAATGAGATGCACCCGTGTCTATCAATACATTAGCCAAAGAATTACACACAATAAAAATACCTCTCACAACTGAGGATTCTGGCAACTACTCTGGCACGGTAACAGCATACACACGCCTCTGTGGCCTCTGATTAACTTGCTCCCCTCTTGGAGCATAGGCCTGTTGTACTGACTGAGCCGAAGTGGCTCCCTAATTAACTCGCGAAGCTTGGACTGATTGAGCCTGCTGGTGGCTTTGAGTCTACCTCAACCTTGATGCGCCAGATGCGGCTCCCAACTGTGGACAAGTTCTCTTCATATGCCCCGGCTGACCACACTGATAACAATTAAGCCCTTGACCTTTATTCTGAGACTGAGACTGACTTTGAGATCGGTTAGGTAGTGGTAACATTAACTGCCCTCCTCCCTTCTGTGGGCATGAGAAGGATTTGTGACCCGGTTGGCTACACTTGAAACACGAGAAGCTACTCGATGCACTTTTTCCCGGACCCGCACTAGGCAAAGGAAAAGTGGATCTAGACTGCTGTGGTTGGGACTGGGATGGATAGGTGTTCCTGCTCTTCATGTTCTGCCTATAGTCTCCTTGAGACTCTTGGTCCTTAGACCTTGAACTCCGAAGCTTCTCTTCCTCGGCTTGTATGGAAATTTCTACGTGTGTCGCCATCTCCACAAGACAGTCATATTCTCCAATCATATTTCCGACAAGCTTGAACATAATTTTTGTTTTCAATTTCTTTTCAAATTCAATGCAACGATGCTCTTCTGTTGCCACCAACTCTGGTGCAAATATGGACAAACTAGAGAAGACCGCCTCAAACTCGGCCACGGGCATGTCGAGTTGTTTGAGGTCTTTAAACTCTTGCCTCCATATCTCCCTAGTAGTGGAGGTGTGTACTTATCTTGGAAAGCAACCGCAAAGGCTTCCCATGTCGGCTCCACTCTACCCTTGGCATATTTCCACCATTGACCCGCGTCTCCTTTAAGGTAGTAACTCGCTAGAGTCACTCTTAGTTCACTATCTTCGATGTGAAGCATCTCAAATGTCTTCACAGTCTGTTTGAGCCACTCATCCGCTTTCTTGGGCTCGGGACCACCGTGGAACTCATCCGGTTTGGCCCGCAAGAACTCTCTAGTAAGGAAACTCGCCCTTGACTCTGCGGTGTTCTCTCGGGCTTGATTCTCCACCCTCAACAAGTTCATAGACTCTTTTAAAGCCCCTGCCATTTCTCGAGCCAGGGCCCCCATTGCGGTTTGACCCGCTTGTCCCACCTGCTCGGCCATATTAGCTTGGCTGAACCCTTCTTCTTGCACCGGAGCCCTATTCATGCACACCTCGGTGAGCCCTATCATGCCTCTTGCCTCTACGACCACGGACTTGACTCTTTCCTGACATCCTAATAAAGGACACAAGAGAAATAATTTACCACATTAACTCATATGTGCTCGTAACTTGACTCACACGTTCGACTACAACACTTATATATATTTCTCTACCATATACACAATTCAATTGCACTCCACATAAGCACTTAGTCATGTAAACACATATGAACTATTCTTTTACGATGAAATCCATCCCACGAAAAATTAAGAATTCTTAGTAGAACGAGTATTGATCAAGTACCCTTCTAATGAGACCTCAAGGAATTTAACAAGCGCAAACAATATCTCAAAAGTCCAATCCCATACCCATTTAGTCACATAAGCATGTTATCACATAGTCACAAAATGCATAACACTTCCTAAGCATGCTAAATGAACCCATTATGGTTAAAAAACCATTTCCCACGAGCTCCAAGTATTCAAACCCGGTAGCTCTGATACCAAGTTGTAACGCCCCAAATTTCTAGCCAAATGATAATACAACAATCATGGCTCTTTCAAGGAAAACTGAATATAAATCTCAAAACTTACATTACATGATACAATAGTTCTTCATGCAACAATACATTAATCCAACAACAAGAAAATAAACAAATAAATACCCCCAAGGGTTTACAAGTTTCCAAGGCTTGAGCTTGGTTACATAAAACGGTTATTTAAACCCACACACATACAACCTTTGGCTTACACACAGAGTCAAAGCAAAATGAGAGTCTCGTACTTTTAACACACATTTCCTCGCCTTTAGTTAGGTGGCATCACCACATCTTTTCCTGTACAAAAATCCCGTAAGGTGAGCATAAAGTCCAGTAGGAAATCCTTAACAAAGTATATAAATTTATACAAGTCTCCAGAGATGGAATGCACATGCCATGCTATGCTATTTTGAAAGAAAATCACATCTTCATCTTTGAAAACCATCATGCTCAATGATGTCATGCAATTTCAATTCTTCAAAACTTAACAATTCATTTCAAGAGCGGTAAATACGACTCTAGTAATCCCTAGGTTGGTGTCTGCAAGTAGATTATACAAGAGCTACCGATTTGTCATTTTTACCGGTATTAACCGGAAGGCTCGACACCTATCTGGGCGGGTTTTCGGTCTTTCACCCTGGACTTTCAGGCCAACTTATTCAATATCATCTACACCACCTATCAAGACTTACCAACGTATTTATCCCAAAATCATTCCATGAAAACTTGTTTCTCAACATTTTTTTTCTCAATGCAAGTTTTCAAATCAACTTTCAAAATTTAATGTAATCAAATGAATTGATATGCCAATAACACAAGATGAATATAAATATTGTTATTCCAATTCATCATCTAAGGAATAACACAATTCCCTCTTCTCAAGTATCCTCAACAATTAGTCATTTCAAGACTATTTCAACGTTTTGAACAATAATTTTCCAAAATGAACAATAATTCTCATATTCCTTGAAATTCAACATTTATATAAATATAAATAAGAAATTTTCCAAAGATTCATTTATTTTGACACAAAATAAATATAACAATATCATTCATGGATTTTCAGTCTCTTAAAAAAAATTCCCAAATTTTTGGTTTTCTCACCAAAACTATACAACTCAAATCTTTTGAAAGAAAACTTTCTTAAATCATATTTTCTTCAATCAACGAAGATCAAAACCCATAAGATCATTTTAAAAGAATAAGAGACAAACCCACTTTCAAAATCGTTCAACTTCTTGAATCAACAATCAATTTTCAAAGCTATCGAAAGATGATTTCGAAAATCATATAGATCTTGCAAAAACATATATATAACTCTAAGAAAATCCCTACATCAAGTTTTGAAGAAGAAATGAGATGAAATTCCCAAAATCAACAATGTCGAAACTCGATCTTCACTGCACACAACGAAGCCCTCGAGATGATAACCAACTTTGGTGAAGAATTTAGATCTAAATCCCAATGGATTTGGAGAAATCAAAGAGAGAAGATGACTTTTAGAGAGAGAAGCTCCCGATCTGGAATTCTGGAGAGTTTTAGAGAGAAAGAGAGGATTGAAAAAGTGATTTGAAATATCAGATTCACGAACTGATATAACATGGTCCGCTCGAACGTCAAATACACTAACCCAGTACTTTTGCAGACAGATCAAACTTCTGAAACAAAACATTCTCCGCTCGAGCGCATAAATGGCCCGCTCGAGCGGACAAGCAACTTTGAATGCATTTTGCACTTTTGCTTCGGGGGTGCTGCCCGTCGACCCCGCCAGGGCGCTGTCCCCTCAAACCCCGCAAGCTGATCGGGCAGCTCGATCCCCGATTGGCCTAGTGAAGTGGCAAAACATGAAAGAAGGATCAAAATTGGGATCGCTACATATATCATTTAAGCACTTAGCCTCATGGTAATCATGCTTGACATGGAAACAATCACACGCATGCAATATACTAAAGCAATAAATGCTCACCTAGTACTCCAAGGCAAGCCAAAAGAAATAAAACAATTAGAAAAATGCATTCTCTAATATGCAAGTGACTAATGCAACACATGCGATATGCAATCATAGGCTCGACTACTAATATGGCATGTGAACCAATGTGATATCATGCGGTTTAAACATGTTTTCCAAGAGTTTAAGCAATAACAATGCTTTGTTTAGAATGATGAATTGAGCTTTGATGCATGCAAGACGAATGGATGCAAATCGTGAAAAATGCTAAGGAAACATGATATTTTATGCTACTATCATAAGCAAGTAAATAAAAGGGAGAAAGAAATGGGATTGGAAGGCATACATACTTATTACATGTTTTGCCCTCATGCAAGAGAGTCTGAATGGGTGTCCAAGCTAATTACCGAATTAACTAGCTATTACAAACCAAATGAAATTAATTAACTACACTAGCTAATCTAAGTTATTACAACAATCCAATAAATAAACCAATGATTGCGCATAATATTCCTCAGAAACTGCTCTGTCTGACTTGCTGGGAAACTGCCTTGTGTTCACCCTCAGCCATTGCTCTGTATTTCTCAAAACTGCTTTGTGTACCACACATTGGAGCCCGGCCGGCCCCCAATGAGGCCTGGCTGGGTCCAAACAAGGCCAACCGTGCCCTAATTTCATGCAAAACCTATTTTTGTGTTCTAGGGTGAAAATAGTGCAGACAGAGCAACTTTAAACCATGTTTGTCCATTTTGCTCTTCTCTATTATGGGGAACTTCAAGAGAAGAACAGAGTTGGTTCCAAAATCATCAACAAGCACATTGATGGCTTGATGAGTTCGGACACGATTTGGACAAAATTAATAAATGCAATGAAAGGCAACCACCCATCCTTCCTCTCACGAATGTTCAAAGAGAGAAGTAGACACGCCTCAAGATTCATCAAGACATCATGAATTGATATGTGATAACTCTTGACGCGATAGACTCGGCATAACGTTCAGTCGAATCCAACTCATTTTATTAATCTGTTTTATGTCGGTTTGATTAATTTTAGCCTTTTGTTAGCCTTTTTCATCTGACCTAGCCTTTTTCATCTGACCTTTCCATTACTTAATCATTTTGTCCGAAAATGAGAATTAAGTCCACTAATGAAGAGAGGTGTCAAACAAGAAGTTGTTTTGGCATGAGAAAGATGTAATGCCCTGATAATGAATCTCCAAAGAGATTAAACCATTTAGCATAGAATGTCTCTTTCTTAAGCTTAAACAACACTCGTTTGAAACAACGCTTACAAACAAAGAGAAAACCAAGAAAGGAGGGGGAGTGCAGAGATGATTATGCAAGATTGATTGTTGGACAAGTGGGACTCTTTACATGGAATTAAGTAAGAAAAGCAATCAACTGCAATAACTTGGTGTCCAAGGCCTAAACAGCCGAAGCCATAAGGACGTACAACACAACAAGCAAAGTATTCAAAGCATAAATAAATTAGATGAATTAAACAGCCCCTAAAACCAAAAAAACAGTGACGAAACTGCCCCCAAAACAGGCTGAAAATAGTTTGAAAAGCTAGAAAAAGGAAGCAAAGATTAAAGAGAACAAAACTAATAAGCAAGCCTAAGGAAGGGTGGCTAACCCTTCCACTTTTTATAACTTCAAATCAAATATTTTAGTCTATGAAAATAGTCCAAAAACAGCCCAAAAACAGTGGCTAAAATCATGTTAAAAGAGCACAAAAGATGGGGGAAAACAAAAAGATACAAAACTAATAAGCAAGACTAAGGAGGGGTGCTAACCGCTCCACTTTTGGAACTTTTAAATCACATTTTTCAGCCTTTACAAACTCTGAAAATCAGTATATAAAGACAAGAAAAATAGAGGAAAAGAGTAGAAGAAGATGAAAGAAGAATGTGCAAAATTATACCTCTTAAAAAGAGAGGTAAAGTCTTAGTTAATAAATTGGATTCCAATACCCTCAAATTTCTGAACTTTAGTTTGAAATCTCAACAAAAAGCTCCAAGAACAAGCTCCAATGGTGTATGTATTGTGTATGTATAGTTGAAGAAGGTTTGAGGTGAAGAAAGCTTTTGTAAGGAAATTATGTCTATGCTCCTACAAATATCACCTCTCTAGGTTCTGAAAATATGCCTTGAATTCTCTACAAGAAAGCTTTAAATCCAAGCTTTAATGGTGTATGGAGGGCGAAGGTTGATTTGAAGAACAAAAGAAGCTTGAAGGTTCAAGAGCTTTCATCAATGTCTAAGCCTCTTGAAAGGTTTTTCTAACCTTAAAATCTGAAGTAAGAGGTCTTATTTATAGAATTTGAGCCAATTTGGTTGGAAATATCTTCAAACAAAGCCACATGTCCAATTCTCGCCAACTGTCTGTTTCTCACCATTAAGACTCGGCCGGACCCCAAAACACATGGTTGGGCCCAAAAACACACAGTTGGGCCCAAAAACACACAGTTGGGCCTAAAAAACAACTCTGGAAAAGTTTTCATTGAGACCCGGTTGGGTCTAAATGGGGCACGGCCGGGTCTAAAAGACTGTAGTTCAGGTCCAATTTTAAACGGGCATATCTCCCTCATCCGAAATCGGTTTTAGGTGATTCTTGAGTCTAAATTGAAGCCCTGAAAGTCTACTTTCCAATAGTTATGGCTCACCTCTAAATTCTAAGTGGTCAGAAAGATATGTCTAATTTAGTGAAGGCTACTCATTCTTTTTCAACGGTTTGATGCCCAACCTCTTCTCTAACTAGTTTTCTTCCCTCTCCTTCTATTTTCTTCAACTCCAAACCTATAAATAAAATGTTTTTAAAGATTTTTCAAAGAGTTCACATCCCTTCCATTTATTCCACTTTGTCCTTACTCGGTTTACCAAAAAGTGTAATATTTTAAACGAAATGCGAGTTTCAGAACATCGTAGAAGCATTTGGAAAAATATTTTGAAAAAGATGGTTTTTAAGGTCTAAAATAGTTTTAGTCAAAATGGGGTGTAAAGTTAGAATTAGAGCTTGAATCCAAATTTCTTCGCTGAGAATTCAAAAGATTGCATAGTGTAATTTTCATCATCGGGTATTCGGAATAAAGCGTCTAAGTCTTAAAGGCGGTAAAAAATGGGGTGTTTACAGTTGCCCCTCTTTGACAGAGCTCGAAGTCATGAAATGATGTGAGTGAATATCAAAGCCCGAAGATGACTCATTTTGACAAGGCCGTAAGACTTGAGCAAACAAACAAAATGCAAATGCAGTTGGTTGAACTTGAGAGTTGCTTATGTATCCTATTGCAAGGAATCAAAGCAGCGTAGTTTAGGGACAGAATGCAAATAATACATAGTGCAATGCAATAATATAATCAAACCACAAGCAGTGCTCACCACATAAATATCATAAGGGAATGGGGATGAAAATCAAATTATGTTTTATATAGAAAAGAAGTGTAGGCACGAGTCAAACGACGCCTAACACGGGCTAAGTGCCTACATCCTCAATACTGGCCTTAGCTCAACATGGATGCTTACACATAATAGAACCATGTTTTAACGTGAAAGGGGTGCAAGCACCTGCAAAACTATGTTTTTCGTAGAAAGAGAAAGAGTACAAGTAATTGGGTGGTATGATATAAGTGAGGAATGATCTGCTGGGAAAAGATAATAATCCTAAATGCTGAATGCAACAAGAAAAAGTACAATGCAATGGATACAATGGATGAAGTCAAAAATTGCTTGAGGTCAAAAACAATTATTTTATGCTTTAATGGATATTTGGCATCTTGTTTTTTAAAATTAAAATCCTGTTTTTGAAGAATTTAAGATAAACAAAGAAAGTAGAAATATTAGCGCAAAGTAAGTCTAAAACATAATAAGAGACTCATTTTCCATCCTAATGAATTCCATCTTTAAAATGGAAAATGGACTCTTCAAAATGGAGAAAAAAAGATGGAGAAAAGGAAATTCTTTTGATTAATAAAAAAAAAAATATTTGAAATGTTATGCAATTTAAAGTTAGGACAATTTGAAAAAGATGCAATGTTTATCAACATTGATGAAGAATTTTATATGAAGACTGAGAATATGGACTTGTGAAAATGATAGAAGAAGATGGAAGCTATGAATCAGGAGATGAGAATGATAGAAAAAAAAAAAACTTGGGGAAATGGAGAAAAAATGGAATCAGAAAGGGAATAGGAACCAATGGGTGTTTAGGATGGGAGTTAAGAACGGATGGAAATGCGAGAAAGTATAAAAACAAAGAATTGGTGAGGGTTATGCTCAAATCTATGGTGTTGATTGATAGCGAGACCTTTGCACTGTGGCATTCTTGTTATGTTGAAGTGTCAAATCTATTCTTCTTTTGCTACAAAAAAGTAAAAAGAAAAAAATATTGGAGATGTGAAAACTAATTTGAATATGGTTTTTGAATGGGAGTTAATGCAAAATTTGAGATGAAGAGGAATTAGATATTTGGAGAGCAATATGTATTGTATGAAAAAAGGTATGAAATGAAAAGGCATTGTATGGAAAAAGCGAGGCACCAGGGGATTAAGCCTGCGAATAGATAGCCTTATTAAAAAAAGAGGAAGTGTAAAAGTCTAAAGTGAATTTACTCTCGTGAAGTGAACTGACTTAATTATTTGTGTTATGAGGATTGTTGATGTTGCTTATAGCAGTTCTTGATACTTTAGATTTGATATTATGGATGAATGAGAATCTAATAGATTTTGAGAATGTGAGAGAAGGCCAATTGAAGTTTGATTTTTAATTTGAAGGAAAGCAAAGCCTTTAAAGAGCAATAAAAAATCAAAAACAAAAAAAAAGTCTCGAAAACTAAAAAAACAAATACAAGCAGCTGCAAAGCAAAAGACCTATGAAAAGGAGAAAAGATGGAATTGATGAGGATGATGGGAAACAAGAATGATGGTTTGATTGGTTTATTTTTGATTTAGTTTAATGTATCTTCTGACACGACGACATGACATAATTTTCTTTTGTGATTTTGCTCAATTTATTATGCATGCAAGTGAGGTGCAGGTTTATGCAAGCAAAAGGGGATTTTTTTTTAAAGAAAGAAACATTTGTTAAATTATGGCATATTGTCACTCTTCAAGGTATTTTTAAGTTAGTGAGATTTTGAGTTCCATCTGTTGAGATGATGGTGATGATTGGTTTGGGTTTAGTTTTGTTTTGGGCATGTTTTCCACGGTGTTGGTGTTGTATGACAAGAGAAGCACAATTGCACATTGAAATTAGTGAATATGAATATGAATTCAAGTGAATATTGTACAAAAACTACGTGGTTTTGCGAAAAGCATATCTGCTGCATATGCAGAGAGGAGGAGTCACCAAGAATTTTTAATGATAAAATTTTCTATATCTATCATCAAATTTATCTAATATCAAAAAAGCAAAATAATTTTAAAACAACTTGTATTTTTTATAAAGAAGAAGAAAGAAAAAGGGAAAATTGTTACTTTATTGCAAAAAAAAAAAAAAAGTCATTCTCTATAACAAAAGCACTTTGCAAAAAGGTTTGAATAAATTCCTAAAAAAAAAATGAAAAAAAAGCAAAGAATGAAAGATGAGAGAGATGTTGAGAGGTTGTGACTGTTGTTGAAATGTGTCATCGAATATAACAAGAGATATTAAAATAATTGTAAGATAAAGTTATTGGAGTATTTTTATTAAAAGAAAGCGTTGAAAGCTTCAAAGTATTTGTTGAAAATAGAAAAGGAAGGAGATAGAGATATCTCTATTCATGGGCGTGATGCTATTCTTTGCTTTATTGTTAGTTGTTATTTATATATTTTTTTTTTATATTAAATAAAGCACTTTCTAGTCAATAAAATCTGTAGGTCATTTTGGCAGCTCATTTTTGTTCTTATATGTTCTTATTTTGTCACTGTTCTTGAAAAATAACAACAGAAGTAAATAAAGGGCGTAGGCCAAACCACATTTTACCTAGAAAAGGTATGGATACAAAACAGACCACGTCTAACACAGAAAAGGTGCCGACACCCTCAATATTGGCCTCAGCGCAACATGGGTACTTACACATGACAAAATCATGTTTCAACGAGGGTAAGGTATGAGCACATACCGGACTAAGCTTAACATAGAAAGGATGCAGGTGAAAAAATGATATGATGTAATGAATGCGATGGATAGGGTGACATACTCCAACCATGCTAGAATCGTGAGAGGAAGAAGAACAAATCCTAAAACACGCTGCAATCATGTGAGCAAAGGAACACTCAAACCACGCTGAAATCATGAGAAAAGGTCTTGAGAAAACCGCTCAGGGTCGTGTTCCATGCGTCCTGAGATAAATTCCAAACACACTGAAATTATGTGAGGAAAGGAACACTCAAACAACGCTGAAACAAATAACGCTGAAATCGTGAGAAGAGGTCCTGAGAAAACCGCTTAGGGTTGCATTCCACGCGTCTTGAGAAAAATTCGAAACACGTTGAAATCATGTGAGGAAGGGAATACTCAAACCATACTGAAATCGTGAGAAGAGGTCTTGAGATGATGCGATGGATGCAAAGAGTATGATGAGATTGTGCGATAGATGCACAGGAAATGCAGTAAACAAAGCAGCACTTTAGAAAGTACCTCATAGGGTGAGTGGCGATGAACCGCTCTACTCTGATGGGAATCTCCCTCTTGTGTTCTTCGAACTTTTACTTGCAACGCACAGTTCAAAGACCCTCAAATGCTGACTAGGGGTAACCTCTGCATGTAGAAGCCACGGATGTCGCTTTTTTTCCTGATCATATTCACAACTTTCCCTATTCTCCAATGAGGTGACAGACTAGGTTGGTTCAGTATCCAGAATTGAGGTGCATACATGCTACCTCAACTTATGGGGCTACCATACAGATTTCAAGCCGATGATACACCCCTGGGTATTTAAACCAGACTTTAATCTTGGAAATTCCAAACCTTTGTATTCTAGGCATCGCCATTCAAACTCTGGTTTCTACCGTCGCAGTTGGTCTCCTAGGAACTCATTACAAACATAACTAAGACGCCTCTGGCAAGGAAATAGTGTTCGGGGAGAGCACTTCTGATTGCTATTCTGATTTGAAGCAGGCTTTGAGCTTAAGATCGAGGTACACTCATACTTTGGAGAAATGACAAGGTCTGAGAAGGTGCATCGGGAATACAAACCCGGAATTTGTTAAAGTTGAAACAAACTTAGATGCTTTAATTTTCCCTCTTTTCTTTTGCTTTGCAGTCCAGAACCTATGTAGCTTCAGATAGGTCCTTGTTCTATTGCTCCCTCTTTTGATCGGGGTTGGACCCTGTAGTTTGTGAAAGGAAGAATCCTATTTTACACATCATGTTGGGAATGATACAACACTCTAAGCACAAAACAATTTATTTTGGCAATTAAAACCAAGAATGAGTTCTTAACCAGGTATTGAGCCTACGACTGACCACAGTACACCATGACTCAATAGAGGAAAAACGAAGTAAAAACAACCTAAATGCATCAATTTACACCTACCAAAATCAAAATGACTCAAAACAAGAATCGAGACAAACAAAAACAACAAACACAATACTTGGATATTTACCACCGGTGGGAGACCTCTCAGTTCACGGGGAGCCCATTGCTTCTCCAGGTATTATTTCTCACCCTTTCTCATTTGTGATCCTCACATCACTTTGGCACTCAATCTCTATTTTCTCTGAAAAGCCCTTTCCTTACTTTTTTTCTCAGCGCACATCTCTCTATTCTTTAATCTCTCTTATTTTTTTTTTATCTCTCCCCGGGGTGGTTAATGAATAAGTTGGAAGTTATGGACCCTATAAAGGAGGGGTCGAATATCCTACTCCATTTCTAGTTCGTGCTTCACACTTGGCTCGATACCTCACTACTTGAAGGATGAGAAAGCCTTTTGGCCCTTGCTACTAGCTTTAGTTGTGCCCTTTCTAGCAAGTATGTTGACAACAGGGAAAAGACAGAAAACCTGACTCGACTATGCCTCTAGTTCATCATTTTGACCATTTTTATTTTTTATTTTTTTGGCTTTCTGCTAAAATAATTTTGACCAATATGAGAGTTAGATTAACATGCTTATTTGACTTGCTTCTTTGAAATTATGTAAGTCAGGCTATAAACACTGAAAATTTTCCTTTTTTGGGTCTAGGAAATGGTCCAGTTTTGGAAAAATAGAATAATTTTTGAGAAAATTAGTCAGCTTTACTAAAAATCCTCAAAAACTGTTTTGGCAAATTGCCACTTCTCAAACAACGTGGAATTAACTCTTGAGATGCACAACCTCATATCTGAACTCGATTTCTCTTGCAGCTAAATCTTTTAACGGAATATGACAATCTATTTTGAACGAAGATGAGCCAATTTGCACATGGATAGCATAGCCGAGTTGAACAAGCCAATCAACATGGATGAGACCAACAAATCGAAAATGGTTGAGGCTGAACTTTAGGATGAAGTTGCCTACGTATCCAAAAGATGGGAATAAGGCTGTACGTAGTTCCCGGGGGTTAAGGTGCACTCGGGTATTAACACTCTCCTTTTGCACTCTAACTTTTGCCAAAGCCGCCCTTTCAGGTTTTCAACCTTGCGAGCTCTATTTTTTTCTTTCTCTTTCTTCTTCTTTTTTTTTTTTTGTTCTTTGTTTCCATTTTTTTCTCATTTTTGTTCTTTTCTTTTTCTCTTGCTCTAACTTTTGCCTAGGTCACCCTTCCGGGTTTTTGGCCCAGCGAGCCCCTCAAGGATTGAAAGGTTTAACTTGTCCATGTTGATTGGCCGTAGGATCTCTAAGCCATCTGAATCCACAAGAATGACTATTGTTCTTGACTAAATAGTCTTGAAGATGTAAGAGCCTATCCAAGTGAGTCTGAATTTGCCCCCAGTATTGTGGATAGGAACTCGATTATCCTTCAACAAAAATTTTCTTCTCTCCAATTATGGGATTTGGCTTCCTTGCCAGTCTCTTTTGGTTTGAGCAATGACCTAGTTTTGAATCTTCGAGCACATCTGACATTTTTTGCCCCTAGTTCAAGGGTTGCTTCTAATCCAGCTATGCAAGCTTCCTTTGATGACATCTGACTTTCTTGTCCCTAGTTCAAAGGTTGCTTCCAATCCGACCATGAAAGCCTCATATTTTGGTTGATCGTTGAAAGGTTCAAGGTTTGAAAGCAAAGGCGTCGAGTTTCGAGGCCGAGAGTGATCCTATGCTGCACAATCTCAAAATCAATTCCAAGAACGCCTTCATGGGACCACGCAAAAAAATATTTTTTGAAATATTTTAATAAAGCGACCAGTCGCTCGTGCTCTTCTAAAGACAATGTAGAACCAATATGGATCAAGTCAGGATCCTTCCTAGTACTCACATTAACAGACATGATCCCATCCATTAAGGACTTAGCACACCTCTCTTCTTCTTAGCTGATCAAATTTTGTAAATCCCAAGGAATTCATTCCTCTTTGTTTTCATCACTATTTTGGAAACAATTTTGAAAAACTTTGGTCAATGCAATGATTTAAAGGCATAGACAAGTAGGTGAAAATAGTCGTCGTTCCATTCAAATCTTCTAGCTCAACTGGCTAATGATAGAAACAGACGCAAAAGAAAGAGTGAAAAGGCAAACAAAAACAAACAGGGAAGTGATGTCCAAGTTAACATGCCCGAAATCGCCTAACCTTAACACAACAAGACTGACTCAATATAACAAGAGTGACTCAACACCCAAGTTTGAAAGTAAAATAGAAAACGTTTTCATTAAATGTAAGGTTTTGGTAATTGGAAAGTAAGGATTTTGTTGAGAAATCAAATGGATTTGAAAATACATTTGGCCATATTGTATATATATTGCATCATGATCATTTATGTTGTTGGAACATGTTTAGTTTTTGAAATATTCTCTACTGGGCTTTATGCTCACCATACATGGCTGAAAATGTTTTTAAGGTGTACATATGTGGATGTGAACTGTGACCTGAAGTTGTGTTCGGAACCGTGTAGGGTGGTTTAGTTATTTGTAGGTCATGGGCCATTTATGTTATTTATTGGTTATGTGCCATTCTTGTAAGGGTTACACGCTTGTGTATGATGTAAGTCACAGGGCGTTTAATTTAATTTGTAACATATGTGTATGTTTTTAGTTACAAGACATTCATTCGACTTAGATGTTGTATTTAGGAATGTATAAAACTGGATAAACACATGTATTGTGTGACAATATTATATTCATTTGCATGAGAATTGTTATCTATTGTTCATCATTGGATAGTTTATTCACGTTAGTTGGACCGTGTAAATCCAAGGCATGACAACTTGGTATCAGAGTTAACCGAGTTTGAAAACCATGGGCTCGTGGGAAGTGATTAGCCATAATGGGTTTATCATGCTTGTTGAGGACATTTGTATGTTGTGTGCTAAGTGATAACATTCTTATGTATTGCATTTTATGTGGATATAGTGTTGAAACTCATAGATAGTATTCGTTGTCTAGTTGACTAACTTGAAAGTCTTATTGGAAACACGTTTGATCAATGTTGTTTCTAATGGGAAATCTAAGCGAGCGTTGGAACGGATAACTATCTTTGTAGACTTAGCACGATTATATGTTATGTGTTATGTAGTAGGTGATGTGTGATTTGAGTGGAGCCTCAATATGGTTGTCCGAATAATCATTATGTAATTATGTTAATATTTTGGGGGAGGGTAATAGTGTTATATATCCTAGGTGGTGGGTATTCTCTCTTTTATATAGACGTTTGAAAAAAGTAGTAAACTCGGAGTGGATACCTCAGTGTGTGCTATATTTGTTGTGTATTAGCATTGGTTGTGAGTTAATATGGATTACCTTGGTGGCGGTTGGTACGTCTTTGAGAGACGGTAGTGTTTTCGAGTCCTTTGTGACGATATGTAAGGGTTGAGTTCTGATGCTCACTTGGGTGGTATTGTGTATGTTTGGTGTTGGTTGGTAATCTTTGGATTAGTACGGTTTTGGAGTTAGTCATGACCTTGGTTGGTCAGGTGTAAGGGATATAGGTGGTGTCAGAATTTTTAGAACACGAAGAGTTAGGTTTGAACTTATATGTGTTTGTAGTGGTGGTGTATGGTTCCGACTTCAGTGTTGGTAACCTAGAAACCCGTGTTGTGGGGTGTGGTTGGTTGGGATGCAGTGTTGTGGTTTGACTTCCCTCGGGGTTGGTGAAGTTAGTTGGGCCATTTAGGCCATGAGTTGTTCATTATAGATGATGTATGATTGGTTGGAATAGGCATGTTTGTTTCTTGTAATTGGGTGAGGCAATTAGTTGAATACCAGGTAGAGTTATTGTTGTTGTGGGCAATTCGGTAAGGCACGAGGTGTGTTAGGAGATCGTAGATGGTGTGATTGATTTTGAGTTAGTGTTTTGACAACGGGTTGTTGCGGTGGGCTGGTCTAAGGTTGATGTCACGACCCAAACCCGCCCCTGTAGGTTTAGTACCATAACCGGCCAGTAATCCGTGGATTACCAAAGGCCTCAGAACAGATTAGCAAATAATAAGGGGCTGCGGAAGCAATATAACAAAATAAACAAGGTCCAATGAGCTGTGATAACATACATGGGACAGAACATTTCAAAACTTATATATATATATGCATAACATGCCAGTCAAGATACACAATAGTTACAAAACTGTACATCCCAAGATCTGTCTGTATGAAACTTATACAATGACTAGCATGAGTACAAAAACAGGCATGGCGTTAGGCTTAGTTCGGAACCTCCTCGGGAGGCACAATAGTTGGCTGACAAAACAGAACAGAAGGCCGTCAACTCTGGCCCTGGTCAGGTGCCGTCTCACCTACATACATAATATAGATTGTGAGCGAAAGCCCAGTGAATAACAACAGAGTAAAGGGTTTCAATGAATGAGTTCATACAGTTTTAGAAAACATAATTAGATTTGTATCAAATTCATCAATTGTCTAGATCATATACAGATAGAAATTATGAGTCATGTTCAATCATACATAGTCCATCTGTTAGCGCTAACAGATTACTTACAAAGCATCTTAGATCATACTTATTAGTTCCATAGAGGAACCTCCGGCCGGGTGAGGACAACTTGTCAGTTCCATAAAGGAACCTCTGGACTGGGAACTTGTAAACTTGTCAGTTCCAATTAGGAACGTCCAGCTGGGCACAGATAGCTTGTCAGTTCCATGAAGGAACCTCCGAATCCGGGTAACAGAGAACAGATATCACATGATGTTAAGGATGTCACGAATACATAACAGAAATTGGACAATCATTCATTGTACAGAACATGTTATTTCAGGAAACAGATCTTATTTTATCACACAGAAAATAGCTATGGTTGTACATAATTTTACTAAGTTATTACTCATAGTTGATCTTGAATCAGACAGACGAAGCAGATAGGTCAAACAGGACGCGACACGTGACCTACATAGCACATAATAGACACACACTTGAAACACAAGTTCTAATTATACAAAACTTACGTCGTTGGTTCTTAGTGTGTTTCTACCCTTTAATCCTCACTATAGAGTCTTAAACATGGCCTAGGAATGCCTAGGATGGAATGAGAATGCAAAAATGCTTTAGAAAATATTTTGCGAAACTTGCTGAAAACAGGGGTCTCGCTCGAGCGTAGCTTTCTTCGCTCAAGCGAGCTTGCCAAAACAGAGGGGTCGCTTGAGCGTAGACTTCTTCGCTCGAGCGGTCTGTAAAAATGCAAGAGTACTGGTTGTTGAAATTTTACGCTTGATGCACGCTCGAGCGTGAGACACACCCTTCGTTCGAGCGTAGGTCTCGTCGCTCGAGCGTGCGTCTGCGTGCACCAAAAACCTGAGAGCTTGCAATTTACGCTCGAGCCACCATTCCTTCGCTCGAGCGGAGCTCTGAACAAACGATGGTCGCTCGAATGTGGAATCCTTCGCTCGAGCGAAGAAGCCAAATTCTGAAATTTCTAGATTTGCCTCCCAAGCTCAAACCAAGCATTCAACTTCCCAAATCTCAACCTCTTGGGCCCATTTTCTGGAAAAACACTTTAAACTTATAGTATAACATGTTTTGAAGATCAATTTGAGAAATCAAAGCCCAAGGGTGAGTCAATTAAACACAATTGCAACCAATTTCCAAGAAATATTAAAGAACAAAACATGCAAGTGTTTACTTGAATTCAATACTTCAAAAATGTAACCAAATGCAAGATTAAACTCAAAATCATGATGAACTGATGGACTATAAGTAGAATATGGTCTTGCATGCAAGAATTTCCATGAAAACACTTCAAATTGTTATGATATAGACATGCATGCATGATTTAAGCTTTAATTCAACATGTTAAATCTAATTCTTGTCTTAGATCACTAATGTCACATGAATCATGCAAGAAGTGACTTGAATTCACAATCAAGAAGGTAATTCTCCTATCTTAAGCCTTCAATTTCAAGCTTAGGGGCCTAATCTTCCAAGTTGCCTTCAATTCCTCTAGATTCCAAGCCAAGACTAGATGACTCAATTCATTCTCTTGCTCTCTCTCTCTCTCTCTCTCTCTCCCCCCTACGGTTTTTGAACTCAAAAGATGAATAATTGATGCCTCAAACTCATGTGACTCAAGATTAGGGGATTGCCTAGAATAATCCACTTAGTGGCAAGATGGTAATTTACTTGAACTATTGTAATTTAACTTTATTTAATCATACCAAATTAAATTTAAATTAAATCTACCATAAAATTCTATAAATCCTAACTAATACTTAACACAAAACAATTTCGGAATCGGGCGCCGATGAGGCTTTTAATTTACAGTTCAAACTTGAAACATGAATAGATCATTTTATGGCAACCAGATAGAAACACAAAGATAATGCAATACACATGCAAATTAATTCCAGATTCCTTCTAAATTACTGTTAAGCATAATTAATCATGTTTTAGCATTAATCTGAGGTTGGGGTTATTACAGTTGACCTAGTGAACTGGTACAGCGTAGTATAGGGATGTATGCAAAGGGGGAGTATTCCTTTATTCTGGGTACAGAAAGACTTCAGATTACTCATGTTTTGAGAATAGCGTATAGTTTCTTTGGGTATAGACTTGTACCTTAATGGTAGGTAATGTTAGTGGATCTTGGTATTATTTGGTTGGTTGTTTCTTGTGAAGGGATATTAGTCCCTTATCGTAGTATTGGTTGTCAGTGTTTGGTGGGTGGTGTGTTCTGAACACCTTATGTTGTATTTCGGCCAGTGGTACTGCGGACGTTTCCTAGTTTTAGAATTTATTTATTGTATTTTGGTGCAAGAGATGTGGACTTTAATTCTGGTTAAGTTAAGAGATGTTTTCAGAAGGGTTGGTCGGGTATGTAACCCATGGTTGGTGCGTGACCTATGTGTAGGGTCACAATGGTTTAGTGTTTATTGGTCGAGGTTTGGATTAACAGTGATGAGGTGATTATCTTCGGAGATGGGCTATGTTTTGGCTCACGTAGCATTCTAGGTTGGTTGAGAGAGTAGTTGGGAATATAGTGACTTGGGTGGAGGAGGTTGAGAACTTATTTTGTTCTTCTGTGGAGTTAGGATAGTATGACCTTGAAAGCCTGTAAGTGTCGTGTGTATGTGTCGGGGTTTGGTTCAAGGCAATTGTTCGGTAAGTATTAGCAAGTGGTAGATTGACTAAGGGACTTAGTGTTTTGGTTGTACTTATATAATGGGTGATGGCATAGAATGTGGATTAACAAGTGACTCTATTGGTCACTAATGGATGGAGGCGTTGTGTTTACTTGTTGTTCGGTTTGGGTTATTACGTGGTGTCAGTGGTGTTGTATCGTGGTAGGCTTTTGTGAATTAGTTTGGTATGGGAGAATAAATATGTGAAACTCGTTGTTGTGAATTTGGTTGGGATTGTGAGTACATTGGCAGAGTGAGGGCATTAGTGTTGAGATAACCCATTTGGGGTTAAAGGTGAGATGTTTTGCAGTGAGTAATGGGTTTTGCTTGTGTGGTGTGTACCGGTGCATGGTTGGGGGTTGTTCGATGTTGTGTCGAAGGGGATTGGTCATGGGACTATCCTAGAAGGTTGCCTTGCTGTAACAATACTGTGTTTAATGTGTTGTTAAGAGTGGTCTAATGTTCAATAGTGCTGGGTCACTTTTGGGTTTGGATAGTGGAACTCCATTTCAGAACCAGAGTACTCTAGGTTAACTTTGAGGAATCTGGAAGGATTCAACAAACATGTGAGGTTGTGTATGGAGCTCCATTTCGGAGTTAGTGAGGTTAGGCAAGGTGTTGGTGTTGGTGTTGATGTTGGGTTATGTGAAGTTAATTGCTATGTCGGTGTTTGGAGGCTGGTGCAAGATAGTGGTGTCGATAGTTGATTGGTTAGTATTTGGGTTGGTTGATATATAGTCGCCTCTGAAATAGGTTGGAATTGAGGGTTGTGTAATTGAACGGTGTCTTGGTGTGGCATGTAAGTCTTGTATGGATGGTTGGGAAGTTGTTTTGAGTTTATGGTAACCGGTTTGGGGTTACAATTGGGAACTTTGTTCTTATGTTGTGCTTTTGCATCATTATGTGATTGGTGGATGTGAAATTTCTTTATCTTGTGTTATTGCATTACTGGCATTTCAGAATTTTTTAGGGATTCTCATCGTGAAAATTTTGTTTTGGTATTGTGGCATCACCATGGGTGTGATGGGTTTTGTTGGGTGACTGTTTTATGTTTCACCGGAGGAACGCTAAGGAATGATTTTGAGGTTGGCTGTGTTTGGTGGAGCTCTAGAAATGTGATTCCAGTCCTTGGTTTGAACGTTATGTTTGGTTTGAGCTCTGGAAACGTGATTCTACATCCACTTTTGAAAACACGTGTACCCGGTCATTCTCCTGGATGTCCCTTGGACATCCGGACGTGTGTTTTTTTTTTTTTTTTTGCAATTGGCACCCGTTATTTTTTTATATTGTAAATAAAAAATATTTTCAGAATTTAAAAAAAAAAAATTATAAGCTTTGAATAGAATTTTGAGTTGTCTGTTTGGTTATGAGTTGTAAGTTTTTAAATCAAATATCATATGTCACATCAAAAATTTCAAACTCAATTCAAAACTCATAACGAAACAATTTTTTCACACTCAAATCATAATTCCAAAACTGACAAACTCAAAATACATTTCTATTCTCAAATCACAATTCCAAAACTCTTACCAAAAATTTTCTTTTTGGTGTTGTGGCCTTGAGTAGTTTTCTTGAACAAAAACGGTTTTGGTTTGAAATGTAAGTTTTTGGTTTAATAAAAAGTTGAATCCAACAAATCAAAATAATAATAATAATAATAAAAATAAAAATAAAATTTTGAAAATGAAACTGATTTTGGTGTTATGAGTAACACTTGTGGTTTCGGAAAAACAGTTTGAAAATCCCTGAGTTTTGTTATGGACGGTTGAAAATGTATTTGGGTTGTGACGGTGCGAGTTTGAACAGCTTTTGGGAAAGCAAAGTGTTTTGAAACAAATGGGGAAAACAAGAAATTTTCTTTAACCTGAATGGAACATCCTATATCTTGTATTGGGAAGTCGGTTTTGACCTGGCCTGAGTTGTTAGTTACATGTTGTACGTTTATTTTGCATTGGCTTGGAATCGTCGGGCATCGGTATGCCATAACGTTGTTAGGTTAATTGTGTTTGTTCTATGTTCTCGTGCTACGAGAGAGTTGATTGGGAGCTTTGTGTGCTAGTAGCTTTCTTATTCTCCGTGTCCGAGCGTTGGGCACTCGGTAGCAATTTGGGTATTGTTGGTAGTTGAGCCGTAGATGATGTCTTTGAGTCCGAGGAGTTCTTGTTGTTGTTGTGGTGGTGGTGGTTATTATTTCTTGTCTTGTAGACCACGGCGAGTTATGTGGATCGAAGAGTCATCCGTGAGATTTTCTCACCATTCTTGGTGTTCGGATGTCTTTGGAACTCCGAGGAGTTGGACCGGGATCCGGAAACTTATCCCCAAATGGATCTAAGCGTGGGTGATGTCGTGTTCACCAGTACCGTTAGGTGGCCTTTTTGGTTTTTGGCATTTCTTCAATTTCGAGGTCGAAAGTTTCTAAGGTGGGGAGGTTGTAGCACTTGTGTCCTTTAAACTATTGGAGAGCGTATTTTATTTCTTTATTTTCATTTTTGTAGTCTTTGTAGTTGTTGTATCTTGGTTTTGGAGGAGTACAATTTGATTTTGACTTATTGGGATTGTTCGTTCGCGCTTGTTTACGTTGAAAAGTTCTTTGAGAACTTGGAAAATGTGTTATGGTGTCAACACTAGTCTTTTTAGGGGTTGACACCACCTTGCTGCCTTGGTCTTAATGTCTCTGCTAGTTTATAGGGTCGACAACTCGGGTCCCATGGTCGATCCTTGTCTACTGTTGTGTTCTGGGTGTTGCTACTGAAATATAAGGTCGACACAACTAGTTCTTAGGGTTGACCCTTGTCTGCTGCACACATTAGTGTCTCAGCTTTTCTTCTCGAGGGTCAACACCACTGTCTTGAGGGTTGACCCCTGTGAGTTATTTTCAGAAATTTTGGTTCGATTTTGGGCCCAACTTTTGGGGGTTTTGACTTATTCTTTTCATTGACTTTGTGGCTATTATTCTATTATTACCTAGCCACTATAAATAGGCTCCAGAACACTCTTCCCTCATTATTTCTTTTCTATTTCCTTCTCTTTTCCTCTTTTCAATGTGAATCTCTCTCTCTCTCTCTCTCTCTCTCTCTCTCCCTCTAAACTCAACTTTTTCACTTAGATCTCTAGATTTACTCACGTAGAGGCATCTTTTCACCTTGGTCCTTTGAGAAAGGTTGTAGATCTCACCAAGTGCTTTCTTTTGATCCAAGAGTTTCATGATTTCACCAACTTTGAGTTTTTCCGAGTTCTCCTCTTCGCTTCAAGAGGTAGGATCTATTTCCTAAACTTAATATGAGTTCAGTA
This sequence comes from Camellia lanceoleosa, assembly GCA_025200525.1. Classification (NCBI taxonomy): domain Eukaryota; kingdom Viridiplantae; phylum Streptophyta; class Magnoliopsida; order Ericales; family Theaceae; genus Camellia; species Camellia lanceoleosa. The sequence goes on from CM045768.1 coordinate 106,366,408, forward strand.
GTATATTTGTGACGTATTTTGTTCTTAATATTTGGAAGTCATTTGGTTGATTTCGAAATGTCATTTTGGGCTTGAGGGTTTTGTGAAATTGGGAGATTGTTGGGCTATGATTTTGCTCCTACAGTTATTTTCGGCCATAAAAAATGCATATAGATTTCTAAAATTGAAAAAGGCCCAATTTGTAGAAAAACCCTAAATGATATTGTTTTGGGCGTTGGGTTGATTTTGGTAAATGGTTTGGTTGAAAAGAGATTGAAATGAAATGGTTGTAGGATTTTGAAAATGAGTGTTGTTACTCTTTTGAAAAATATATCTATATTGTTATCTTTTAATTATTGCATTAGAGATAACTGTTTTGGCGATCGGTGGAAGATAACATTGTCGTGTGTTAGAAATTGCATATGGATTAGGAAATTTGAAATCATTCATACCATGGAGCATGTAATGGATTTTTATAACTCAAAATTGTATGTTTTTATTTGAAAAGTTGTTTAAAGACTTTCATATTATGTTTTAAAAACACTGATATCTCTCTGTTGAATGAAGTAAATACTGGGTGGAATCTGGATAGGAGGTGTGGTTATATTAAATTAAGTTGGCCTATGTGTCCGTAGTGAAAGTCCAAAAACCTGCGCGTATACATGGGTGCCAATCCCGCAGACGATATTTCCATGAAATGGCAATAGTAGTACTTGTATAGCCTATGTGTACATGGGTGCTAGTTGCGGTTTCCTGTGGATGAAATTTTAGTGAAATGTTACACTTGCCTAGAGTTTCCAGTGTCCATATTTACCATCCTGTTTTCTCTTGAAAAGAATAATACGTGATTTTGGAAATTTGAAAAAGGTTTTAGCAATATATTTGTTGTTGTTTAGCAAAGTATTTGCATTTGATTTAGCAATGTATTTGTTGGTTGGTATTGAGATACCTGGATCGGTTTTTGGAAAGAGATTTTATATCAAACGGATGATTTGAACTCATAAAACGTTTTGATTAAACATAAGGTTTTGGTAATTGGAAAGAAATGATTTTGTTGAGAAATCAAATGGATTTGAAAATGCATTTGGGCATATTGTATATATGTATTGCATCATGATCATTAATGCTGTTGGAACATGTTTGGTTTTTGAAATATTTTCTACTAGGCTTTATGCTCACCCTACGTGGCTGAAAATATTTTTCAGGCATATATATGTGGATGTGGACTATGACATGAAGTTGTGTTCAGAACCGTATACGGTGGTTCAGTTATTTGTAGGCCATGGGTCATTTATATTATTTGTTGGTCATGTGCCATTCTTGTAAGGGTTACACCTTTGTGTATGATGTAAGCCTCAGGGCGTTTAATTTAATTTATAACATCTATGTATGTTTTTAGTTACAGAACATTCATTCCACTTAGATGTTGTATTTAGGAATGTATAAAACTGGATAAACACACGTATTGTGTGACTATATTATATTCATTTGCATGAGAGTTGTTGATGTAGGCCGAAAGGTATCACATTGAGGCCACTTAAGTTACATTTTTAGTCTTTCAATATTGTTTATTTGGTGGAAATGATGTGTTTTGTACACTTATACAAATTTGGCAGGAAACACGCAAATTCAATAAAAAAATGCGCGCGAAAGCAGATTCTTTGTACAAGGAGCGAAAAATCCCGGCCTGCCACCTCACTGCATGTGCGGCCAAGTCCCACCGCACGTGCGGCCCACATAGGCACTCGAGCGGCCCACCTAGGGTTGCGTGCATGAAATTTTAAGACTCTTCTGCTGGGAATAAAAAGGAAAAAAAAAAAAAAAAGACTAAAGAGGGGTTCGAAGATTTTTGGGAGAAAAATGAGAGAGAGGCTAGGGTTTGGAAGAAAATAACTTGAAGCTTGAAGAATGTCTCCCATGGTGGCTTCTTCCTCCTCCACCTTTTCCCACTTCTCCATGAATGGCTAGGCTAATATTTCTATGGTTTTGATGAAACCCTAGCCAAGTAAATAGGGTTTTCTTTTTACTTTTTGATTATGTAAAGGTTTGAACAAATTGTATGGTGTTTAAGAAGTTTCAAATTGAATGTTTTCCATACAATGGTTTTCTGTGTTTTCATGTTTAAGGTATGAGACGAGCCATACTACGAGGGACGAGTCATATTGCTATCCTAGTTTAGAGCAAACGACTCGTATTACTTAAGATGGTTCGTGCCTATACGTTGAACGTGTTAATTTTCTTGTTAAATGCTTCAAACTTGTAGTTGTGAAGTATTATTTAGTTCAAACCATAACATAATTGAATCTTAAATTGAAGCCTTATTTATGTAACTGGTTATGGACTCATTACCCTAGGTTTTTTCCAAAAATTAATAATTCCAATTTTATTTGTAATTGCTAGTTTAATCGCTTTGTTGAATTTAATTATTATTAGTTTATGACTCCCTCAATCTTTTTATCAAAATTAATTTAGGAATCTAACAATTAAATTAGTTTAATTTCCTGTTTGTCCCTGTGGATTAATACCTGGACTTACCACTATTCTAAGGAATTTGATATAGTTTAGTGTTTATTTTTGGTGTGTGAAATGATCCATCAAATTTTGGCACCGTTGTTGGGGATCTCTGGCGAAATTGAGTAATTTAAAGTTATATTCCTATTTTAATTTTTAGTTTAGGATTTTATATTTTAGTGTTGCTAAGTGTGCAGAGTGTTTGCAAGTGGAGCTATCACCGAAGTGCAAGCGGAGTGCAACCGAGCTTTAAAAACAAACCACAATACCAAAGTGCTTTAAAAAAATAATAAAAAATAAAAAAACCAAAACAAAACAAAAGCAAATACTTGCAAGCAAAGCACCATAGTGCTAAAACTAGAGAGCTCAAGTGGAAATTGGGGAAAACGTCTACACGTCAAGCACCCAAAAGACGAGTAAAGCATTTTCGTTAAATCGCTGTGAGTATTTTCTTCTTTGGTATTTTGGTTTCATAACTTAGTGCACAAGAGTCGGAACTTAGTGTGTGTGTATGAGTAGTGTATGCACGGGCGCCATTCTTGTCGCCCTGAATTGTGGAGTTTGGACCTTGAACTAGAAAGGACTCTTAGGAAACTTAGAGCCTCTGCCCCGTGTTCCTAGGCTTGAATATCCATATCCATACTTCGAGCCATTAGAGATGATAAACCCGAATAGCCTAAATGGGCCCAACCGGACTCTTAAGGATTACTTCACACCTACAGCATATACATCACCATCATGCATCCAGTTACCTGACACCACTGCTGCTCATTATGAGATTAAGTCCAACACCTTCCAAATGCTCCCATCATTCCATGGACTAGCTCATGATGACCCTTACAAACATCTGCATGAATTTTTGGAAATTTGCTCTACAGTAAGGATCCAAAATTTCACAAATGAGGCCTTAATGTTGCGATTATTCCCATTTTCATTAAAGGACAAAGCCAAGCACTGGTTGAACTCCTTACCTATTAATTCTATCACAACTTGCGACCAATTGCAGCAGAAGTTTTTGGAAAAGTACTTTTCCATTGGTAAGACCAACCAACTTAGGCGAGTCATCGCTAATTTTGCTCAAATTGATGGCGACCAATTTCATGAAACATGGGAAAGACTTCGTGACCTTCTCTAACAATGTCCCTACCACCAAGTGCTTGATTGGCAACTTGTGCAGACCTTTTACTATCGCTTAACTAAGCCTCACCGCCAAATGGTAGATTTTTCTTGTGGTGGGACATTCATGTCCAAAAATAACGCTGATACATGGCAATTATTTGAGAACTTAAGTGATAATTCTCTTCACCATGCCTCCGCAGCCCAGCAAGTCTAGCAACCGATAGTTGGAGCCTCGAAAAGCAGGGGCATTTATGAGGTAGGGTAAAACCCAGAATTAGCCCAACAGGTAGAGGCATTGTCTCACAAGATGGACTGATCATTAGCTTTAGGACATGCCCCTACACGGCAAGATCAGCCTCAATTTCACGAGGCATGTGCTATTTGTGCTAGCACTGCTCATGACTTGAGTGAGTGCCCTTCGGCATCACAATTTTCGGAATTAGTCCAAGAGCATGTGAATGCGGCTTAAGGATTCTCCAACCCGGGTAATGACCCATATTTCAACACATACAATTCGGGATGGAGAAATCACCCTAATTTTTCATGGAGACCTCCTTCACAAGGCACTTCTTACAATTCTCCACCACTAAGGCAGAATTTTAATAATTTTGCCAACCAATCGTCTTACCGACCACCACAACCTTACTGACCCCACAACCTTACGGGTAACCACAACCCCCGCTTGTTCCTCAAGGCAATTTTACCTTTGAGACTCAGGTGTTGGAAGTTCTTTCAGAACTTAAGGGGTTAGCACCAGTAGTTCACATCCATACTCAATCTATTGCCAAGCTAGAGGCCCAACTGGGTCAAATGGCTAATAACATGAATATAAGAGATGAGGAAAAATTACTGAGTCAAACTGTGGCCAACCCTAAGGGTCAATATAGGGCAGAGGGGTCGGGTGTGAATGGAAAGCACCATGAATAAGTGCAAGCAGTGATCACTTTGAGAAGTGAGAGAGAGTTAGAGCCTCGGCCAGTTGTGTCTGAGGCAACTAGGGCTAAAAAGGGTGACCACATGGTAAACCCAATGAGAGCAAGGGTGAGGGAGAAACACCTAAGGGGGATGACTTAGTCCCTAGTACTTCACATGAGTCTAAGGCACCATATGTGCCTAAGGCGCCTTTTCCCCAATGCCTTGATACATCGTCCCCTTTTAATAAGAAGGCAACATCCATGGAAGCAATGATGGAGGTGTTTAAACAAGTTAAAATCAACCTCTCCTTGTTAGAGGCGATTAAGCAAGTACCCTCCTATGCTAAATTTCTGAAGGACCTTTGTACGCAAAAACGTAAATCTAAGACACACGTGTCCCAAAAGGTCGTACTCACGGAGCAAGTAAGCTCCATTTTATTGAATGACACACCTCCTAAACTTAAAGACCCGGGTGCCCCAACCATTGCATGCATTATAGGGGACCATTTCATTGATAGAGCCTTGTTAGATTTAGGGGCTAGTGTCAATTTGTTGCTATACTCTGTGTACAAGGAATTCAGGCTTGGCGAGTTAAAGCCCACTACTGTTACTCTCCAGTTGGCTGACCGGTCCCTAAAAGTGCCATGTGACATGATTGAGGATGTGCTAGTTATTTTATTTTCCTGTTAACCTTTTGGTTTTAGATATGGAACCGGTAGCTAGCTCTAGGAAACAAATTCCGGTGATTTTAGATCGACCTTTCTTGGCTACAGCCAATGTATGCATAAATTGTTGTACCAGGGTTATGGATGTTTCATTTGGAAATATGCAAGTGAAACTCAATGTTTTCCAAGCATCCCAACAACTTCATGAAAGATAGGAGTGTTTATTTGTGGATGGGACTGTGGAGGAGGCTTTACCTTCCATTCTTGTAGAGGACCCTTTAGAGGCTTGTTTAGCTTATTTTGGATATGAAGATTTTGATATTGACGGGTCAATGGAGGAAGTGAATGCCTTACTTAATTTTTCTTCTACACAGGATTTTCCTCCGTGGAAAGCCTGGTTTGAGCCACTTCCTCCCTTGTCTAAGGGACCTGCCATACCATCTCTAGTCACACCACCTACACTTGAGTTGAAGCCATTCCCGGCCATACTCAAGTATGCATTTTTAGGGCGTTAGGATAGTTTACCAGTCATCATTGCATCTGACTTGACTGTAGAGCAGGAGAGTCAACAAATGAGTGTTCTTGTGGCACATCGGAGTGCTATAGGGTGGTCGGTGGCTGATTTGAGAGGGATAGATCCCTCCGTGTGCATGCATTATATATATAAAGGAGGATGCCAAACCTTCTTGGGAAATGCAACGAAGACTTAATCCCAACATGAAGGAGGTAGTGAAAAAAGAGGTATTGAAATTGTTAGATGCGGGTATTATATACCCCATCTTGGGGTATTATATACCCCAAGAAATCGGGCATCAGTGTTGTTGAGAATGAGTGAGGAGAGTTAGACCCCACACAAACCACTACTGGGTGGCGAGTGTGCATTGATTATAGGCGATTGAATTCCATGACTAGGAAGGACCATTTTCCTTTTCCATTTATTGATCAAATTCTTGAGAGGTTAGCGGAGCAGGGTTTTTATTGTTTTCTTGATGGCTACTCGGGGTATAATCAAGTCCCGGTGTACCCTGCTGACCAGGAAGAGACCATCTTCACATGTCTTTTTGGCACTTTTGCTTATAGGTGCATGTCCTTTGGGCTATGTAATGCACTGACGACTTTTTAATGGTGTATGATGGCCATTTTCTCCAACGTGGTGGAGAAATTTTTAGAGGTTTTCATGGATGACTTCTCCGTGTTTGCGCCATTTTTTGAGGAATGTCTCCAAAACTTAACTAAAGTACTTACTCGATGTATGGAGACAAACCTTGTTTTGAGTTGGGAGAAGAGTCATTTTATGGTTCGCGGGGGTATAGTGTTAGGACACATTGTGTCCCCTTGAGGTATAGAGGTTGACAAAGCAAAGGTTGACCTCATTGCAGGCTTTTCTTCACCCACTTTTGTGCGTCAAATTAGGTCTTTCCTAGGACATGCTGGTTTTTACCGTCGATTCATCAAAGACTATAGCAAAATATTCCATCCTTTGTGTAGTTTACTTGCTAAGGACACACCTTTTTTCTTTGATGACGCATGTTTGAAAGCCTTTGAAACACTTCGAGCGACCCTTTCTACTGCCCCTATCATGCAATCTCCTGAGTGGTCCCTTTCATTCGAAATCATGTGTGATGCATCTAATTATTCCCTTGGTGTCATCTTGGGCCAAAGGGTAAATAAAGTGCCTTATGTTATATCTTGTGCTGGTCGTACTCTTTCTGATGCTCAATTAAACTACACTATCACTGAGAAAGAGTTACTAGCTGTTGTCTTTGCACTTGATAAGTTCTGGTCTTACCTCCTAGGGTCTAAAGTCATTGTGTTCACTGATCATGCTGCTTTGCAGTACTTATTGTCCAAAAAAGAGACCAAACCTAGGTTAATTAGGTGGATTCTACCCCTTTAGAAGTTTGACCTAGAAATTTGGGACAAGAAGAGATCCTAGAATGTAGTTGCGAATCATCTATCCCGCATCTTTATTGAGCACACGAGTAATCCCTTAGCCTTGCACGACTCGTTTCTGGATGACTAACTTCTTGTGGTATCACAAGTAACCCTCTAGTGGTTTGCTCACATAGTGAATTACTTGGCAGTTGGTCAAATTCCTAAAACTTGGTCTAAGCAAGACAAAGACTGATTTTTTTCACAAGTCAATCACTATTTCTGGGAAGACCAGGAATTGTTCAAGTAATGTCCGAATCAAGTGATTCGGCGTTGTGTGCCTGAGAGTGAAACCCATAGCATTCTCACCTTTTGTCACTCTCATGCATGTGGCGGCCATTTTAGTGGGCAGAAAATGGCCGCCAAAGTTTTACAATATGGGTTCCACTGGCCCTCTATCTTCAAAGATTCCCATAACTTTTGTAGAGCTTGTGTGCGTTGTCAACGCATGGTCTCTATGTCACGACGAGATATGATGCCAATGACCCCCATTTTGATTTTTGAGATTTTTGATGTTTGGGGCATCGACTTCATGGGTCCCTTTCCACCATCTTTTGGATTTGAATACATTTTGGGGGTTGTGGGCTATCTCTCCAAGTGGGTTGAGGCAGTGGCCACCAGAACGAATGACCACAAAGTTGTGGTTAAATTCCTCCATGAAACCATTTTTTGTCGTTTTGGGTTCCCACGTGCCATAATTAGTGATGGTGGCAAACTTTTTTGCAACCGATTCTTCGAGGCATTAGTGCGCAAATACATGATCACTCACAAAGTTGGCACTCCCTATCATCCCCAGAGTAGTGGTCAAGTAGAGGTTTCTAATAGGGAGGTTAAATACATCCTCGAGAAAACTGTGAGGCCTGATAGGAAAGATTGGTCCACTAGGTTGGTTGATGCACTTAGGGCCTATCACATTACATATAAGACACTCATCGGGATGTCTCCATATAGGATTGTGTTCAGGAAACCATGCCATCTCCCTGTTGAGTTAGAACAGCGGGCTTTGTGGGCCATTAGGAAGTTCAATTTCGATATGGCCAAAGCCGGTGACCATCGGAAACTCCAACTTAATGAGTTAGAGGAGCTCCACAATGATGTGTATGAGAGCTCCAAAATTTACAAGGCTAGGACTAAGGCATTTCATGATAGACATATTTCTCATAAGTCGTTTGAGCCTCACCAAAAAGGGTGGCTATTCAATGCCAAATTACGTTTGTTCTCGAGTAAACTCCGGTCTCGATGGGATGGCCCATATGAGGTTATTAAAGTCTTTCCGCATGGGGCTGTTACAAGATGGTACGACCTTCAAGGTCAATGGCCAAAGATTGAAACATTTTGTGGATGGTATTGAGAAAGGGGAGATGATTGAGGTTATCCACTTGACGGACCCAATATATCTTCCATAGTAATTGCTTTAAGTCTAAGAGACTTTAAATCCTCTAAATGTGTAATTCCTTTGGTGTTTGCCATGCCCGAACGGAATCTAATGGTCTGGTATAGCCACCTAACTATATTTGTAGTGAGTTCCTAGGAGACCAACTGAAACGGTGGAAACTAGAGTTCGAATGGCAAAGCCTATAACGAAAATGTTTGGAATTTCTGAGACTAAAGTCTGGTTTAAATACCCAAAGGTGTGGAGATTGCTTCAAAACCACCTCGGCTTGAACTCTGTCTGGCAGCCCCATAGGTCGAGTTAGCTTTATGCGCCTCGATTCTGGATACCGAATTAACCTAGTCTGTCACCCTTTCGGAGAATAGAGAAAGTTACAAATATTGTTAGGAAGAAAAGTAGTACTTATCGTTTTTGCGTGAAGATTATACCATTATTGAGCATTTAGTTTTTTTTTTGTTTGAAATGCTATATTTATTTCGGATGTGAAATGAAGGTAGAATTGGTTTGAAAAGTTTTTGGATTGTAATTGGGGTTTAAAAAAAAATTTACAACAGATCGCACGTGCGGCCCAAATGAGCGCACGAGTGGAGATTCCATGCATGGGCGCTCGAGCGAAGGGCCAGGCTGCACGAGCGGCCCAAGCCCAAGAGCACACTGCGCAAGCGCCGCTAGAGCGGCCCAATTCCGCCGCTGGAGCCAACCAAAATTCAATGCACGTGCGGCTCAAATGGCACACGAGAGGTCCATGTCCATCCAAAAAAAATAAAATAAAATATTTGAGCGCACGAGCGGAGGCCCAGGATGCACGAGTGGCCAAGGCCCAAAAGCCTACTACTTTCATGCCGCCGGAATGACCCAATTCTGCCTCACAAGTGGCCCATAATTCATCGCACGTGCAGCCCACATAGGTGCACGAGCGGCCTACTAAAAAAAAAGAAAGAAAGAAAAAGAAACGTGCAAATTCTTTATTATATTGACTTATTTTTTTATTTCTTCAAAAAAAAAATAAAATAAATTTGACTTCATTAAGCCAAACCCTAGACCCACCTTCACCATCACTTTCCAGTTATTTTCTCTCTCTACCTCTCATCATCTTCTTTGCTCTCTCTCTCTCTCTCTCTCACTCTCTCTCTCTCTCTCTAACTCACAAACTCGCAACCCCACAAAGTCCCACCATCACCAATCCTTCTTCCTTCAACCTTCACTCACCTTTTTCTCACCACCACCTTCCCACCGGAGCATCACCATCTTCTCTGACCAGCGACCTTCCGGTGGCCATTTTTTGTAGCAGATCTACATCTTCTTCTTCCTTTTTTTTTAAAATTTTTTTTTATAGATAATCACCCTCTTTTTGTTTAGATTTCTTAGTTTTCACTTGTAATATTAGTCCATTGGTAGTTTAATGGTGATTTTTGAGCCTTGTTCATCATCATTGTCCACGATCTTCATCCTCATTTAAAAAAAAAAAAAAAATTTGCTTAGCATAAACCGACCACCCCATGTGCGGCCGACGCCGGCGCACGTGTGGTTCACCCTGCAATTAAAACAAACAAACAAACAAAAAAAATCTAGGCTTGAACCACCACACGTGTGGCCATCTTCGGCGCAAGTGCGGCCCCAAAAAATTTAAAAAATAATTGCTAATAATAATAATAATAATAATTTAGCTTGTTGTAGCCTATTTTTGTATAATGTAGTTGTTTAATTTAATTGTTTAGTTGGTGGTTCTTATTTCTTTAATTTCAATTTAATTGTTAGTTTAATTAGTTAGTGGATTGTTTTTATTTTTTTTTTAATTGTTTAGTTAGTGATTTAGTTTTATTTTTTATTTAGTGATTTAATTGTTAGTTTAATTGTTTAGTAGTTTAGTGTTTTATTTTTATTTTCTGTATTTTTACTTTATTTTATTTTATTCTATTCTATTCTATTTTCTTTTCTTTTCTTTTCCTCTACTAACTTATTTATTTCTTTATTTTATTTCATACTTTGGTTTGCCTGTTTTTATTTTAGTTATTTATTTCATTTTTATTTTCTTTAAAAAAAATTGAAAAAAAAAAATCTGGTAATGGGATGACAATGAGGTTTTGAGTGATTTATGCATGCATGCGCTATTTGATGAGTGCTGATATAATAGTTCCACGTTTTTGATTGTGTTGGTTGTATTATTTTGTGTAGATATGTCTACATCATCCCACCGAGCACCCAAATGGCCTCGCAATGCTAACATTGCTGCTAGGGATGTACCAACCGACACTTGGGCCAACAAACCAATTGCCTATGACACACCTTTGGATGCGGAGTTCTTTTACCACCATCAACCCACTACGTGGAGTGTCCAACAACTTGAAGACCGGGGCCTCCTCTGCACTGTCACTGAACTGGTGTATCCTCGCATTGTGCGAGTCTTTTATCAGAACATGTACATTAGTGATGAGGCCTCGGGAGCTCTTTTGTCCATTGTTGACAGGGTGGAGTTAGTGGTCACACCAGCTTCCATTGCCGAGGTTCTCCATTATTCCATGGACACTATCAATGAAGAGTAGATCCCGATGTTCACTCGGTAACTCACAGTCTTGGCATTGGTGACCGAATTTTATGACGGGCGACAGGATGATGACAACCAAACTAGCATCCGGCCGGCTAACTTACCGTGCCGTCTCCTCTTCCTTGATATGGTTCTAAAAAAGAATGTCATCCTTCTAGGCCACAAGGAAGAGTGGCGAGGGGATTTCCTCCGTGCCTTGCATAAATTTGACTTTGGGTTTTAGGTCAACATCCCTATTTTGATCTTCAACCAGATGGCCCGTATCCTTCATGAAATCAAGTTCTGCAACACCCGAGGCAGTTATACATGGGACCTCCCTTTCGCCAACCTCATCATTGCACTTATAAAAGACCAATGGATATACCCACTCGAACCCAATGAGGTTCAGCTTCCGCCGCCAACGCTTTATGGTAAAACCTAATGACACCAAATCATTGCTTGCCTGTCGCCTCCGCTACTCCTCCCTGATGCCCCAGCCAATCCTAATGATGTTTTGGTAGAGCCCGTCGCCGTGCCAGCGCCAGTGCCACTGCCATTCCGTATGACGCTGGTGTAATATTAGGCTCTTTTGGACAATTAAGCCACTATTCAACAATCTGTGGTTGATCTCTAGGCCGATTATCAGGTATATCGGGATTACTCACAGATGGCATTTGATGGGTATCAATAGTCAGTTGCATCTCTGCAAATTGACTTCTACCATACTAGGAGTTGAGCCAAAAGCGGTTTGATCAACTTGGCGCTAGACTCGGACGCATTCGAGACTCGGACGCTGATGCATGCCCTATTTGAGTAGCATTTTCCACCACTACCAGATCCAAATTAGTGATATCTGTTATATTTTCTTTGTTTTATTTCTTTTTTTATTTTTATTTTTGTTTTGTTTTATTTTATTTTTCCTTTTCTTTTATACTGTATAGTCCCCCCCCCAAAAAAAATGTGTGTGTGTGTGTTTGGTGTGACCTTGCCTCGTTGGATGTGCGCCTACGCCATCTGGTAAGATCCTCTCTCTGTCATTTTACTCTTTACTTTCCACTTGCTTACATCAAAGACAATGTTGTATTCCAGTTGGCGGGTGAGGGTTTTTATAAAAATAATTTATGTTTGTACTTGCTGCACTTGATTACACCACTTCACTTGATGTTCACTTTGTGCAAGTATGGTAGTGATATGAGCGTATGTTAATTGGGGAACATAGTGGACTTGTATGAAAAGGATTTATTGGGTAGATACTTGCATGTGATGTTTACACAAGGAGAGTTGTTTGTATTTGTGGTATTAGTACACTTGTCATGAGTATGCCTTGATTCACATAAACACACTTTCATAGCGATGACCTCTCTATTCTAATCCCTGGTGTACATCATTGATAATTGCTAGTGTTGCAGGAAAGAATAAATGAGTAGCCTTGATTCTCAAAAAAACAAAAAAAAAACCCTTGACTTGTTTGGGTTTGTAGCCTCTTTAACTCGAGTTATTAAGCTCATAAGGGTGTTTCTACACCTAGTACCCTAAAACCGTCTGATTTAGGAGTCATTGGCCCAATACTTGTTACATGGGTTAATTAGAAATCTTAAGGGATCTAGACATTGCACAGTTAAGAAAAAAAAAATAATAATAATAATAAATAAATAAAGACTTGTTTGGGTTTGTAGCCTTTTTAGCTCGAGTTATTAAGCTCGTAGAGGTGTCTTCACATCTAGTGCCCTAAAACCGTCTTGTTTGGGAGTCATTGGCTCAATGCTTGTTACATGGGTTGATTAGAAAGCTTAATGGATCAAGACATTGCACAGTCTTTCCAAAAAAAAAAAAAAATTGAGAATCCTGGTTGCAAAAATTTAGTTTTTCTGTATATGTTGGATGTTATTATGAGTTACATTGGGTTATTATAGTGGACAATTAACTAGTATGGAGATTGCACTTTACCCCGAGGGTACTGATGATGTGTTTACTAGCATTCACAAATACATGGAACTTAATTTTTGTAATACTGAATTGTGGTGTTTGCTCAATAGATTTCTTCATGCTTGTCCATTGTGTCTTCAATGACTCATCATGTCTTAATATCACACTGTAGTGGCACATAAGTTGATTGTTAGGTGGAGTAGTGTGATTAATTATTGTTGAGAAAATATGAATATGTTGATATTTGTCAGTATCATTTCTAGAAACTCTCACGAGACTATACTCGTCCATTTGGGGTAACCTTGTGGTTGAAAGGCTTGTTGTGTATGTTGAATGCAATTGTGATTCCTATGAAAGTGGCTTAGAGTTATTTTACTTTTCTTATTTCTTTTGTTTTGCTCAAGGACTAGGAAAATGTAAGTTGGGGGATGTGATGTAGGCCGAAAGCTACCACATTGAGGCCACTTAAGTTACATATTGTCTTTCAATAATATTTATTTGGTAGAGATGATGTGTTTTGTGCACTTGTACAGATTTGGCAGGTAACACGCAAATTCAATCAAAAAAAGGCACGAAAGCAGATTCTTCGTGCAAGGAGCAAAAAATCTTAGCCTGCCACCTCACTGCACGTGGGCCCACATGGATGCTTGAGCGGCCCACCTAGGGTTACATGCGTGAAATTTTAAGGCTCTTCTACTGGGAATGAAAAAGGGGGAAAAAAAAAAGGAGACTGAAGAGGGGTTCAAAGATTTTTGGGAGAAAAGGGAGAGAGAGGCTAAGGTTTAGAAGAAAAGAACTTGAAGCTTGAAGAATGTCTCCCATGGTGGCTTCTTCCTCCTCCACCTTTTCCTACTCCTCCATGAGTGGCTAGGCTACTATTTCTATGGTTTTGATAAAACCCTAGCCAAGTAAATAGGGATTTATTTTTGCTTTTTGATTATGTAAAGGTTTGAACAAATTGTATGGTGTTTAAGAAGTTTTAAATATATTTTTCAGTATTCTCTTCAAGTATTTTTCTTTCTGTGATTGTTGAATACTTTCCATACAATGGTTTTCTGTGCTTTCGTGTTTAAGGTATGAGATGAGCCATACTACAAGGGACGAGTTGTGTTGCTATCTTAGTTTAGAGCGAACGACTCGTAGTACTTGAGATGGTTCATGCCTATACGTTGAACATGTTAATTTTCTTGTTAAATGCTTCGAATTTGTAGTTGCGAAGTATTATTTAGTTCAAACCGTAACATAATTGAATCTCAAATTGAAGCCTTATTTATGTGACTAGTGATAGACTAATTACCGTAGGTTTTTCCCAAAAATCAAATAATTCCAATTTTATTTATAATTGATAGTTTAATCACTTTGTTTAATTTAATTATTATTAGTTTATGACTCTCTTAATCCTTTTATCAAAATTAATTTAGGAATCTAACAATTAAATTAGTTTAATTTCCTATTTGTCCCTGTAAATCGATACTTGGACTTACCACTATTCTAAGGAATTTGGTATAGCTCAGTGTTTATTTTTGGTGTGTGAAATGACCCATCAATTGTTATCTATTGTTCATTGTTGGGTGGTTTATTCACATGAGCCGGACCGTGTAAATCTGGGGCGTGAAAAAAATTTATCACTGAATATATATTTGATTCTTGTGTTGATTTGTGACGGTAATGACTAGATTTGATTTTTAATTTTTTTTTTTACAAACAGTCATTGATAAATTTATCACTAAATGAGTCAATGATAAATTTATCACTAAATTTGTCTTTGATTCTTCATATTGATCTGTGAATGTGAAGAATGATGAGAACTAGTTTCTAGTAAGGGCTCCTTATCCCTCTTATTCATTATCTTCATTCTTCTTCTTATTTTTTCTCTTATCACCACTAGATTTGAAGAGGTGGTTGTTGTAGTGACACGATGGAGATCGAAAATGACCCAAAAAAAATTGTTGGAGGTAGTTGACGGAGGTTGGTAGTGGTCACCGCCAGTCAAAAGCAACGACTAAAAAGGCAGCCAGAGGTCGGGTGGTTGTCGTTGGCAGTTAGAGACGACGACCGAAGGTGAACTTAATTCCCATTAAGTTTGATTGAAAGTTAGTCTTAGTAAAATTGTCGCAAAAAAATAATTTTTTGTGACGATTTTTTTCTAATGTCGCTAAAAATTAGCAATTAGTGATTTTTTTGTCGCGATTTTTATAATTGTTGCTAAAACTTACAATTAGTGACATTTTTCCATAGTGAATTTTTCAAATTGTCGCTAAAAGTTGAAAATTAGTAACTTTTTTTTTTGAAGATTTTTTTAAACTGTCTTTAAAACTTATAATTAGTGACTTTTTTGTGAGAAATTTTTTAAATTGTCGCTGAAAATTAACAATTAGTAACATCTTTTAATAATATTTGATGAAAAATGTCGTTAATTATTATAAGATTTATTAAACAATAAATCCACCTATTAAAACCTACATGTGAATCCCTCGAACTATCGATGGTTTGAATTTATCTCTCTCCTTTTGCTCGTTGAGTAGAATTGTTTCTTTATTAATTTTTCCTGGACTGGTATCATAAAGAACGGAGAATGGTTCGGCTAATCCCACTTAGCCAAGAAACAATCCCTAAGCCTTAGTAATGAGTTGGGCTAGCTTAGGCCCAAGCCCATAGGCTTTGATCGATTAATGGCTTGGGCTTGTCCATTGTAAATTTTTAGAGTCCAACTAACCCATGGGTTTCAAAATGTGGACTTGAGGATTTTGGATCGGGCTTGGGCCATCTAGGTTAAATTTGGGCTTTTTTAGTACATTTAAAATTGGGCAAATTACTTGAAAGTCCTATATAAAAGAGGATAAGTCTATTTCGTCCCACAATCTTTAGAATACTCTCAAAAGTCCACTATGTATTTTTCTTCTTCATTCTTCTCTGTGCATTCGTTTTTCTCTATCTCTCTCTTCTTGATTTCTGGTGACCGGTGACCATCCCTTACTTCTTCTCTTTTTCTTTTTAATGTATAGTCACTGGTGACCGACGACCATCATTGTTTGGGGTTTATCGGCACCACCGACCATTAACTCCTTACTTCACTTTCACTAACAGCGAAAGAGACAGAGTTTCCGACGAAGAAGATGAGTAGATCTACTCAAATCTACATCAAATCTGAGTAAATCTACATCAAATCCAGCTAGATCTAAACCAAAAATAGTTGCCAAAGTACAATATTCTCTATATATCTGTTTCTCTCCTTCGATTTCTCAATTTTTCTACCTTTTCTCTGCTACACACTTCTATTTTCTTATTTTAATGGAGAAAATTTTTAAGTTCTGAAAAAGTTGTTTTTAAGTTTTAGTTACAGGCAGTGAAAATTGTAAAATTTTACAGTTTCAGTTTTTTGGGTGCTGAAATGAATCATGCTTTAAAACTATAAAATTTTACAATTTCAAACTTTAAAATTTTGCAGTTTCATAGGATGTTTTCCAGTTTGATTAATAAGGATAAATGCTTAATAGAATCATGCTTTGGAACTGTAACATTTTACAGTTTCAAAGCTTACTTTTCAGTTTGACCAATATTGGAGATTATTTGCTTAAATCCTACAAAAATTGAAAAATAATATATAATTTTTTCCATTGTTGTTTGTTGTTGTTATATTTTCCTTATCAATATTTTTCTATATTTTTTCACTATAATTTCTCCATTTATTCTTTTTTTTTTCCCCAAACAATATTTTGGATATTTTAGTGAGTCTCCGATGATGTTATTGACGTTCAACGAACATTCAGGACATTCCAGTGACTTCCAGTGAAGTTCAGAACACTCTGGCGATACTCCGGTGGTACTTCAGCGACTTTCCGGTGATGTTAAATATTTTGGCGAGTTTTCGGTGACCGTTTGACGGAAGTCCAGTGGTAGTGGGATGTAGTAGTGTTTTTAAAGTTATAAAAAACAATTTAAAAAAAAGCTTTTTTGGTAACAAGTAAAAATATGTAAGACTAATTGGTGCAAGTGTTTTGTTTTGGGATTAGATCGATTTTGAATTTTGTGCATAGGACTTACTGGTAAGTGTCCCTTTGAAATGTATTAGAAAAGGAAATTACAATAAAAACTTTTGAAATGCATTGCAACAGCTAAAAAATCATGAAAAATAAAAAAATAAACTTTATTTATTGAAATACAAAATTACATCAATACATCTAGTATGATATTAAAAATGCGTATGTACACAAAGAGAGGGAGAGAGATTAATATCCATTATTTATTTGGATCTAATATGGCCTCATTTCCTTGGTGTTTTTCACAAACCAAATAATTGAAACCTCCAATATTCCAATCTTGATACAATAAACTTGAGGATTATTTGGCAAGCCTGCTTTTGCAGTATTTAATGGAATTTGTGGCTTCCAAGGAACAATATTATTTTCAGTCAAAGGCAAGTGAATTGGGACAAGTTGATTGATGTGATCAAACTTCAAGTTGCATTCTGAATTAAATCAAATTTGGGTTTGAAGGCTTCTTCATTAGTGATTTTATGTTTCACATTGAAGAGGTCAGAAAAATCAAATCTAAGAATAAGAGCAGGTGAACCCCTGTTTAGTATCTTTAATTTGCCCCTTGCTTTCAGGCATCTTCTGTGTGTTTGTAGCAAGCACCTTGCTCGCTTTTTCTTGTGTTTCGCTTTGGGACTACATATGATTTTGTTTGCTTTCAAGTGCTAACGTAATTGAGATGCAATGGCTAAGCCTTGATACGGTTTTTCCAATAGCTTGATCCGATTATCGTTTTGTTCTTTCATCAAACAAATGTTGATGTCATATGCACCAAATGTTCCATCACTATGCTCTCCTCAAATAGTAAATCTCTAACATCACCCCATCAGTCATCAATTGGGTAGGGGAGAAGATTGTAGGAAATACACAGGAGGAGAGGGAGGACTTTCAATCCAAGAACAATAGTCCTTGACTGCATTACCATACAAAAGACTATATGGTCCATATCTGAAAACCTCAGCAAAGCATGCACTACCAAGCCCTTTGATTGCTTTGCAACAATCAAGACCTAACCTAATTTGTCGCTCATTCAACGATCTCCGTAGATCCTCATGACATCCTTCAACACGACTGACATATCGCCAGCATTCAAAATGGGGCCTTTCTACTAGTCGTTTTGTGTTGTGCACCATAGCGGTGGTGGGTATGCTGGTTGTGGCTGCAATGCCATTGCCATGACCGTGAACACCATGGTTTGTGTGAGAGACACCATTGTTTTTGTTTTTTTTTTTTTTTGGTGTGTATCTGTGTAAATTTTTGTCTTATGAAATGTTGATGGTTTGATGGAATGGAGGGCTTGTAGGTCTGTAGGGTTTGGGCTTTAAATCATGGAGTACTATATATAAGAAACTGTTCTCTATTCATGCACTATTAGTGTAAGGTATAGACATGTAATGAATGTCTCTTTTTTACGTTTTAAGTTGGGATTGCTATGCTATTAATGTCTCACATCAAACATTGTCAGAGTACCTTAGTTCATCTTTTATAGGTAACTATTTAGTAGTTTCGGAGTGTTATATAATATTATTTATGTAGTATTAGAAACTCGTGTAGCAAAAAAATTTATGAGTAAAATAGCAAGACGAAACCAGAATTTCATCTTTGAGAGGACCAAAATGTGATGAAAAAAAAATCCAATTTACTGTGAATGAATTTTTCTATAGCTCTCCTGTGATGTAGTTGTTGGTTGAATGATCAATCAGGTCGCACCATATAATGATCAAGAATTTCCTATACTCAAATTATTTTTCCCATTGTTTGATCAAAACAGTTAATTATTTTTCAAACAAACATGATCCAATCAGTAGCTCCCGATATCCGATTGACTTGATTTTTGGTATGCTTGATTTTCTTAAAATGCATTACAAAATGAATAGTTTGACTTATCAAAACGGATCCAAATTGTATCAATAGTAGACTAGAGTGGACCGTCTAATTAAATATCTCAATTGAAAAGCATCCAATCCTAAAGAAAATAGAATCATCCTAGCATTATTCTCAATGAATGAATAAAACAAGTCAGTTGAAAATCGTAAACCAACAAACTTTCATGGGTAATCTACTTTTTTCAAAAGAAAATTGATTTTTGATTATACAAAGTAAATAAGTAAAATAATTAGTATCAATTTTCTTTCTTTTCTTTTTTAAGATTTAAAATCCTGGCATAGGATGTAAAGAGCAAAAGACGAGTTTTGTTGTTGTTTTTGTTTTGTTTTGTTAATTAGAGGAACCAGAATCTCCTATTTGTAAATATTTGGATGAATAAAACAGAGGTTAATTTGTAGGAGGGGTTTGATATTCGGATGGGTTTGATATTCTATATTCTATAATCTAAATTCTATGACTAATTATATGAATCATGGTTCATATATATATATACACACACAAACAAAATGGGAAATTGGATGGCATATAGAGTTTAGAAAGACAGGCAGCCCTGGGATATCTGACGCAGCTCTGGCCTTGTCCAATTCATGTCAATATGATGGAGCAGTCTTGGCATTTGAAATGAGTTTGGAGGATGGTTGCTGGTGGTGATGGTGCTTTTCGGGGCGAGCTGTGCCGGTTTTGTGGTATGGCAGCGAGTCAGGACCATTTGGATACTAAAAATGAGATCGAAAATAAAAAAATTGGAGGAAATATATTGTTGTAAATAGGTGATTGAATTTCCAGTTTTGCCTGCTGCACTGCAACGAGGCTCTTTTTTCATTGTTGAGAGAGAATGGTACTTCTACTTGCACAAGGTAATAAACAAGGGGTTCAGATCCTCTCTGAAGAAATTGTCTATCAACATCTGCTGGGGCTTTAACCCAGAGATCACCACGTCGTTATCTGAGGATTCAAAGGCTGAGAAGTATGGAAAATAAATGGAATGGTGCCATTTAACGAAGGACACCAGTGTGGCTTCAAAACCACATCATTTCAACTATTAACAGCAGCAAAACCTTGCCTCATCTGCTTCTTCGTTCATGTTTCTTCCTACACAGACTTCATCCCTCTTGGCTGGGGATCCATATACAGACCCAAACTTCTTTTTTCGCCCACACCTAGCTTCATTCATCGCAGCCCCTTAAGGAAATTAAACCCTTATAAGAATAAAACAAGGATAATACTGTACTAAAATGCAACAAGTAGATTGAAAGACCAAAATGAGAAATCTCTATGAAATTATGTTACCTGTAAATTGTTATACGATAGGTACTTCTATAATTTACACTACAAGAATTTAAGGTACTTTTACTCTAGAAAAACTTTTTTAACTAGACTTCCAATAAAAATGTAACTTCTTTTTTTTTTTTTTTTCCAAATTAATCATATAATAGCAACACATTTCTACAAGTATTATAATCTATTTTTGACGTTGTCATATCAAAATTTCACTCACCTTAGATTTTAGTCTATTATATTTGATTTTTTTTTTACACCTAAGGGAACCTTAAGGAAATCCATTGAGAAAAACTGTTGGGAGGATTGCTTTGGATTGCTAAATTTGCCGTTTTGGAACGAAAATGTATCATGTTTCCAAATGTATGTACATTCCAAAACATAGTTCGCTAGGGTATCAATGTTTTCTGGTTAGCTACTAAATACTGCAAACAATGCGAGTGTTTGCTAGTTGGTACCTCTTTATAATTTTTTTATTAAGAAATATCTATTTAATTGTGATGATGTTTGCTAGCAAGCACTTGCAATGAAGTTTTTTCAAGATATGTATCAACTTTATATATGTTGCAATAACATTTAAATAGCGGAGATAAATATCTCTACTTCTTTATTAAGTATTTCTAGCATGGAAAATTTAATACAATATAAATGAGAACATACACTACCAAAATTAAGCATTTTTAGAGCAGTCCTCTAGGTAGAAAAGTAGTCTTTTGATTATACAATTATATATGAACCATTGATTCATCTGTTGGTGAGTTTCAGGTATGCTTTTACGGTCATCTATGGCACGGTGTCACGGGCTGACTCCTTTAGAGGCACAGCGGATCAATTTTTGCCCGTGTGGCGCTCAAACTCCACCAAGTTTAAGCCCACCATAGCTCATTGACAAATTGAGTGTTGATGGTCTCACCCATTTGAACATTAGGGCCCAATGCTTTGTCAAGCAAAACAACTTCACAAGGAAGCTCCGTCTTCACCCGGATGTCACAAGTAGGCTTGACGCCTCAAATGCACCAAGCACGGCATAAGTCGCTTCATAGCGCCAAGCTTACCTCCAGCAAGGTGCTCGCCCAACTTAGGTTTATGCCATCAAGGTGCCTAGCCACACAACAATGTGCTAGCGAAGGTCCTCAACTTAGCCAACAAGCCAACATTGCATGTTGGGTCTTTGATAGCATCTCGAAGTGTCGTAGGGTCAAGCATGCCTCAATAGATGCATATTGGATGGCCACTTGGTCATGTGAAGCCCACAAGCCATCGAGGGTCAATATCTTGCCCACGGCGTAATCCCCATGCCAACACGTGTGCTAGATTCCGCCTAAGGCCATTGCGCACCTTAGCGTTGCACCAACGTGTAGCATGAGTAAGGCAACATCTCAATCCGTAGCTTGCTTGTAGCATAATGTAGTCCCTCAATGGACATAGCCAGTACGTAGCTTGATGCCTTCATTCGATAGCCCACATATGCGGTGTTGCCGTCCAACCGTTTAGATTAAGCCACAGGATCCCCTTGTGCAAGGTTGAACCCAAACCAAGCACTTGAATTGGCACACGAGGCCTTTAGTGGTGCCTCGATAGCCCATTCGGTCCAAAACGAGTTCCAAAGATGTCATATCGTGTGGCATAATGGAAATAACATAGTGGACCTCCCCTCGGGAGGATACGCGCAGTGCTTACATA
The DNA here is from genome assembly GCA_025200525.1 of Camellia lanceoleosa. Taxonomy (NCBI): domain Eukaryota; kingdom Viridiplantae; phylum Streptophyta; class Magnoliopsida; order Ericales; family Theaceae; genus Camellia; species Camellia lanceoleosa. The sequence continues at coordinate 106,388,253 of CM045768.1, forward strand.
TTGCACCGTCCACGGGGCTCCCAAACCTACGTGGAGACTCTAGACACCCCTCTGGATGCCTAAAGCCCGCCCTTGAGTTGCCCCAAGGTTGCTCACTTGAAGCCCAGTTTGGGCAGGGAGGTAGGTAGGTAGCACACCTTGCCCCCTTATATATGCTTGTTAAGCAATTTGCCCTCTGACAGGAGGAAACATCATATATATCGGAGGAGTCATAATGATTTTTCATAAATTCATCACGAAACTTGGTCGGGAAAACACTTCCCCCAAGATCTCTTTCTAGTAAAAATTTCAACTCGAAACTCCTTTGTTTGGATGCCGAAACAACGCGCCAAAATTCTGCACTACAAGCTGCTGCTGCTGGCTGCTGGCAGCGCTGGTTGCTGCTGCTGGCAGCGCTGTTTGGTTGCTAACATGGGCTGCGGCTTTGTCTTTTGTTGGCTATTGGTGGCCTACATGCCTTGGGCTACTTGGGGCCAATGTTAGGCCACGTTGGGGTACTTCCAGCGGCCACTCTTGAGCACTCAAAGTGCCACACCACCGCGAGCAAACTGTCACGGAGTTAGCCTTGCAAGGCAACCCGTGACACATGGCCAAGCACATATGGTCATGACCATTATTCGATTGAGATCTATGCATGTCACGACCCAAACCCGGCCCTATGGGTTTAGCATCAGAATCGCCAAGAATCCGAGATTATCAAGGCTCTTGAACGAATCTGATTAAACAGTCTGTGGCTGGCGGAAGCCAATACAGGAAATAAGTAGTGTCCATTGAGCTGTGAAAATCTGTATGCCAAAAACATTTTTCATGCATTCATACAGTTCAAAACAGTACAGTCTATACACAGTCTATACAGTCATATACAACATTTAGTACGGGGACCTAATCCCTCGATAACAAGATAAAGAAAACAAGAGATGCCTATACAAGAGTACAAAACAAGAAGGAGACCGACGGGGACACAAAACACCCCAAGTAGCATGGCAACTCGAACCTCGGCCGAGGCACATAGGCTGGCTTGACAAAACTGGGGACCAACCCATGCTCCTAGCTCCGGTCTGGCTGCTGAGAACCTACATATATATATATAAACAGTGAGCTAAAGCCCAGTGAATAACATAATGCGTAAAGAGGTTATGAATGAATGTCCTTATAGTAATGAAACCAGTTCATTAAACAGTATTTCAGTCTTTCAGTATTTCAGTCAATCAGTCATATGTGGTACACCCATTAGCCTATAAACAGTAAGTCCAAAAGGACCGGGTCTTAACAGACCCAACAGTAATGATGGCCATCAGTCAATAACAGTATGGTTCCACAAGGAACCGACAGAGCTCTAACAAGAATAAAGAAGTGCTAAGGATGCCACAAAGATTCGTAATACAGGACATACATTCATTCAGTAAACAATATTAGTTTAATAAACAGTTCAGTTCAGTATTCAAAAGATAACCATTTTGAACAAATCTTTACACAATCGTTACTCACAGAGATTGGGCTAATAGCAGCTAGAGCGCGTCCCCGAGAGCCAACCCTAAACAATTAACAAATAGAACACACACTAAGTTTCACAGTCGGGAAGGATGATAATTAAATCCCTAAATTTCCTCGGTGTGGTTCTATGTCTAAATCCTCATTAAGATGTCTTAAACTAGGCCTAAGAATGCCTAGGATGAGATGAGGATGCAAAAATACAGTTGGAAGGCATTTTTCAAAAGTTGCTGAAAACAGGGGTCTCGCTCGAGCGAGCCTTCCTTCGCTCGAGCGAGGTGGCAAAATCAAAGGCTTCGCTCGAGCGAACAATCCTTCGCTCGAGCGGTCTGATGAAACAGTAAAAGTACTGGATGCTTGTTTTTTACGCTCGAGCCACCAATCCTTCGCTCGAGCGTGGCTCAGAGGAAACGTTGGTCGCTCGAGCGAGGAATCCTTCGCTCGAGCGAAGAAGCCAAATCTGAAATTTCCAGATTTGCCTTCCAAGCTCAAACCAAGCATTCTCAACTCAATTCTCGACCTCTTGGGCCCAAATTCTGGGAAATACATCCCAAAACAATGTATAACAAGTTTCAAAAGCCAATTTATGAATTCAAGCCCCAAAGGTGAGTCAATTAAATCCAATATTCAAACCCATTTTCAAGAACAATTTCAAAACATGCAATGCATGAGTTTTTAACCAAATTCAAGGTTCAAATCTTGCTCAAATGAGCTCAATAGTTGGAAAACAAAATGAAAACATGGACTATAGCTTAAACATGGACATGCATGTACAATTCCAACATGAATTCAACTTCAAAATGCACCAAAATGGCCATGCATGCATGAATTCAAGCATAATTCAACCTCTTAGCACTAAATCATGGTTTGATTCTACAATGGAGCATGAACCATGCAAGATGAAGCTTAAAGACAACAAGAGGATGATGATTTCCTTACCTAAGTCTTGTAATTTAAGCCTAGAAGCTCAGTTATGCAAATACACTTCACTTTACTTCAAGTCTTCAAGCAAATCAACAAGAACAAGTCCCTCTCTCTCTAACTCTCTTCTTGGTCGGCAAACAAAGAGAAATGGCTGATCAAATGTTGATTAAGTGTTTTGTATATGGCTCAAATATGAGGAGTAGTGCGCCACTAAGTGGTCTAAGTATAAATAAGTCAAACTTGCCAATTAAATCAATATTTAATCTAATTTAATCATACCTACTCACATTTTAGATAACTATACCATAAATTCACATAAATCATGAGGATTATAAAACATCAATCAGTTCCTAATTCGGCCGCCGATAAGGCCTTCAATTAGCAGTTTAAACATATGAATTCAAACAGACAATCAATCAATCAAATAGATGCAATATACAATTCAATGGATAAACTTATTCAATTTCAGTTTCGATTTCAATCAGTCCATTCAGTACTCAGTTAATTCAATTATCAGTCATTATCAGTTCGGTTTAGCAGTAATCAGTACGTAATTCAGTGGTTAATCGGTAATCAAAATGAGGGTTGTTACAATGCACTACTTCGAATGACCCCTCAGGCTTTAATAACCAAATTAGCTACCACAGTATGCCAACTTGCTTTGAGGTGACAGGTGATCATAGAAAGGTTCAGAAACCCTTCTGCCTTGCCTTGATATAGCACAGATCAAATTTCAATAGATTTAAATTGGGCCTCTTCAGGTACAACTGTGAGAAGTACTTTCGCAGCTATCTTTCTAAAATATCATATGCAGGTTTGATCATACAAGAATATCTTATACCAGAGTCAACTATGCACCCACCAGCAATGTCATTGCCTATTAACGCAAACTGCTTCAAGAGAGATACCAAAGTTTGCTTGTCATTTGATCATGTTTTTAGGACTACTACTTCAAGAGGTTGATCGGCATCCTTTTCTGTATCGCCAAGGGTATCCATCAAAATCAGAAAGGATGTGAAGCAAGAACTTTGTTCTGAATCCTGATTGACCATGAGAGCATTGCTCAAAAGATTCTTGAAGAGAGAGTTGATTCTCACAAGGGCAAAGCTAGCATTGTGAGCATAACAAATGGTGCCTCCACAGGTTGACATCCGATCCAATCTTGTTGTAAGCGATCCTCCACAAGCAACCAAAAAACTCCTTGGTGAACCAAGCAAAAACTTGAACTACGTACATACTTTTGAAAAAAGGTAAAGCCAAGACATATAGAAACTGGTGCTATTGCGGCTACACCTCCCAATTTGTCAGCTATACTATGAAGAATGGCATCGATTGGTAGGAAATACCATTCCGCCACAATATGAGGCAGGGTGGGCATCAGATTAGTAGGTATATATAATTGTCGGGATGCCCTAAAACATTAGGAGCATAAAAAATCCAAATGGAAAAAAAAGATAGCAAAAGCTACCCCATTGGTAAATTTAATATTTGTTAAGGAAACAACAAAGCTACTGGGTTCGAGTCTGATTCCATGCAATGCTAGTTTTGATTTGTTTCTTATAGTACAATTGCCTAGCATGTAGCACTTGGGTTTAAAAGAGGGAATTACAAGGTGTGCAGCAGCTAAAAAAGACACTTCCTTTTTTCTTTTTTTTTGGGGGGGGGGACCCTTTGTCTTTAGTATTTTTTTTTTTTTAAATTGTGTAAAAAATCTAGTCTAAAATGATCTTAGAAGGGAAAAAAATTGAAACATCTATAAAAAAAAATTACTAAAGGCAAAAAACAAAAAACAAAAACAATCAACTTTGTAAGCTTTGTCATCTTCACTAGACTTTTTTCATTTTATTTTTTTTAAATTTTCAATTCCATCTAGTCTAATAGGATGCAAAATTGAATATATATTTTTTTTTAATAAACAAACACTAAAGACAAAAAAAGTCAACAAAAAGGTTATTAAAAAAGCAATTGCCAAACAAAACCTTAGTATCTATTCTTTTTTCCATGAGTAACTTCTGATAATAAATGTGAGGGGAAAAAAGCTGTCATAAATAGGACAAGGCAATATATATAACAAATATAAGAAGAAAATTTTCTTGTATGTGTCTTGTGTGTGTTAAAGCAACCTTGTTGGCTTGCCCTGTGTAGAAATTGAAATGACACATCAAAGGAAAGTATTATCTTAAAGTAGTATTCATATTTACAAGTGACTGTGAAAAGCCAATACACTTGAATTGAATTAATTATACATCAAGTGGAAGTATTATTTTAAAACTATATTCATAACTTGAGGATATCAAGTGGAAGTATTAGTCGAAAAAGGGAGTTTGGAGGGCAAAAAAAGCAAAACAGCCCCCGATCCACTGTATTATGTCACGAAAAACTTCTTCATGACAAATAGGACATGTTGCAACAGACGGAATGTAGTTAGCACGCGTAGGTTGTGAGTTAGAGCCAAAAACGCCTTAAACTTAGTTGAAAAAGGGCGTTCGGAGGGTGAAAATGCAAAATTGCCCCCAAACCACTGTATTCATGTCATGGCAAGCTTGCTCGTGACAAATAGGACCTGTTGCAACAAACAGAATGTAATTAGCACGCGTAGGTTGGGAGTTAGAGCCAAAAATACCTTAAACTTAGTTGAAAAAGGGCAATATGTGATGATTAAATTCTACAACAAATGAAAAGGTTAATGGAGTAAGTGTTAATGTTGTCAGTATCGGTTGTTATTGACGTTTCATGTTTCTTACTATTACATATGTTTAGAGCAATTTACCAAGTTTGGTACATGGTGATAGGTATTTTAACGGCCTAACAAGTGAAGCAACAAGGAACACTGAAAGTCTGAATTCATAAGACATAGGCCTCAGCTCTCAATGTGTCAATTCTCATATGTAGAGGTATTATGATCTGTTTCAAATATAAATGAATTGTTAACATTGGTGATTATTTGCTAACATGAATTGTTGCTATGTTTAACTATGCTGGAACTTCTATGTGCTTATAATTTTGATTATGGATTTTTCTTTTTCTTCTAAAATATTCCTCATGTATTATATCCAGTGAAATAAATTATTTTGTGGCTATTAATTTGTGTTTGTGCATTAATTCTTGTGTAGTTTACCTGCTATCATTGTACGAATTGCATTTGCATTAATAAGTATTTGTGTGTAGATCGGAGTATGATACCCTTGGTACCTCTGTTAAAGCTGTTGTTGTTTATCTTGGAACAACATTAGTGAAGGTTGGTTGATGCAATTTCATGTTGCCACTTGACCTTTCATTTGATTCATTTTTGTATCTCTAATTTACATCTAATCTTCTCCATTTCGATAGATATATTTCTCATCTCCAGCTTCATACTTTTAATTTCTATTAACACTTTTTTTTCCCCTGCGACAGCTTTTTTGCCTGGCAACCTTTCTTAAGGTGTCTGAAAATGATAGCTTTGATCCATATCAAGTACTTTGTGGATGTTTTTTTTTTTTTTTTTTTTTCGCTTTCACTTTCTTTTTCTTTTTGTTGGTTTTTTGGTTTTTGTGATATTGGGTGTTTAGACTTTAGATTCTATGTGGAGGATTGTGTTGCTGAAGTCCTTATGTTCATCATCATATATTAGAATCTAATTTTATGAGCCAACCTGTGAGAGCATGAGGTGTCTATGTGTAATACCTTATGAACAATATGAAAAGCATATATTTGGGTATATATGTGTATATAATATTCTTTTCAATTATGTTTTAATATTATTAGATGGATAAAAATCCATTCGCACCTTATTACACAGAAATTATAATAAAAGGAAAAAGAAATCTACTACTTTTTGTTACTAGATCATTTTGCAGGTTTTATGGTCTTTCTGACTATGTTCATGGACTTGAACATTAATGATATCTAAGACTTGTTACAAATATTATTCCTCTATTATCTTTTCTATTAACTTTATCTTTGAAGATTGGGACTTCAGTTTTTCAGTCATTATTATGCAATTAATAAGAAAAAAAATATTGATGTATAGAGGAGATTATTTGGTGCTTGTTCATTGATCCATCTAGTATACTCAACTCTATCTCCCCTCCATGTGAGAATTGAGGAATTTCTTCTCTCATGATCTGTATAAAAATGGATGCCAAAAATCTCTAATAAGGAAATTGAAGCTATTGCAACAGTTTGTTCTAACCTAAAGATCTTCTCCATTTGTTGTGGTTCATTCATTGCATTTTCATTAGTTGGTATGTTTGTTGCTGTATAACTAATATTGTTTATTATATCCTCATAAATCGTTATTTGCCTATTTTAGTTGAAATCTTTAAAATAACAATCTATTAAGCTAAAAGGAATCATTCACTGATTTTTCTTTATTTAGTCTTGCTATATCAATTGATATATTCGTTGTGTTATTCATCTAATTCAATTGAGTTAGTCATCTAATTTTTCCTTCTCCATAAGCTAAATTATTTGTTAAATAAATTGAACCATATTTTGTTTAAACAAAAATCAAGCTTTGCATTTTTGATTAGTTACTTCATTGGTTTTTCCTCATTTTGTTTTGCTGTATTAGTTATACAACTGTGATTTAGACCCCCTCAAAACTCCCACCCTGACCACCCCCACACACATGTGGGGGTTGGTGATTGGGAGAGGAGAAGAAAAAAAATAAAAAAATAAAAAAATTGACCAATCAAAAGCAAAGGGGGGTCAAAGGGGGTGGAGGGAAAGAGGGTCTTAAACATTTTTGTTAGTTATAATACTTGTTCAGCTATTCATCTTGAACAAATTAACTATCTGATTTCTCACCTCCATTAGCTCAAATCACTTGTTAAGTAAACTACAATCTGTCAATTCATGATTAGGAAAAGGAAACATATAAATGTGTCAATGCCTTAAGGTTATACATTTGAATTGAGACAATAATTTATTGGGTAAATTATGCAAATAGTCCCTGTAATTTACATGATGTGTCAATTTGGTCCCTATAGTTTCAATTTGTTCGATTTTGTCTCTTAATTTAACGGATTGTGTCATTTTAGTCCAATAAATAACGGTTGTTAAGTTAATTTAACGGAATGTCAAACAATGTGTCAATTTGGTCCCTGTACTTTACACAGTGTGTCAATTTGGTCCCCGTAGTTTCAATTTTCTCGATTTTGACAGGGACTAAATTGACACACTGTGGAAAATACAGAGACCAAATTAACACTTTCCGTTAAATTAACTTAACAACCGTTATTTATTGAACTAAAATGACACAATCCATTAAATTAAGGGACAAAATCGAACAAATTGAAACTACACGGACCATATTGACGCATTGTGTAAACTATAGGGACTGTTTGCATAATTTTCCCTAATTCATTTGAAAAGATTAATTACATTGGAATTTTAATTACATCCTCCGAATCATAAAAAGATAATAAATTTCTTCGATCGTAAAATATAAAAAGATAATAAATTTCAAGTTGTATGTATTTTATTTTTTATTTTTTATAATTGTAAATGCAATGTTATTCAACAAAATATTAATGGATATTATGTTTTTGTTACAGATTGATGATGTTGGCATGGATACAGTGATGTTTTTGGGCCAGATTGATGATGTTTGTATGGCCGCAATTTACATTATATTTTTGTTTATGGAAAACACGTACACCTGATATGTTTTGTTATTAAGATTTTTTTTTTTAAATTTTGGATTCTTATTTATGGATTCTTATTTTCTTTGATATGTAAGGTTAATAGTTAAATTTTGTATATGGTTGAAAATTGAATGTTACAGGTTGTGGAGAAATATTTCTTATTGAATGGTTGAGAATTGAATGAATGAATGAATGGATGGATGGATGAATAATTTTGTACATGCACAAGTTATAGGTAGCGCAAAAAATATTACAGAACAAATTATAAAAACTAAATGAAACCTTTTGGCAACTAAACAAATATTGCAGGTTGGCTTTTGGCTACTAAAATTTTAGTCGCCAATTGTCAAAAAGTAAAACTTTTGGTTACTAACTTTTAGTTGCCAATTATAAAAAGGAAACTTTTGGCTATTAAATTTTTAGTCTCCAATTCTCAAAAAGTGAAACTTTTGGCTACCAAATAGTTAGTTGCCAAATATACATATTCAATTGGCTACTGAATAATTTAGTCCCTAAAAGTAAAAAATATATATATTTAATTATTTTTAAAAAATATACGGCGACTAAATTTTGGTCTCCAATAAGTCACTTTTGGCTACCAAAAAACTTTTAGTTGCTAATTGTTTCCCTGACAAACTGTTGGCAGCCAAACGAGCGACCAAATATATTAGTCGCCAAAAGTAATTGGCGACTAAAATTTCTTGTAGTGCTAGCTACAAGAAATTTTAGGCTTTTGATGACTAAAATTTTAGTCGCCAAAAGTGAAATTTCTTGTAGTACTAGCTATTGCTAAGTGAGTGGTGAGAGGGGGAGACGGGGAGAGAGAGGTTAGTGGATTTAGAAATTAAAAAGAGATATACTTCAAGATAGAAGACTAGTATTTTATTATATTAAATTCAGTAACTGTCTAATTCAATTTTGAAATAAATATATAAATTTGAGCCATTCTTTAAATAAATGCCCACAAAACCTTTAATTTCAAATTGATAAATCCAAACATAATCTTTAAACTATTTGTAAAGTTGCAAAGTCGGAGAGAGAGGGAGAGAGAATGGATTCCAACTCAATGTGTATAATATGTTCTGTCACTTTAATGTATCATAATAGTATAATAGGGATTTTATGTGCCCCAATGTTTCCCCTTTTTTCTTCCAAAATTTCTATTTAATAGATAATAGTTTGGTGTTTGCTAACTTTTAGCTAATCACTAGCAATGATGTATGGGATTCATGATTATTTTAATTACTAGTGAATTAAACAAGCCCAAATCCACCACTTAGCCATTAAAGCCGCATATTAGTGCTATAATACTAAATCATCAAAGACAATCCAACAACTTTTCATGAAAAATAAAAATTAAACACCAACTAGAAGTAACATGATCACATTAATTTTTCAGAATGTATTAACATTCTCCGGCTTGTACTCGTGGAAAGTTTCGAGTTGCTCTGAAAGTCCTTAAAGCTGCAGCTATAAAGCCAAATTAGTATCCGGAGTGTCCGATGGTACTGAATATTGTTGATTATTAATAGCCATACCCAACTGAGAAGATTGAATGGTTAGTTCTGCTTGGTGGGTATGCCCAAAAGTCCTTCGCTTGTTGCTTACTTGGCCCAAGGATGATGATGATGGAATCGGTCCCTCATTAACAGAAACTTGCTGGAATCTGGGTTGCAAGATACCGTCCTGCCCCAAATGATTTATTTGGTTAAGCCGTGCTTTCAAGAAAGGTAGATCAAAAGCAAACGGAGAGACTAATGGCACGACTCCATTTGATTCCACAGTGTGACCCCCTTGCTGCAGGGAGGAGCTACTCTTCTCACCTTTTGGTCCCACTGCAGCTGCCATGGAGCCATCGGACACACCCAAACTTGAGACCCCACTGGTATGCCAGAGCCATGAAGATGATGATGTCGAACTGTTACTGTTTCTCAACTTGAATTCAAACTTGTTTGAGCAAGAATTCTCTGAAGCTAAATTCGATGGCTGCAATTGACTATCTGTTTTGCTCGAGTCCACTGTTGCAGCCAGAGACTTGCAGGAATTCAAAACTTCAGCTCCAGAAGTGGAAGAACTCAATCCCAGATGAGTGTTACTGATTTGTTTCTCAGGAACCTTGTCTCTGTCACTAATACTAAAAGTCTTCTTCCCATCACGTTCGCGGTTGGTCACAACTTTTCCCCCCAAAGCACTACGATCACCCATCCTATCACTCGTATGAGCCTTTTCTCCATCATCAGCGTCAGTCAAATCAATTATGTCAGTAGTTGTTGTTTTAAGGGCTGAACAACACCCAGGAAGGGGATCAAATAAGTCCCAAGACATATTTGGGATTAATGTATCCAGAGTCCTAGGACCATTATGAGCAGAGGCAAGTGCAGCAGGAACTTGACATGTAGCAACTTGTCTGGAAGAGTTTGAAGCTGGAGTTTGAAAATTGGGAGCATCTTTCAAGCATCCTTGTAACTTTCGGTTGGCAATCATTTGGGCTGTTGGTCCTAAACCTTTAGCAAACAACATCAAACTTTCCCTGTAGCTAATATCACACTGATTCACCTACAGCCACAATCACCAAGTAATTATCCTCACTTTAGATAATCAGGACTATCCGACAAGTCAATCTTTATCATTCATAAAGCAAATACTAAAGCGATTCAAAACAACCACTACAAACAATTTAGATGTATTAGAGCACATGAAATTGTCTTAGTGAGGCCAATTTTTAGATGGTTTAATACAATCTAGAAATAAAAATATAGAGTTAAAAGAGATGCAAATAATTATAAGATAGGTAAGAGAGATCATGTCACTAGAATGAAACAGTAGGAAAGGAATCTTACAGGAGACACTAGTTGTGGGGCACTATGAATTGTTGAAAAAATAGAATTATTTTCATTGTGGAAGGATAACCATGGTTTATATGTGCAACGCCGATCCACTTCAACAAAATTAGATCTTCTACCATCTCTAGCACCTGTTTACAGAATGCAAGGAACACAAGACAATTAAACTACATTTTACAACAAGACTTGCATGCACATTGCACAGAGATGCACACATACACACACACACGAACACTAATGAAAACAAATATAAAACTAGAGATTCCAGACTTACCATGGGGAAAATCATGTTCTCTAGTGTCAACACGAGTATGAGAGAACCCAGGTTTTCCTTGGATATTTCTCCTTAGATTTGATGGACCATTTAAAGGACATCGTGTGCCTTTTGACGAAACATCAGTAGTCATACAATTGGATCTGACATTTGTAGCGAACCTAGGACTCGAGTTAAAATTCAAACCCTTGGCTTCTCCCTGGGGTCTCCTACTTGATCTCCGTCTTGTCTCCGAGAACTCCAATTCAAAGTTTTCAAAATCATTTTTTAGAACATGAAAAACCTTCTTAGCTAGATCATATATGACACGAGCCTGTGAAATATCAGACTATGGTATTCAATTAATGGAGAAAAATCAAGATCTTTGAGTTAGCTACAATTGTTCTAGAATTTGGTAACAATACCTGTTTGAAATAAATGGTACCTGTGGAGTTAAAATGCATCGCATTTCTTGGTATTAAAAATACGTCATGCTGCATATTATAACAGACACTAAATAGATGGTGAAGAACAATTTAACTTGGGAAGTAGATTAATAATTATGACAGTTACTTTCAACAATGGAACAAACCTCAAATTGCTCAAGATTTGTATACATTCCTTCATGATGTTTAGCCCTCATGGTGCCAAAATCCATAGGCTCTTTAATAATTTCGTAATAATCCTCAACCTCACATAAAAGCACGAAATCTCATCAATTATAGTGGATTAGTAGGGACCAAAACAATCATATGATGAAATCAATGACCAAAAATAAACCTCTTTGGGATCAACTGGTTCAGCAAATATTTCATGTGTATCTTGCCTAATATCAAAAGAAAAATGTTTAAACAACAAAATATTTCCTCCAAGAAATATACCATTATAAAATTTCTTCCTAAATCATTTTCTCCTTTTACCATTCCTAAACTTCAAAAGGTGCAAAATACACTTGAGTAGTACTCACCTTTGCAATATGTCCAAGACAAGCTCAAGGATGCGTTTTTCTGGCATGAATGGAACGGGCGACATAACTAATGGTTGACCTAGTGAAGCGATAACAAGCTACGATTAAGACATTATCCTCATACTCATGATCGATATGATAAATTTGCAAATTTGACAGAAAAATTGCACAACCAGTGGAGGTAGCATTATCATCAAGTTTTGCAGTTCCTTCAGGTTTGATAACCAATGGTTGATCTGATTCAGGAAACAACTGAATTACGTAGTGATGTGACATGCCATCGAGTAAGAAACCTTAATTTGTGTAATTAACACAGTGACATATGTTATGGAGCAAAACAACTCACCACTATTGGTTGAATGATGTTCATGATTTGGGCTCTCTATGCCCTGCACATAATTTGAAATGGATTTTGAAACCAGCACTTATACATGTTAAAGATTTGAAGCCCATAAATAATTTTACATGTACACAAATAGCCCCTTAAGATCAGATTGAAAGCAATCTTCATTATTACAATCTTGAAGAATTATTGAGTCATATCTGACAAACAGAAAATGGTAACACCAAATAATTAAGCTACTCGCATCAAGTTCAGCAAACAAACAAAATAATAAGAAAAAATCTACAAAATAAATTAATGGAAAAAAGTAGATGCAGAGAATTCACTACTACAACAAACAAACTACAATGACAGCTAGCATTGAAAATAATGATATATTTATTGTACAGGATTATGTCATATGCAAACAAGAATGCATAAATGGCACGCGACTTTGTACTATTTTCTGTGGCTTGCCTTCAGTCTTCCAAGACTTTTGGGATTGAAATACAAGCACATAAAAAGAGCATAACAATTGATAATTAAAAGAAGAAAGAAACAAATATATACATACAATTACAAAATAAAAATCAGAGATGCAAAGACCTGTTTGGGTTTTGTTAGAAGAGAATTAAGTAGAGGTTGTTGGAGTTTTCTTTTGATGCTGGCCCTGGTAGTGGTACCGGAGGGGGCACCCTGGTGGTGGTGGTGGTCTTCCTCCATCCGCAAGCAGTTGTGTGAGTGCGAAGAAAAGGAGGAGGGACTGGTTGGTGATGTTGGTTGGTGTGGCACTGGCTTCCATGGATCAAGGGCTGAGATACGCGGGCTTCTCCTTCTTTGCCCATCTCTCCACACTGATCCTTGTATTTTCCTATATATTCATACATACAACCATTTACATACATAAACAGGGAAAAGTGAAGATACTATTGCTAAGTTTCACAGATATCGTGTCATAGGTTACCTGGACATGCACACGAATTACAGAAAACAATAACTTATTGGGAAAAATAATTTAAAAAAAAAAAAAAAAAATGAAAATGCAAAAGGCATATGTAAGGGAGATAGAGGAAGAGACTTTATATGAGAGAGAGAGAGAGAGAGAGAGAGAGAGCGCTGTGTAAGAGCTGTGATGTGAGTATGCAATTGGGGTAAGGAAGAAAGACAAGTAGGTAACGGCTGTAGAATTGAGAGAAGAGGGAAGTTTTCTTTTGAACATGTATGGTATGGGAATTAAAAATATTCCAAATCTCCCATATGAGGAAATAAACCCATTAATTTCATTCAAAGAAATTTAAGTTGGGTTTGAGGAGTGGTGTGAGCAAAGAATGCAAGCGCCTCCTAGATTCAAAGCAAAAACAAAAACAAAAATGGTGGGGGAAGAGAGATATAAAGACACAAACCACCACTGCACAGGAGCAGTTCCTAACTGCCATTGCACCACTTTTAGTAAGACATGAGGCAAACTCTCTTCTCTTCTCTTCTCTTCTCTTCTTTTTCTCTTCCTATCACAATGTGTTAAAATAATTGTTAATTTCTGAATTAAGAGTTGACAGAGAGAGTGTTTAAGACATTAGCCAAAGAATTGGAAACCAAGTATTGAATGCCACTAATTCCCTCCCTGCTCTAAAAGTAAATTAGAAGATTTTTGTTATAAAATGCTTTCTTTTTTTAAATTTTATTTTATGTTTCCCATTTCAAGTATCTAAATGGCAGATTGAGATCCTCTCTGTTAATTTATACTTCTTTGGTAGTTTCCCTCAAGCATTAACATCTCTTGAGCATTAATTCTATTTAGAAGCTTTATCCCTTTTTTCACTTGCCATCTTTCACCTTGTCAATCAGCATATCAGACAATCTTTCCACACAAAGCACTAAAAGATTAGGAAAGAATCTTTACTTAATCCAGTTTTGAGGCAAAATTAAGTTTATTGAGTCTTTACTAGAGAAAATCCCATGAAATTCTGTCATAGACTTGCAAAATTAATTTTCATGCCACCAGTTATAACTTTCTTATCCTCTAAAAGTAAGAATGATTTGCTGAGTTATAGTAATAATATTATGTCTCTGTGTATAACATGAAAACAACAAAAATAAAAATACTTTGATTGGTAGGTTCATCAACATGTTGTTATCATATTCACCATAATTAATTTAACATGGAAAATATCATCAAAAGCTTGGAAAGCTAGCATATTAAAGGCCAAAATTCTTAATATATGTGTGCAGAAAAATTGGCGTCTTGAAAAAGAAAATTTGCAATGTTACATATCCAAACAAAAACATTCAAAAATGTGTAAAAAAATATAAGAGCAAATTACACCGTTGGTCCCTCTAGTTTAAATGAAATTTCACTTTGATTCTCAAAATTTTAATTTCATCAATTTAAACCCACATTTCTGACTACATTTCAATGTAATCCATCTGCTAGTTGCCAGTAAAATTTTAGATGGAAAAAGGCAACCGACAACTAACTTTGAAATTTTAGCGATTCTTGCAAGGAAAAAAAAATTAAATAAATTACACCAGTATTTCCTATAATAGTTTTTTTTAATTTTACTTTTGTCCCTACAGTCTCATTCCCTACATTATTGTATTCAAAATGTTAATGACAACTGATGAGTGGATTACATTGAAACAAAATTAAAAGTGTGGGGTCTAAATTGATGCAATTGAAATCACGAGATCAATGTGAACGTTTACTCAAATTAAAAGGATCAAACTAAATTAAAAATATATATATTAAATTCATTTGAAGTGAGATTCACACCATGCTATATATAAAACTACACCAGAATTCAAATTCGTGGCAAGTGAATATTTTATGAATACATAACATTTCTTTGAAAAGAAAAGACGAAAAAAAAAAAATATAGGAATGGGGTAGAGCTTTGATTTTTAGGAAAGTGGTGTACTTCATTTTGTCACCGCCTTTATCACATCTTAATTAGGTGAACTTTCATAATTGAAAATAATCATTAAAAATTAATATAAAAACCGTAAAAATTAATGGTTCTCATAAGCACAAAATTACTCTCATTAGAACTAATAATTGTGTTCACTAAGGTTTAATCCTATTCACTAGGATTTTCATTCACATTGCAAGGACTGGGTCTAAATTGTTTCATTTCACACTCTAATATTGGCCCCGTTTGGTAGAACTGTGGAAAAGTGATTATAGATTATACCTTAACAGATTATGGCTTATAGTTGTGAATATAAGCTGTTAATCTGTTTGGCGCAGCTGTGGGATTATGGATTTAAGCAACAGAGTAATGTTTGGTTAATAAGCTGTAAAATAGTTTGTTACTGTATAATTGTCCTTTCTGCCCTTATATGATATAAAAATGATTATTTTGTCATTTTAGATTATACCTTAACAGATTATGGCTTATAGTTGTGAATATAAGCTGTTAATCTGTTTGGCGCAGCTGTGGGATTATGGATTTAAGCAGCAGAGTAATGTTTGGTTAATAAGCTGTAAAATAGTTTGTTACTGTATAATTGTCCTTTCTGCCCTTATATGATATAAAAATGATTATTTTGTCATTTTTTTCAGTTTTAATTTTAAAAAAATCATTTCATTAATAAAAGTTAATATAATTAGTATTAATTAATATAAAAATTGATACATTTGATAAAAATGTAATGGAAGTATTATTGTTACAATTTTTTTTCATTATAAATTAATTAGTATCAATTAATGGCTTAATTAGTCTCAATTAATACTAAAATTATTAATTAGTATAAATTAATATTAATAATTAATTTTTATTAGTATCAATTAATATTAATAATCAACAATTGTTATTAATTAGTATCAATTAATAATTAATTCATTACAAAAGTATACAATATTAATTTATTAATAATTAATACCAATTAATATTGATTTTTTAATTAATATTGCTTTTTTTCCTTTTTCTTCAGAAATATACAATTTTTTATTTTTTAATTAATATAAAAATATTAAATATGAATTTATTAATAATTAATACCAATTAATATTTATTTTTTAATTAATATTGATTTTTTTCTTTTTCTTTAGAAATATACAATTTTTTATTTTGTAATTAATATAAAAATATACAATATGAATTTATTAATAATTAATACCAATCAATATTGATTTTTTTCTTTTTCTTCAGAAATATACAATTTTTTCTTTTTTAATTAATATTAATATTAAAATTTGGGTATTGACTAGAACATTTAAGTAATTTTAGCCCCCCACATCAACTGCGCATTTAAGTCGAAAATCTAAGCACCTCCTGACCAGCTTTGGAGATAAGCTCATAAATAGCTTAATTTAAGCTATAAGATGATTAACTTAAGCTGTACCAAACACAACATTTTAGCTTAAATTAAGCGAAAAATTGAAATAAGCAGCTTATAAGCTCTACCAAACAGGCCTATTTACAAACTACTCTCCCACTCTCCCTTTCTCTCTCACTACTACAAAATCATAAATAGATCACATTTTTTATATGTGATGTATATTATTTAATCACACGTTTTAAGTTTTGTCAAAGTGTAATTTGTGAAAACCTGCAATTAATTATTCAAAAAAAAATATACTAATAATAAAATAAAATAAAATAAATAAATAAATTAATTAATTAATTAATTAACTTTATCTGGAGTTTGTCTGAAATATATTAGTGTATAAGTTAGTTTTAAATTAATCTAATTAAATCACTAACAAAGACATTATTAAAAATAATAATTTTGTAGGTGTTCAATATTTATTGTTTATAAATTATTTTAATTAGGATTTAACATCATAATTATTCTTACTAAATATCTTAGTTAAAAAAAATATAAAAAAAAATAAAAAATTCTCTGAATCAGATTCTCGGTGGCAGAGTAATGCCACCTGCTTGCTTGCATGTAACTATAGAAACTTTCACCTCATCATAATTCTTGGGTTGAGGAGATACAAAGTGGGAGAGAATAATGAAAAGAGAGAGAGAAAGGTGTGTGTGGGGGAAGGCTCAGCATAATCCTATATGTACAAAGAGAAGGTTGAGCATAATCTTATATATACAAAGAGAAGGCTTAGCTTATTACACATGCATGTCTGCTCCTTCGGATGAGTGAGGGAAAATAAGGAAAAAAAAAAAAAAATTCAACTAAACAGTAGAAGAAGAAGAAGAAGAGAGAAAGGTTAAGGAAGCAAAATTTGTCTACCATTTCATCACTCATTTCAATCTTACTATTTAGTAAGAAAACCCTCTCAACCCTCTCATTTCTTTTTATTAATGAAGTTTTCAGATTATATTCATGTAATAAAATAACTAACTTATAGATAGAAATTTTATATATGTGTGTAGGAATTTTGTGATGTGTATATCAAATGTTTGAAGATATTTAGTCTTAAAATCATGGTATTATTGTGAAAATAGACTTGCATGTGTAATTTATACCATTAAAGAAGAGATTGAAAATAATCTTTTTGTCCTTGAATCTGCCAGAATGTTTGCACAAATTTTTAGACAATTTTATACTCCAAAATTTTGAGATTATTTCTTCTACAAAGTTGTTGAGAATGATGTTTAGTTCATCCAGGAATTTTGGCAACAATTTTTGAGCTTTTGAAGAATTTATACAAATTTTTAATTAAATCTGAAACTGTGAGACAGATTTTACTATATATTTGAAAATTTATTAAAAATTCTATACTAAGCCAAATCTGGTAATTTCTAACTAAAAAATAAAATTTGAGAAGTCTAGTTTCATAATAAATTTTTATCATAATAAATTTTTAGATTATGGATTTGATCTATAAATTTAAGCATGGAATTAATTTAAGGAAATGTGATAAATCTGTGTCATAAAAATTGCTGGAAATTTTACAGGATTATTTACAACTTAAATTTTTTAAATTCTTTCTGAAAAATGACCTAAACCTCCTTATTGAATATTCTGTTCAATTGCACGAATTTTAGGATTGTGTAAATAATTCATTTATAATTTTTATTGCCTAAGTTACAATCTGGAATTTTCTGGATAGGTTAAAATCATCACTTCAATAATTTATTTGGATAAAAATCAATTATTGTGTTGGCTTAATTCATCAAATATTATAAATTAGTAATCCATGTATGGGTGTGTTGTGATTTATTTAATATTATGCTAGGCTAGTTTTGTAAATTAAAAATTTGTGCATGTGTGTGATTATGGTTTATTTCTTTGTATCTACGTTATTATATTCATACCATGGTTTAAATTAAGTGTTTATTAAATTTGTACATTGAATTATTATTGTGTGACATGTGTAATATTTTATATTGGGAGTTTTTATGAGTTGGTATAACATTATTGATGATTGAGATTTGAATAATTTGTGTTTAATATAAAAATTAACCGAAATGATTAATGGTATATATATAAAGTTAATGATAGAGGGTTAATACTGGCTATTCAGGGTGAGTCCTGGTTTTTAATAATTTTTATGTAAATTGTGTCGCAAAACTCTAAGATGGCACGGGGCTTATTTGAACCCTTATCGGTATTTGGTTTTGGAATAAGGGTGGATGTGCGGGTGGCACACAGGGAAGTTACGTATCCCTGGCAAACCGTTCCCTTGGGGTAGACCACAGATGTCACGGCCTGGGTATATAACTCTGGGCGTAGGCATCTTTGGTAGTTCTTGAATATTTGACCAAGGGAGTTTCCAAATTAACCGTGGCCATGGCTTAGTGGTTGGTAAGTTAAATATCTTTGGTGAGATTTCTAGTGTCACCTAATTTATTAAAATTATTTGAATTATTTTAATGGTTGTAATTTATGTTTACAATTATATTGTTATCTCATGTTTATAATCTCATTATTTTTCTCTTAAAAAGAATGGTAGGTTGGTTATGTTTTCTTACTGTGTTGCAAAACTCATGGCATATATTTTGTTGTCCTGGCGTTTCATGCCCAATTATGTCGAAAAAGAGACTGGGATTGAATTTGGAGCTGCTGCTAATATCGAACCTTGGCTAACTTAAAGTCAAGATTTTATAAAAATAAAATTCTATTATCTCTTGTATTAGTATTTAACAATGTTGTGACGTTGAATGTGAACTTATAATTTTATTTTGTTGTTGGACTTTGACTATGTAAAAACTTAAAATTTCCTAACTAGTAGTTAAAATTTTATCTAGCAAGTTATTATTATTTAAATTTTATGTTCCAAAAAAAAAAAATTTAGGGCGTCACATAATCTTTGAGAGTGATTAAAAAGGATCATTTTTAATCACATTTTGAGTGTCATTAAAAGATGATTTCATCACACGTTATACGCGTGATAATAAATATTTAGATCACACTTTTTACGTGTGATAATAAACATTTAGATCACACTTTTTATGTGTGATGTATAACTAATAATGTGTGATGCATAACTAATAAAACCTGTGATAATAAACATTTAGATCACATATTTTAAGCATGATTAATATCTAATAAAATATGTGATTAATAATAAGATAAAATCACACATTATATGCACTTCTCATCACAATTAATGTGTGTGATAAAAAAAAGAATTTGACATATTTGAAAAATAATCAATATTATTTTTATACGCATTTGAAGAATATAATACATACTATATATTATGTTTTGAATCACAACCACATATTGAATGGAATAATGTCATATATTTTACAAATGAAAGTTGAATGTTCAAACTTATATACAAAGAAATTAATAAAAAAAATTTAACCGTGATTTAGGGGTGAGCAGCGGATATACCGATCCGCCAAAACCGACCGAACCAAACCGATCCGCCGTATTTTGGACGGATGCGTGATAACGAGCGGACGGTTGCGGATTGATTTTCTTCAATCCGCCAATTTGGCGGACGGATGGCGGATTTGAGATTTCTTTGGCCGCAACCGAACCGCCAAACCGCCGAATCGCGAGCACCCCTAGTAATTTATAAGACTTTGTACTTTCAATTTGTTTAAATTTTATGTTTGTGTTTTCAATTGAAAAAGAGTTTAAATATTCTGTTGAAAAAAAGTTTTCAACTTGAATATATTTTTTTAATTGAAAAAAATAAACATATTATTTATCTATATTTTTTGGTTTTTAAATCTAGCTCTAAAAATAATAAATAGAAAATATGATATATATTGGTTGATTTTTGTTTTCAAAAACATATGTAGATGTAACAATATAGAGACGTACAATCTCTACTACTGCTCTGTTTATGGTTTTGGTGATTTGAATTATTATTATATTTTAATAATCACAGATTGTAATACTTTATGTGGATGAATCATGTTGTGATTGTAATATGTGGATGAGGCATGCAGTGATCGTAATATTCTAAAGTTTCAAAATTTCTTTCTTTAGATAAGGCATACAGTGATTGTAATACTTTTTTAAGTCATTGACTGTAATACTTTTTTTTTTTTTTTTTTTTTTTTTTGAGGAAGTGCACAAGTTGAATTATGTTAAAAATTTATAAAATTTTAAACCGCCAAACCGATTCGTATCCAACCGCCAATCCGCTCAATCCACATCCGCCGGATTGGCGGACGGATGCGGATTGATTTTCTTCAATCCGTCAATCTAGCGGACGGATTGCGGATTGGAAGTTTCGTGGCCGCAACCGACCCGCGCCCACCCCTACCGTGATTACCTATATTAAAAAAAAAAAAAAAAAACTTGAAACACAAAGTCCTTAAATTCTTTGACCATATTTTGCATCTCTCCAAACAATTTCTGACCTGAAAAATGAAAGCACAAATTAATTCAGAGGCAAAATTTGCCTCTTCTTTAGAAATAATTTTGGACTATAAGGTAGTTTGGTTAATTCGAATGGAATAATCATTCATCTAAAATGTCTATACTTCTGTAAAAAAAAAAAATTACATTACCAATGGAATCATAATTCACCAGTGTAATGGGAAATGGTCATTCCTCAGAAATGATCATTCAATAAGGAAGCCAAATAATGACCATTCCATTCCATTATTTTCTAGTCAACCAAATACAACATAAGGATTTAGCAGGAGTATGATAATCACTGTAAGGTAAGAAGTTGATTCTAGTATCGATGGCAAGAAATTTGTCTACCAGAAAGATCTTTTTTGGCTTTTATAATGAATTCAGTAAAATTATTTCCAGAACCAGAAGTGCCTCTATTAATACCTAATTTAATGCTCACCTTCGAATAATGGAAACTCCACACAATTTCTTGTAGAAGTCAACCCCAGTATATATTGACCTGCATTAGTATACCAACAAATTAACAAAATTTATGTTTTGGGATAGGCAACTTAAGAATACAACATAAAACAGTTACATGTACCAAAAGGGAAAAAAAATGTGAACAGTTCCAATTTGCTGCAGATAGAAATATGTAGTAGTCCACTACCTTTTTTTTCTGTTTTCTTTTTCAATAAAAGGATATGCACTCCCTTTTTATGACATAGAAAGTAAAAACAAACAAGAGAACAGTATGATGCTAAATGTTGATATCTAAATGAAGTTTAAAGTTAAAACTAATTTGTCATGAATGGTTAATTTTAGATGTCACAGAAAACTACAAAATTATTCAACAAGAAAGAAAGAAAATGAGTAAGAAGACTAGAAGTGAGCTGGCCACATTATTTCATTCTCATGTACACTTTTTAAAAGCGAAGGAAATATATGCTTTCAAAAAAGATGATAAAAAAAAAGGAATAAATCACACCCCAATGAAACAACATTCACAGTCATCAGTCATTACTCTGCATAAGTTAATCCCAACAATTTATAGCCAGTTTAAAAATCTAGTTTAGCCATATGCAGAGGAATATCTTTTCATAAAATTGACACCATCAGGAGACACCAAATTATATGCTAGCAAGAGAAAACACACAATCATATATGTAAAAAACACAAACAAATGAAAACTGAAGGCATGTAAAGTTCTCAGTTTAAATTCAGAGAACCGAAGGAAAGTTGAGACAAAAAGGAAGTAGTCTACTTATATTCCAAATTTCATTAGAGAGAGAGGAAGAGACTTGAATTGAGTCCATGCCTTGCTACTAATTTTTCTCCTAAAACACACCTGTTGGAGTGACTACTTGCTCCTTGGTAAAAGGCAAATGGCCAAGTCTGTGCTCCACGACCTAAAAGTCAAAAACAATAAAAGCAATGATGATTGGTAAGATTTAACATTTTTATTCTATTAACCTTTTGAATTGTTCTTCCTTTACAACTTCTCATTTGAATTATTCCTTTTGCTAGGTAAGAGTTCAATGAATTTTGAGACTTGTAGGAAAGAGTTGGCTAGGATTAACCTTCTGATTCTTCACAGATCCTAATTGTTACAAGTCAGTTTGGCATTTCATTGAGTGACTGAATAAAAAAAATAAAAAAAAAAAGAGCAAAAAAAGGTATGAAATCCTCTCCGTCACAATAATATGGTAGTACTTCTAATCTCCTCCCCTCTATCAGCAACCAACGGCAAGAAGCTTTACCCAAAAATTGACATTTCGCCGAAAACAGCTGGCCATGAAAACCAAATATAATATCATCAGTAAAGATAGAATATCTATCAATCGAACTGTATAACAAAGAGGACGAAAAAACTATAACAGTATTATCTTATTTCTGAGATCTCAAAGTCTCTTCTAAATTTTGGATATATGCTCATAAAAGCTCCTAAAGTCGATCTATATGTTTTCAAAATGTCAAAATTTTTTTTTGATGATGCTATTAACATTTCCTTAGGGACTGTTGAACAAATTGATATAGAAAGTTCCATGGTTGAGTAGAACAATAACATATAGTGATGTTCATAGGAATGCAGTACAAAATTAACTAGTGAAGTTGCAAAAGTAGACTAAATTTGAAGTACCTGTTCAAAACTTCAATTTAAGGTAGTTATGTCTTCTGTGAATAAAACCCACAAAAAAATCTACCTGTATATATACAGAAAGAAAGTTACATTCTCATTTTGTATAAGAGGAATGAGTAGGCAATGAAATCAAAGACATGGAATGACAAAGCATTCTTTACTTTTGAGTGGAAGGTTGACTTGGTTCACAATGAGGATTTCAAAACAAGCAATCAACTGTTAAATCTGCTCTAAAAGGATTAAACAAATTCATCAATTTACTAAGATGCAAGCCAATTTTGATCAAGTTTTAAGAATTCCTAGTTATACTATACATGTTATTATGCAAATGGGATGAATTACTTATAGGAAACAAAAAAAAAAAAAAAAAAAATTGCATAAAATCTTTCATTTCAGAAAGGAAAGCCCTAAAGTTGAATTTTGCATCTTTCACCAGGTTTTGTGTTTACTTACCTAGGAGCAAAATCCAATTTAAGGTAGTTGCGCCTGCTCCCAAAATAATTTTCACCATATAGCAAGCTGTATGTCAAGAAAGATGTGTTGCCCGCCTCTCTACAAAAGGAATGATTAGGCAAGGGCTCAAATTTCTACTATGTACAAAGCCAAGAAAACAAAACTTTCAGAATGCACACCAATTCATGTTACATAAAACGAAATCATAAATTTAAGATTGCAACAATCTGACCCCAAAACAAAGGTACCTCACAATGCTGAGGGATAAAATCAGCTAATCCTGTTTCTTAGGCATTTGAGTTTCTAGCATTTCCTTCTTCACCATCCCTGCTAGTTCATCATTCCCTTGTTTTGTATTTGCATCAATGAAAGCACTATAAATCTCCAAATTTGGTTCAAACCCTTTCCCAACCATCTCTGCCTGAAGCTTCAATGCTTCTTCTGTCCTCCTCTCTTGACATAATCCCTTTATTAGAAACTGGTAACTCTTCCTCTTCGATGTAATCTCATGTTTTCTCATTGCAACTCTCAAAAACTCCAAAGCCTTATATCCCCAATCTTATAATACCCATTAATGAGATGCTCGAAAGTGACACAAGAACTCTCCATACCACTCAACCCCATTTCTCTGAAAAACTCTTCAGCCCTTCCAACCTCTCCAATTCTACAAAACCCACTAATCATGGTGTTGTATGCCACAACATCATGCTTCAAACCCTTGATTCCCATCTCTAATCATTTCTAGTAGCTAACTCATACATTAATATCATATTTTTAATAGTTTTGGATTGAGTAACTAACTATTATGGATGTGTGCCCAATCCTCGTATCAAAACTAAACTTATAAAGAGCAATAATTGCAATTTTATAGAATATACTAATAAAAGAATCTACTATAACAAACCTGAAACAACCTATATCTAAGAGAATTGGAGAACCAATAACCATTTCAAGAGAAGTACATGACCCACATAATTATACCTGAGTTTTGCTTTGTAGCCATCAACAATTTCCTGTTTTTCTTCTTTTGTAGAATACCAAATGACACTAGGAATGACAAAGTATGAAACCTTTCTACATATTGGGCATGCCCTCAATGTCGAGTTGACATCCATTCCAGAGGTTGGGGAACTACTATGCCAATTCCTGATACAAGATATACAGAATGAATGAGACCAAAAATTGAATCAGAAACCAAAAATTGGTGAGAAATTGTGGACGAAGATACAGTGGAGGACTGTGATCGAAAAACTTTAACATGTTCATATCTGCATCGGCTTCCATAAGAACAGACTCCTTTCTGGTAGGAGGTGCACACCTGCAATATTGTTTCAATAAGAAACAAAAAAAGACAGGGAAATTTTTTTTACAGGGCTAATGGAATTAATGAGTTGACTATCAAAGAAGATAGCAGACAGTTTACATTATTTGATGGGTCTTTCTAATCAATTCTAGCTCCTTCTATATCTCAACAATTTTCTAATAATCACCACCACCTAGAACTGATGGCTATACTACACCTTCTGAAAGCAGCATTATATTTCTTTTGTTTAAGCTTGGTAAGGTTCATTATTTTGTTACTGGACCAAGAGTATAAATTTCTATTCCAGATTTTATAGCTTAATGTTGGTGGCTGGTAGTTAGAATGCCTCTTTATTCATAGTTGAGACACCAACAGATTTTATACTTTCTATTTTCAGAGGCATATTAGCAAACAGGTGGTGTGCATAATTTGCACATAAATTAAATTAAAGAAAAAGAACTTGGAAATGAACAAATTGAATCAAAATCAAAATCACATAGGAGATAGACGACTTTGACCAACCCTAGCCTTAAAAAATCACTTGTTAGGGTTTCGAAAATTAGAAGGAGAGGGAAAGGGGCAGAGTGAGAGCAACAAACTAGTGTGATGGCAGATTAAGAGGAAAGGCAAGCAAGAGAGTATTTTTGAGAGAGAGAGAGAGAGAGAGAGAGAGAGAGAGGTGGTTTCAGAGATTGCAGATTAAGAAAACTGAATTAGGGAAGAGAAGAATCGTGCTGTGTTTTGGAAATTCTATCTTGTTTGGAAAAGGGAGGAATCGTGCCTCTCTATTTGTGGGTGACACTAGAATTGGCGCCAAGATTGAAAATTTTATTTTACATATAATCATACGTTAATTGGAAGTGTGATTAAAATATATATATACATATAATAATAATACTTAATTGAAAAATGATAAAAAAAAAAAATTATAATCACATGTTAATTAAAATTTGTGATTAAAGAATATATATAATCACACTTAATTGAAAAGTGACATAAAAAATAAATATTATTACACTCAATTAAATCAAGTGTAATTAAAATATTAATCTAATTTTTTTTATCACACTTCCAATAAAATGAGATATTTTCACTTGTCAAAATGTGATCTTTAACTATTTTTGTAGTAAGGTCTATTTTTTCCTTTCTCTCTTCATCCCTTAGACCGAAACCCTCTGCTCGCCTGAGCTCCCCCGGCCTCTCCTTCTTCTCTCCTCTTTCTTCTCTTTTTATAGGCAAAGTACTTGTAATATTATAATAAAACATATATATATTTATATATAATTGAGGGGTGGGATGATTAGCCGCCACCACCTCCTTTGTTTGCTTGTTTATTATTATTATTATTATTATTATTATTATTATTATTATTTATTTCTTCTTTCTCTTTTTTTTTTTCTTCCTTTCTTTTCTTCTGTTTTGTTACGTTTTTTTGTAAAGTGTACAATAATTTATTGTATGTTTTATAATATAATAATATATAAAATATCTAAAAGGTATTATTTACATTAATATAGGTATAAAGATCTAAAATATATACAAACACACAAAAATCACACAAAACTATAAATAAATACAAATTAATAAACTAATAAAGTGTATATTAAGGAATTAAATGTGTATATTTAGGGACCGATCATGTACCAACTAACACAAAAGACAGACATGTAGGTTTCACCATTTAACATGGTCCTATCTAATATTGTATTTAGTTAATGTGTTAGTTGGTAACTAATTAGTTTTTCTAATATTATTGTTTAAAAAATACTTAGGACTTATAGATATTCAAGCCTACTAAATAGTATTGACTGGTAATTAATCCTTAAATTTGAGAGAGAATGAATTCACATTTTTTGTTTATTATTTTGCTCTTCAACCTCAGTTGAGTCTTGTAGATGTTGCTAAAAGTTACATTGATATTGCTAAACTCTCTTGTTATTGCTACTTAATGAATGTTGTTGGAGGCTCTTGTAAAAGAAGAGATAAGCAAGTTGTTAAAGTTGCAGAAGCATTAAACACTAGTGAACTCACCTATGACACTACTAGAAAAGTGAGTTTTTGCGTCACTTCTTTTGCGACGGTCAAATAAGCGGTCACAAAAAAAAAAATATATATATATATATATCAGCAACAGCCATAACTTATAAGGGATGCAAATAACACGGCTTTCTTTAATTAATTTTCCCCAATTTCAATTTCATAACTCTCTCTCTCTCTCTCTCTCTCTCTGATGGAAGCTCTCAACGTGCCTTAGCTCTCTCTCGCACTCACCCATGGTCGTCACAGGTATGGCTCTCTCTCTCTCTTTCTCCTTAGATTTCTCAATCTCTCTTTCTCTCTCTTAAATTGTTTATGAATTCAGAAACTTGTAATGTACCTTGTCAATTTGTTGAATTTTCAGGTGATTTCATTGCAAATTAGGTGATTTCATCGGTGTCTTGTGAGAATACAAGTAATTTTGCAATCCTCAACCTCCTCTATCACCTCTGCTTCTCTCTCTATCTGATTTAGGAAATCTAGGTTTTCAATTATTTGCAATTCTTTCTTTTCTCATCTGAAATGTTTCTATCTATTTTCAATTCTTCTCACATATACATGCATATTTATATACACACATCTGAATTCGATTATTTTTTGTTCTGCTATTCATAACCAATTTTGCAAATTTCATAGAATTTAGGAGAGATACTGTGAGAGAGCAAAAGTTAGGGTTTGATTCATTTACTTTTTATTCATATACACACATCTGAATGTAGTTATGGTATCTACTACATTGCTCCTTCCACCAAAACCTGTTTTCTTTTTGCTTCTCGCCTGATTAATTTGACGTCACCTGTCGCTTTGTGTAGTGCTTCTTTCGAACACTTGGTTGAGTTTTAGGTTCTTGGATCTTGGTGCTTCAATTAATCAAGCCAATCAGCTTGAATTTCTATGATCACATTCAGAGCTATGATTGTTTCTGTTTTGAGTCTTAGTTTGCTCTGTTCTCAAAACATATTCAACTCCTTTTTTATATATTTCTTTTCTTTCCTTTCATGGCAGGGTTGTCTGCAAATGTGGGTCTTGTGGGGCAGAAAAACAGGCAGGTTCAAAAGCAAAAAATTGGAAGACTAGTGTCAGAGTGAAAGGTTCCATATTGCCACTGGAACAATGGGTTTGTACTTGAAGCTGATCTTGTTTTTTCCTGCATATTAATTTTTCCTCCCTCAACTTGCACTTATATAGACTTATTTGTGTATGCATGTTTATATGGATTGCTGTTAAAGATGAATTGCTTCAATTTTATTAAAATGATCACAAATCAGAACTGCTCTTTTTATCTAATGCTAAATGTTCTCTGGTCTCCATAATTGATTGGTTTCACCTCAGGCTTAGGTTAAGCATTCCAGTCCATAATATTTATAAATATATATATATATATATTTATTTTCTATGTTTATTGTCTAGTTGATAGCTTATAGTGTGCCATAGATGTCTAGGATTTAAATATTGGATGGTCCTGGTGCTCATGTTGATCTTTGGCTGATATAGGACATTGATATCTCTAAATATTGCATTTAGCAGTTTAAGAAAGCTTGGCCTATTGATAGTTAAAACCATGTAAAATGTATGTAGGATATAATGCCAACCAGGTACTGTCGTATGAAAAGTGAAGTTGACTTATTAACATTGTCCAGAAAGTTTTTAAAGCATATATCATGTTTCTACTTTCTAGTAGAATTATGATTGATCTTTCTAGGAATGAGACCTATAGGCTATAGCTGATAGATTTGAATTATATTGTGATCTTGGACTATGAACCAGTTTGAATTAAACTGAAAATATACCCAAACCTCTAACATCCTTTTCTTTCTATTTTTTTGATCTTTATTTATTTATTTATTTTGTGTAGTGATGAACATGCACCTGCACCAGCATATATATATGCATATGCATGCATGTTCCTACCAAATTTTAATGTCCATGTTTTCTTTTTTTTTTTTTTTTTTTGGATTTGTTTTATACTAAACTTCATATTTACTTTCATCAATATTTTCAAGAGTTCAATATCTATAAACTTTTTTATTCCTTGCATTAGTTTTTAAAAATACAAATAAATAAATAAAAATAAAAAAGGAAAGTACTTATTTTTAGGTTTAAAGGAATGGAAATTGTTGTTTTCTTTCTGCATTATTGAACATAATATTTTATCTTTTCCTTCTTTCTTTTGTTTTCCTTTGGAAATTATCAACTCTTGGATGAAAGATGCCTCACTACATAGATCTTTATTTGTGTATGGCCACTTCTTATATGAGAGATGCATATATCTAATAGAATCTTATTTGGTTTCACAGATGCTGCAGATAGCAGAGTATCATGCTGTTGTTTCTGTTAATTGTCTTTCAATAAAAGTGAAAAGCAGAAGTTGCTTACTTTTTGCAAGGTTACTGATCTTCTAGGCATATAATTTTATAATTTGGTATTATGGTTTGTTGCACCTGCAGTAGCACCAGTGAACTGACTATTTCATTTGTGTAGGAGAAGCAAAAGAAAACAGGTTTTGGTGGAAGGAGCAAAGTTAGGGTTTGATTCATTTACTTTTTCTATTTCATTTTCTTCATAAGTGCATGTTGCTATTTGGAATATGACAGAGATCGACAAATTTTTCAAGTTTTATTTCACCTCAAATGGCTCTGATACCAATCACACTTTAACTAAACATTTAGGATCTAGAGTAGAGTACATAACCAATAAAACAATTTATAAACTGGTCAATTTAATTTTTCCCATGCATATGTAATTAAAACAACAGAACAAGTAATCACATGCTCATGTGTTAGTTCTTCTACTATTTCATTTTTCTTCAGACTGGAGGAGATGGGTGCATATGCTATTTGGAACATGACAGAGATCAACAAAATTTGGAATTTCTAGGGATGAAACAAGTGAAAGAAATGAGTTTGGTTCGATGTGTCTTTGATGCCACCTCTTCTAATGATTTGACAAGTGGCAGCTATGCTGTAGGTTTTTCATCAACCAACTTTCTGATATGGAACTTGATGTCTGAGGCAAAGGTACTCTCTCTCTCTCTCACAGTTTCTTCCAAGTTTCTTTTATGTTACATTCCTAAATTTCATATTAGAGCAGGTTGTTCAAGTTCCATGTGGTGGATGGCGGTCCCTATGCTTATTATCTTGGTGATGTACGGAGATAAAGAACTGCTTTGCATTTGTTAAGGTTTGCTCTTTTACCTATTTTGTTTTTTCCTGAGAGAATTTGAAAAATAAACCATAAATCCTCCAATATGTTCAGTCTGTTATAACATATCATGCATGTGCTGAGGCTGGGACAGTTACAGATGGTCCTACTGTTGGATGATTAACCATTATCTTGCTAGCTTTTTATGAGTGTGGTGGGCCATGTAGAAGACGGCTAGGAGAAAGTACTTGAAGATTATGAGAAGATTGTTGAGGCTGCTGCCAAACAAATCAAAGGCTGCACAGAATTTGAGAAAGGGGTCATCAACGAAAAGAAAGACTCGGAATTTGTAAGTGTATATAAAATTCAAAGTTGCATTGAGCATCTTTTGACATTTTTCCCCATCTTTTATTTTCTCATCGAACTTTCTTTTCTTTCCTTTTCTTTTGTCCTTTTGGTCTTCTTGTTCACCACTAGTTTCAGACCACCACAACACTGCACAAATAAATAAACTTAGTCTCCTTTTATATTTGAAATTTGAAATGGTGCCTTTGCTCTTCAAAGCTGGCTTGTCATGTGCAGTCATAAATACAAAATTTGTCCTTGAATTTCCTTTTTTTGTGTATTCCTCTATAATAGGCTTATAAATTTTCTGCACAACTTTGATAGTCTTGTATTTTTACCAGTTCATGTTATGGATATATTGCTCATGTGATCTGTATTGTGGGTTGAGGATATTAGTTCTAATATTGTGTGTTGTAAATTATTGTTCTGAGTGTTGTGAGCTAATATATTGTGGGTTGAGTGAAGTTAGCCCGTTCATTATGTTTTAGTTAGTTTCTTGCATCCTATACATAGGCTGGGTTTCTGTTTGGTTGTACTCACTCCATTTACAATTTTGGACAGGTTCTACTAATTCTTCAAGACTGAAGATGGGTGGTACAATTGTAAAGAATGTTGGTAGTAAGCTGAAGCACTGTTGGCAGATCATTGACATGAAGAATGGCTGCAGGGACTATTTTTCTGGGCGGATTGCAGCTGGTCTCAAGTGTTGAATGCCTTGATAGCAATCTATAAATATTCTGTTTGTTATGGTGTCCACTACAGAGCCAGTTTTTTTGAGCCTACCCTTGCAGGTTGTACAAGGGAATACATATATTTTTGCTACAGCTCTGTCGCTGCCGGTGACTGTGTTCATAAACAGGTTCTGGTTTAGTGAGCTGCCCCAAATCCTTGATTACATATGGTCTTATTGAGGGAAGAAATGGAAAGTAATGTGTTTGTGCCTCTTTTTTTAGGGATATTTGTTCACCTCTTTGGACATATCTGTATGATTTGTGGATAGGTTTTTTTTTTTTTTTTTTTTGAAGA
The DNA here is from genome assembly GCA_025200525.1 of Camellia lanceoleosa. Lineage (NCBI taxonomy): Eukaryota > Viridiplantae > Streptophyta > Magnoliopsida > Ericales > Theaceae > Camellia > Camellia lanceoleosa. The sequence continues at coordinate 106,419,834 of CM045768.1, forward strand.
GAATTTTATTGAGGAAGAAATGAAAAATAATGCATGAATGTTGAGATTTTTGCAAATGTCTTTATGTTTATTGTATATAATATTTGAATATATATGTGATTGTAGGTTTTTTTTTTTTGAAGATGGTCGCTAATATATTGTAGGTCTTTTTTGAACTTTAAAACTTTTTTAGTAGTGTGAGTAAGTTGTTAAAGTTGCAGAAGCATTAAATAATGGTGAACTCGTTTGTGAGTAAAGATTTAAATCAAGAAATTAGTCTTAAATGGGTTAGTGATACACGTTGGAAATCACATTATAGGACAATTATAAAAGAGTTGAAGCTTGTCATCTAATAGATTCAATTCAGTCCTTTGATTTTGCGCAATGTACCACTATAAGAAATTGCACTTTTGGCGACTACTTTTGGCGACGACGTCAATTTTTCATCGCCAAAAGTATATTTTTGGCGACACAGTAATCAATTTTGTTGGTAAAAGTGTACCTTTACCGACGCAATTTGCTACCGCTGCTAAAAAAGCATGACATTCTTTTAGCGCCAAATTTTTTGGTTGGCGCCAAAATATCAAAACTTTTAGCTACGAGGCTTATGTTTTAGCAACACAATGAGCGTTGCTATTAGTCTGCTTACTTTTGGCGACGACAAGTTGGCGTGAGCAAAGAGTTAACCATTTAGCGACGATAACACTATTCGTCGGTAAAAGTTTTGCTAGTGGAATGATGTGATTTAGTGATTTGTGTTTTTTATTATAATTTTTCAAAGAGTTTTAAATATTCTAGTTACTGATTTGTAAAATTAAAATGATCATTGAATTAGATCACAAAATGAACCAATTGAGCCCAAACACACTCTTAAGTTGAGATGACTATTTTGAGATAATTAAAACTTTTTCAAAGAATATGGTTAGATATCAATTTCAATATTTTTGATTTTATTTTCAGAAACTAGTTTCAAATTTTTTTTCCTAAAAAAATAAAAAATATTGGGTGAAAAAAAAAACTTATTATTTTTGTATATTTTTATCTTTTAGGTCATAAACACTTTTTAAAATTTTAAAAATATAATTTTGATTTTTATTGCTCTGAAATTATTTTTTATTTTTTCAAAAAAACAAATCTAATAATTGTTTTGAATTTTTTTTTTGGAAGGGGGGGTGATCTGCTGATCGAGCGGTGGACACTTCCCTCTTAAAATTCCCTCCTTTTTTTTCCCTCATCAAATCTCCCCACATCAATCTCCACGATTTCACTCGTGCACACCCTTATCTCAGAATTCGTAGTTCTCTCTCTCTCACGATTTCACTCTTGATCGTAGGGTTTGTGTCGTTTGCTACAGCCGTGCGAGACGATTGGTGCTTCAGTCTGCCCCTACAGGTTTGTTCCCTTTTGCTTTGTATCTCAATGCCCCTGCTTCTCTCTCTTAATTTCTTAACTAAATCGATGTTTGTCTATTTTCACTTCTTCTACTACTGCCTCTATCTACGCATTCTGTAAATGCTCATTCTGTCAAGCATGTTAGATAGGTTGCTGGGTTATTGTTCTTTCTTGTAACGATTGAGACCTATAAGTCTATGAAATAGTAGAAATAGTACTGGTAATTTTCACGATTACCAGTTGCTGGGTAATTTTCACGATTTCACTTTTTTTAATGTTTGTTAAATGGTAGAAATAGTATTGGTAATAGTTGCCGGGTAATTTTCACGATTTCACTTTTTCTAATGTTTGTTAAATGGTAGAAATAGTACCGGTTGAATCTGTTCCACCTCAAACACAAGCCATCCCTCATCAAAGTTCTATTTCTACCTTTCTGTACACCATGGCTACGCTCCCTGACCCTTCTACAATTTTTGCACTGTTTCAGCTAAACACTGACATTGAATCCGAAACTACGGACCTAGATGTACCATTTATCCATATAATGAGCCTAGAAACATGCTCCTCCCAAACAGATCAAATTATTGAAGAAATTGATGAAACTTCTGTCCAAGAATATGCATTTAATGATAATGGTGCATAAAATATGGGAGATGGCTTTTTATTTTCTGACTACTCATATACCTTAAATTTGTTCTGTTTCAACTAGTGTCAAATCAAAGTTATTCGTGGTTCTACCCCAACTTGAGCATCTGCTTGAGTAACTCATTATGGTAAGTACATAAATGACAAATCTTTGCATCTATTGTTAGGAGGCCTATGAGTCTATGACTAAGAGTGTAAATCTTATGATTAAGTTGCATGACAGAAAATAAATGCGTAGGTTCATTAGTAGAAAATTTAGATGCAGTGGCTAGATGTAATTTGTGCTGGGGCTTTTTAAGAGAGCTGAAAACCCCTTTTAGATAAACGTAGAAGTTTCATCAAAAAGGGGATATTGATTGGTATAGTGGTAAATGCTTGAGTTCTCGTGTATGAAAATATGGGTTTGAATTGAAAAATGTAGTCCCTTTCCACAAATATTACAGAGGTTAGGCCTGTAGCCACTCTTAGTCCTTCCCTATGCTCTTAATTTGTAGGAGCCCATTAGGTAATGTCCTTTAAGGATGATATTGGAATGAATTGCAATAGTACATTGTCATGCCAACTGCCTTTTACCATTTAACAGACATTAAATATATATATTTGTTTTTTTGTTGATAAATGTAAAAAACACTTAACTTAATACATAATATATGTAGCTATAATAGAATTTTAAAGGATGTGTTGGTCGAAACCTTGATACAAAATTAAAAAAGCATATAGGTAGATGCACCTTTATTGATGATGATGTGTCACTCTACACTTATATTAACTACTTTGTCTTCATGTTTAAAAAATAAATAGATAAATAAATGCTAATAATAATAATAATAATAATAATAATAATAATAATAATAATAATAATAATAATAATAAAATAAAGGTTGTGTCCTATTGGTATTAACTACTATCTTATGATCAGGACAGGAGTTGGATGTTAATTTATGATAGATTCAGTCAGCCATATATAGATGGGGTGAACTCATTTATTGAATTTGCAAAGGTTTATTTGGGTGAGGCTAGGGAGATTAAGTGCCCATGCATCAATTGTTGTAACTTTTATAAGCAGAAGTATGATATTGTGAAGGCTTATTTGCTCATAAGTGGAATGATAGTATCATACACCACTTGGTTAGAACATAGTGAACTTCCAGAACACAATAACCTTGATGAAAGCAATGGTGAAAATGACGAAGATCGAGATGAATATGATGAACTAATAGAGGACTATCAGAGGGGGAATTTTATAGAGGGTGATACTCTAGAAAGAGAGAATGTATGAAATTTTGATATCTTGTTAGCTGCTTCCCAATGTCGCTTGTACCCAGGTTGCAAAAACTCAGATACTCTGTTAGCATTTATTATTCAGATGCTACATATGAAGGTAGAAAATAGGTGGAGCAATAAGTCTTTTGACAAGGTTTTGGAGATACAAAGGCGATTCCTACCAAAGGGCCATGTGGTGCCAGGGTCAATTTATAAGTGCAAGAAGTTACTACGTGACTTGGGGTTGGGATGCGAGCTCATCGATGCATGTAAACATGATTGTGTACTATTCTGGAAGGAGAATGCTCACTTGGAAAAATGTCCCACATGTCAAGCATCTAGGTATAGAGTAAATGATAGCAAGGGTAAGAAGATCCCCCACAAGATAATGCGGTACTTCCAATTGATACCTAGGTTGAGAAAATTGCACATGTCTAGGAAGACGACTAAAGACATGAGATGACATAGTGATAAGTGTGTTGACGATGGTGTAGGGAGGTGTAGATGCGCTCCCGGGAACTCCTCAATATCCGCGCTTGCGAAGGTGTGAATCTCGTTTTGTTCTAAGCTACTACAGTTCGGACTCAATGTCACGGTTCTTAATCTGATCTTACAAAGTGCAATGTAAGATTGATAAATCACCAAAGAGTCCAAATCTGGCAAATCGTTTTGGAAAACTGATTTTTATAAAGAAGTGCCAAACATGGACTGCTTTGCCAGATACAGAGTCGCCACCTAAATATTTTATTTTGGGAAAATTTAGGAAACCTTGACTCGTGCCTAAGGCCACGTGTCCATCATCACCAAAGTTGCCTCGGCTCGAGAACTTGGGTACGAGAGGAGAAGGTCATGTAATGAGTACCCCCGTTCGCCCGATCGACCTGTACTAAGCATGATATTTTATTTTTTTGAAAACACATGTGCTCTTAATCCGGTTAATTAGCTAATCTTACTATGTGATGCGCACAACACACAAGTATAGACTAGATCGCCTAATTTGAAACAAAACATTGCATATTCGTTTGTTTGAAAATAGTTTGAAGTTTGCTACTCGCAAGTAGGCTAAATCGAGGATTTCAATGAATTCTTCCAATTCAAGTAATCCAACCTTCACCTACAGCCATTCAGGAAGTTAATCACATAAGCAGTTAGCCTCATGGCAAGCATGCTATACATGGCAATCAATAACATACATGCAGTATGCTAAAGCATAAACACTTACAGTGTACTTCGAGTCAAAATAAAGAACTAGTTAGAAATCATGCATGATCCTAGTTCATGTTAAGATAGTTAATGCAACACATGCGAAAATGCAACTAAGATAGGCTCGGCTATCTAGAATGTCATGTGAAATGCAATTTGATAACATGCTGTTAAACACGTATTCAAGTAAATGTATTGAAAATACAATGCAGTTAGCATGATGCGCCGAGCCCGGTACATGCAAAACAGATGAATAGATGCACGCATGCAAGCATAAGGTATGCTAAATGAAACATGCCCTAAAACTAACCATCGTAAGCGTTTAAGTAAAAGGGAGAAAGAAATGGGGATTGGAAGACATGCATCACACACACGCACGCTTATTACAACAATTGGCCCTCTCGAGGGAGAGTCCGAATAAGAAGCTAACTAGCTAATCTAAGCTAATTAAATTAATTATTACACAACAAATTAATTAACTAATCCTAGTTAACTAATTATTACAAAACAACTTGAAATAGCTAAACGCATTAACTATTAAGGTACAAACCAAAGCATAAACTAGCTATCTAAGCATGGCAGCTAAGGAAAGCTATAAAAGCAGGAGGTTCTCAAAGGGAGAAGACTGGATGCATGCCCAGTCGCCTCGTGCGGAAATCCAATGCGATACCCTGATTTGCCTCTGTTTTCAATTGTCCTCAGAACCTTGCACCAAGCTCCAGAAAGCTTCTAACACATCTTGGGGACCTGTGGGAGGGTGGTCGACCAGTTGTTGGTGTCTGCAGCCATGGCCGACCACCTATCTTTGTTGAAAGCCAGGAAAAGTGGTCGGCCAACTAGTTATTCTGGCTGGCCGACCAGTTGTTGTTGCTGAATTCCAGTTTGCTGCAACAGAGAGCAAGAAAGGACATGGCAATGTATTTGCAAGGTATGTGTGCATAACCACCCTCCCTATCATGTCATGAACTCAAGGGAGTGCGGTTCTCAACCCTCGGGCCACCAATCGCGCATTTCAATGCATGATGGCCAAGAGGCGAAGTTGCACAATTCAATATGAAAATAAATGCACACATAAACATATAAGGCCTAAAACTCTATCATGTATGATCAAGAGCGTCGGCGACCGGGAATTAAGGCACGTTTCATCACTTTAAGTATGAAACGTCCCTCTTTTCCCGTGTTTGGACTAACACCTATTCCAAACACAATGCAACACATAACATGGCATGCACAATGCTACTACATGGCATACACAATGCAAGGGACAAGCATGCAACAACATGTAATACAACATGATCAAACTACCAATGCAAATGGCATGCAAACAATGCTAACACATGCATGCACAATGCAATGCTACAAGGGCAACTTAGCAATGTTAGGAACATGCATACTCAATGCAAAGGAACAACTTGGCATACACAATGCAAATAACCACATGGCATGCATAATGCAATGTAAGATGGCATACTCAATGCAATGAATAATATGGCATACTCAATGCAATATACATGGCATATTCAATGGACTTAAACCAAAAGGGGTAGACCTCAGTCATGCCCAAATCAGTGGCCATAACACAAAAGCAAAGACACCAAAAGCATATATAAGCATGCATGCCAATTGGCTCACCAATTAGGCTAGAGAGCACAACTCTCAAGAGTGCTCAAAGAGTAACAAAAGTGGAAGTGTAGCAACACTAAATGCACTGAAATTAGGTAAGAAATGATGCCAAATCATTCAAACAAAGCGAGTGAAGCATGCAAGAATCCTAAAGCATGAAAGCTAACAAGGAGGATTACTCTAGGGACATGCAATACATGGCACAAATGCATGAACCAATCATGGACAGAGCTGAAATAGGTCAAAACATGGACCAAAACATACTAAGATGAAGGCTCAAAGACCTAGGCATGCAAGCATACAAGCTAGGCCACAAGTAAGGCAACAATGCACAATACTCAAAAGCATTCAAAGCATGAAAGAAGTGGGAACATGGCAGTCCTAAATGCTTTGAAATGTCATGTTAAGTGATGCCAAATCATGTACACAACACAAATGAAGCATGCTATAGTGCTCAAAGCTTGAAGCAAGCAAGAGCACTTGTACTACAACTATGCAAAACATGAAGCATGTGACCAAGGCAACCCAAAACAGTCCTAGGACATGTTAAAATAAGCCTAAAACATGCATGGAAGGAAGCCAAAATATGCTAGCATGAGGGTCATAAGACATAATGCATACAAGGCAAATAAGGTGGATTACACTACACCTATTAGGACCAAGTATGGGATGACTTAAGCAACAAAAATCATAGTTATATCATGGCAAAATAACTGCAAAAGCACATTGAAATGATGGCTCGCAAGCTAAGGCATGAAGGCATACGCAATGATTCATGTTAAGGCATAAAGGGGTAAACCCTCCAACGCATTGAAAGAGCACAAAATGCAAGTGCATGGCCATGAAACATGGACTGAAATCACATTACAAATGATGCCAAATCATTCAAATAGTCCAAGTAATGCATGCTAGTGGACTTGATGCACAAAGCTAACAAGCTAGATTAAACCATGGGTATACAAAGCAAGTCATGCATGGCCAAAACAACCAAAATTAGAGCTAAAGCATGTTAAAACATGGACAAAAGCTTCTTGAAGTTAAGCCAAAAGCATGCTAGAATGACATGTTAAAGCCTGAGACACACTAGGCTATTTCATGGAATTGCACTACAAGTGCATGGAGCATGCAAAGGCTAACCAAACCAAATCCTAATAGAGGTATGACATGGAAAAGTATCACCAAAAACATGCTGAGATGGACTCAAAATGAGCTAGAATGACATGCTACTTCACGAAGCATACAAAGCTAGTTTAAGAGATTTACACTACAAGTGTATTACGCATGCAAGGAGTGACAAAACCAAGCAAAAATAGTGGCATGCCACAGCAAAATAACCACAAATACATGCTAAGAACAAGCCAACACAAGCTTAAAACACATGCTCAAACATGAGGCATAAAAGACAAGTAGTGAAGACATAAGGAGAGGGGATGACCCTTCCCCATTTGGGACCTCAAAACACCCTTCCCATCACTGAAATTCCTTTGAGTTTCAGTGGTGAGAAGACCAAAGCAAGGTGGTCCCGAAGGCTCACAAAGAAGGCACAAAAGCAAGGCCAAACAAGGCCTAAGAGGGGGTAAACAACCCCAAACACAAAAGTGAACTTAAACAAAGATCTAAAGCATACAAAAACAGAACTTTTTGCAGTAGGAAGTTAAGCTTAAAACAACATGCAAGAGGGTCCAAAAGCTTAAGCAAGAATGGGGGATTTAAGGGTTAAAGACTCACCCTTGAAGACCTTCTTTACAACTGCAACTCCAGCAACCTCTTTGAGCTCAAACCAGCCCAAGGACACCAAAAACAACTTCAAGAAGCCTCAGCAACATAAGCAAGGTGTTTGAGTGTGTGTTTGTGTACAAAAGTGAGACAAAACTACACTTTTATGCACAAAATAAGATCAAACAAGGAGATATAGATACAAAGCTATATGTATCCCTCCAACCTCTTTTTTCTGAACCTAGAGGAGGGAGAAGATGGTTCTCTCTTATAGAGAACCAAAAGCAAAGCTTCTTGGAGAAGCTAAAGATCAATGCAATCCCTCCACTCCATACACGTGTATGGAGGATAGCTTCAGTGCCCTCCAACTGTGCCAGCTGGAGGAAAATATCTCCAAAAAGGTGGCAAAAAGCAGCCGACCACTTGAAGTGGTCAGCCAGCTACTTCAAGTGGTCGGCCGACCACTTTAAGTGGTCTCCCAAGAAGACAACTGGTCGGCCATGGTGGGAGATGATCAGCACACTGAAAACAAGCCAGGGGTGGGGTGGCCAATCGGAAAAGGTGGCCTAAAGACCCAGGAGACCAGTTGTCAGATCAGAAAACTGGCTGGCGGGAAGAAAAGTGGTCTCCAAGGGGAAATACTGGTCTCCCACCCTTGTACCACCTTCCAAACAAGGAAAACAAGGTTTGTACCAAAAACAAACCAAAACAGATGCAAGACGAAAGTTCGGGAGGCAAAGCGCGCAGCCGAGAGTCTCGAAAACTAGCTGACAAGCACCAAAAATGGTTTATGACCACAAAAGTGGTCTCCCAAACCACAGTAGCCCTTTAGGCCAAAGAAACAAGGTGTGGTTCAAAAACCATGCCAAACGGAGAACGTTAAGCGATCTCGAGACAAGGCGCGTGGCCGAAAGCTTCGAAAATTGAAAACTAGTCTCCAAACGGGAAAAGTGGTCTACGACCGCAAAAAGTGGTCTACGACCACAAAGAGATGGTCTACAAAACCTCTCCTTCCCTCAGGCAAGGAATACAAGGCTTGGTCTGCAAACCGAGCTGAAGCATAAAGAGTTCAGAGGCCCGGAGACAAGGCTCTCAGCCAAAACTCCAAAACCTCGAATCGAGCACAACATGCATTATCACTGAGCGCTCAATCGATGACATCTGAGTCTTAAGGTCGGTCAAAAATGGGGTGTCTACAGGAGGCATCCGGCTGATTGTAAAGAGTGGAAGGCATTTGATTTGCATTATCCAGAGTTTGCCCAGGAGACTCGCAATGTTAGGTTGGGTCTAGCCACTGATGGATTCAACCCTTTTGGGAACATGAGCACTTCCTACAGCATGTGGCCTATCATACTCATACCTTATAACCTCCCACCTTGGAGATGTATGAAGGCCCCATTTTTTATGATGTCCTTACTTATTCCTGGATGTAATCAACCAGGGACTGATATTGATGTCTACCTAAGGCCATTGATTAATGAGTTGAAAGAGTTGTGGGAGAATGGCATGATGACTTACGATGCCTCCACTGAACAGACCTTCCGGATGCATGCAGCTATAATGTGGACCATAAATGACTTCCCTGCATATGGTGACTTATTCGGATGGAGAACAAAAGGTTATTTGGCTTGCCCTCCTTGTAATGATAATCCGTTATCATGTGGGTGGGTCATCGAGCATACTTGCCTGACAACCACCGTTGGAGGAAGGACAAGAAGTTTGATGGTTTAACTGAGCTTAGGAAGAAATCCTTGGATTTACCGGTGGAAAAAGTAATGGCTCAATTGGATCAACTGCAGGAAGTCAACTTTGGAAAAGATCCTACCAACAAGAAAAGACCACGAGAGTCTGAAGAATTGAATTCGACAAAGAAAAGCATAATGTAGGAGCTACCGTATTGGAAGAAACTAAAGCTCCGACACAATCTTGATGTCATGCACATTGAAAAGAACATTTGTGAAAACTTTTACGGGACGATGTTGGCCATAGATGGGAAAAACAAGGATACGTACAAAGCATGTGATGATTTGCAAGAAATGGGCATAAGGCAAGAATTGCATCTACAGAGGAAAGATAACGGATCCGTTGTAAAGCCTCGGGTAGCCTACACATTGGATTCTTGACAAATATATGGTTTTTGTGAATTTTTGAAGTCTATTAGTTATCCAGATGGCTATGCAGCAAACATCTCAAGATGTGTGACTTCTAAAAATGGAAGATTATTGAGCATGAAAAGCCATGATTGTCATGTCTGGCTTCAGTGACTTCTACCAATTGGCATGCGTGGTTTTGTGAACAAGGAGATCTGTACAACACTATTTGAGTTAGGCAACTTCTTCCAAGAATTGTGCTAAAAAACATTAAGGCAGACTGATTTGGAAAAAATGGAGGAACAAATTGTGCTCATACTTTGCAAGTTAGAGAAAATTTTTCCTCCAGCTTTCTTTGATATGATGGTCCATTTGGTTGTTCACTTGCCACGTGAGGCCATGTTTGCTGGACTGGTGCAATATCGATGGATGTACTTGATCGAAAGGTAATCATTATGAACATATGGTTATATATTAATTTGTTATAACTAAACTATTGTGCAAAAATCCACCCATAAAAGACTATTGTTTAAGAAGTAATTTTCTTGCATCAAGAAGCATAATTTTCATTATCAATTTTTGTTGAAGGTTTCTCGGGACTTTGAAAGGGTATGTCAATAATAGAGCACGTCCAGAAGGTTCTATCGCTAAGGCTTATATTGTCAAAGAGTGTCTTACTTTTTGTTCAATGTACTTAAAAGGGATTGATAAACCTGAACGAAATGATGATGGTGGTGAACATGGTCCCAGGATGGAGGTCTTCACCCAAAATGCTCGTCTGTTCTTACCTATCACAAGGGCTCTTGACCCTTCGCAGAATGAGCGAGAAATGGCTCACTGGTTTGTGTTGTACAATAGCTCTGAGGTGGAGCCATATATTGAGTATGTATTTAAATTTATTTATGTTTATGCATAATCGTTTCATTTTGTTTCGAACTCTCTAAGTTAATTACGTGTATCACATTTCCTTGGGTAGGGAGCAGAAGAATATTTTACATAATCTACAAGGACGTGACATAACTCGGGTACAACAAGAAGAATTTCCAAAATGGTTAAAAAATCATGTAAGATATACTAAAGAAAATAACTGAACACAATTGTTGTAACTTTCAATTCACATTAACTTAGTACACTTGTTATATGGTGTTTTATGTAGATGAATGATTTGCGAACGAAAAGGTCACCTGAGGCAACTGACGAATTGTGGTCATTAGCAAATGGTCCTGGATCGGTAATTGACTTTTATTCTGGGTGCATCTACAATGGAATTCAATTCCGTACTAGAAACCGTGAAAATCATTGTACCTGCCAAAATAATGGGTTGGTCGTAGAAGGGGACCATAATGGAAACCAAATTAATTTTTACGAATACTTGTGCAAAATATGGGAATTGAAATACTTGCATGGGGGTACAGTGGTTTTGTTCCAATGTGAATGGTAGGACATCAGTCACATATAGACACCACAAACAAACATAAATGTAATGTCCTGAAATTACACATGGTATTTATTATGCCTGAGTTTTGGGCCAAGGTAGTCTCCCCTTCATATTTGGGCCCGGAATATTGTCTCAATCAGGATTTGCGATCATTAATATAAATTCCATCTGTGCAAATCAAAGTAGCACTACTGTAGCATGCTATGGCAGGCACAAAAATGCTTAGGTTAGTGTCATTTGCGATTGGTTTGCATCTTTAGAAAGATAACAGAGAGGTCTAGTATGAAGTCGTACAAATCCAACGTTCTTCGTGCTTTTGTAGATATCTCATCTATATTCCAGAGGTCCAGTTACACCTATATTGTTCGTGATTTTATAAGACTTCGAAGTTTTTTCTGGGACTCAGATATTAAAATTGTCATTCATCTTGTGCTGCTCCCACGTGTGATACTTTTGAAACATCATATACATCCAATCTCTCCGTGCCTCTACCAAGAAAAAAGAAACTACCTTCCTGTTAAGAAAAAAGAAGAGGCATATTTGAAATATTCATCGGGGCACTGCTTCTTGTAATTTTGCATCAACAACGTATAGTGCATTGATGAGTTGGGCACTGTCTACATCTGCCTGCTTTTATATAATATAATATTAAGACATTTGATTTTCTTATGGTTAGTTCTTTTCTTTTCTGCTTTGTTCAGTCAAGTGATCCCGCAGATAACGATGCATGGAAAGATAAAGGCACTGGTCAGCTTGTTATCAAATGTAAAGAGGGTGTTAACAAGGGCACAAGAGAATCCAAGCCAACAATTCTCGTTCGAAATGATGTATGTTTCTTCTTACTGTTTTTGCTCTTCCCAAGTTGAATTCAGCTTGAAATCTTGAGTTTGTAATGAATCTTTGATTTTTGTTTCTGTTTTTTTCTTTGCAATTTTTCCTACTTGTTCATTATTTGTCTGACATGTGTGAAAAAAGTACTTACATGTACATGCACACACCTGTCCATATAGGAAAGAGCTGAGACAACCAGTGGTTTACGTTAAATTAAGAACCAAAGCTCAATTTCGACCATAATTATACTTCTGTTCCCTTTTTGCTATGGTAGGTGGGCAAAGTGTTGCTAAATGCATTGTTATATCCAGGCATCAAGACGAACATGCAGAAAAATTCCATTGTTGCGATATTTCATACGGCGGTAATATTTCTTAAATAAATAATTCAAAATACACTTTTGTGGGGGAAATAAATAAGAAACGGGGATGTTTTGTTATCTATTATTTCTTCTGCAATATATTCTGCTATAACATACAAGGCTCCAGGCATGGTAAATCTTGTCATTGAATTCATAAGTGAGGCCAACAAATCAAGGTTCCTATTTCTGCGGCATGATAATGGAATAACTATTCTATTATATAAAGTGCACCTGAGTTGGGTCGGAAGCTGTCACTTTTTTCTTTTTCTTTTTTTTTTTTTTAACTTTTCCAAGAATGTCTTTATGCCTAGTAACTGTCACTCTTGCCCACTCAGTAACCGTCACATCTAATAACAATAAGAATAATTTTTTCTTTTGTCAAACCGTCCAAAATTGCTATTAGTTTTCCTCCACCATCATACTATCCAAAAATTTAAATATAAAATTGCAAATGCGTTTGCACACACCGCTTGTACATATATATGTGGGAAGGATTCTCATGGGTTGCTTTTTACGAAAATTTTCTCTGAAGCATTTTTTTCAATGCACTTTATAGTGGGAAATTTTACTTGTGTTTTTTGTAGGGTGACGTGGGAAACAACAACATTGACAGTGACGGTGTTGTGGCACGTACCTTCTTAATAAGAACAAAAATTGAGCAGGATCAGAATAAGCTTGCAGCAGCAATTCAGGAATATGCCCCTCCTTCTTGAAAATACACATGGAAGTGATTTTCCATCACATTGTACAACCCGTGAGCTTCAACAAAATTGAAAATGCAAAAGTTTTGTGTAGGGTGGTCTTGTTAAAGTTGATGAATCCTCATTTTCTTTCGGAGGGAGGGCAAGCTCCAAAAATCTACGAAGCGGAGCCAATATTCAGAAGTTGACAATATTTTCATATGTATAAGAGGCTAATGCACCTGTATCATGTAGAGAAGAAATGATGTTCTCCTCCAAAGTGGATATTTTACATTCTATTTTTTTTCTTCTAATTATCATGCAAGGATTAGCAAAGAACTTGGCTTGAGTAGCTCCTATTAAAATGCCTTTACATGTTGGTCATCTCTTCTAAAATGCCCCTAGGAATGTGAAATAATGCAGCTGGCCTGGAGGTTGTAGATGCACCAAGCTCATCTAAGATGCATGATCAGATTTATCTGAGATGCAAGAATCAGATTCGTCTGCTGCAGCTGCTGGTTTGGTTGCTGCTGCTGATGCATGAATCAAATTTCCTAGTGTTTTTTTTTTTAATCTGCTGCTTGGTGTGTTCTTGCTGCTACTGCTTGATTTGGTTGCTGCTGCTGCTGCTTGTTTTGGCTGCTTGCTCTGTTAGTTGGTAAAGAAAAATCCAAGTCTAGATGCCTTATTTTGAAACAAAGGAGCACATTATTTTGAGACAAAGGACTTTTTAGTGTGTCTATGCCTTGAGAGTTTACCTGGTTTGGGGTGAGTTTGATTTGTTCTGCTTCTGTGAGTGCAGTGTTTTCTGTTGGTTTTGTCTGTTTGAATGGTGATGATCTGTGAATATCTTGGCTACACATTGGCACATTGAGGTATTGCTGATCTGTTGATCTGTTGTTCTGTGTTGATCTGTCTTGTGATGCATTGTTGATCTATTCTTGACAGAGATTAGAGTGATTTCAGATATAGAGCACCAAAATTTAGTCAAGCTCTATGGCTGTTGCATGGATGAAGATCATAGAATTCTGGTCTACAACTACCTTGAGAATAACAGCCTTGCGCAAACACTTATTGGTAATTCCATCTATCCGTACTTAGTTTGGTAGTCTTTACACTTATTGGATTGGTAATTTAGTCCCCTGTTACAAGCCTTTTTTTTATTTATCAGCAAAAATAGTTTATTGATGTAAATTAATTGAGTACTACTTAGTATGTCAAACATACATCAATAAAAATAAAAAATAAAGAAGGCCTAGGAGAAATGCATGAATGTTTAAGAACATGTGTCAGGTAGGTTAGCACATGATCTCAACAAATCAAATGTAAGACCTAGGCTTAAAAAAAAAAAAAAAATAGTAATTGGCAAGGCACTAACTACCAGAACTAGTAGGTTATTCCCTGTGGGGGTTGTCAAACACATACAATAAATTGTTGTGTGCAATACTTTTCAGAAGAAAAAAAAAATTGTGCAAACCAGGATTTGATATTAGGGGTTTATAGTGTGAAATAGTTAAGATGAATGCAATAGTAGTGGAAATGAGATTTTAAACTCTACGTAGCAACTGGGAAATAATATTAAAAAAAACGTTAGGTACCACATGAGTGCTGCTAGGCCCGGAGTGGTTGTCCTTGTGAAATCTTAAAATCATGGCTGGAGGCATGTCCTTGAATTGTAATGGATTTTAATCAAATCCCTGTTGGGTTACTTTAACTTCAGCCCTAGAGTTTTTCAGTTACTTTGTAAATGTGATATATGTTAGTACATATCGATACCGTGGGTTGCTATCGGTTGCCAATTCATAATGCATTTGTGATATAGGTTAGAGATGTGCACTTTTTGAAATTGGGAAATTATGCTTACATGAACAATCAACTAATTTTATTGTCTACTTTCTGGGAAAAGTTTTAATATGGACAAATAAATGAGTTTGTTTGTTTAAAGATTTAGATTTTTTGGGATATCCTTTTTTGTTCTCCTTTGCTAAGTGCTTTCAGAGGGTGTTAAACATGTTTTTTGCAGGTTTGGGATCAAACAACACAGGAATATGAGAGAGGGTAAAAAAGCTAATTGGGCTTTGTTTTAAAGTTATCATTGATCAATTGAGGCTGCTACTAGATCCTCTTTTTCTTTGGTGGTGATCTTGTCTTTGCCTCAGTGGTCGATGCTTGTTGGGCCGCTTCACTGCAATGTTCTTGCCGTGGAGGCTACTTTGGATCGATGGGTCTCTTTGCATAAGTTTGTGGGTGATTTTTCGTGCCGTTTTTCCTATCTTTGTTAGTTTCATGTTTTCATTTTGTTATATGATGTTTCTACTGTGGGTTCACAATTTGGATGTATTTGGGTATTTTAGTGAGTTTACTCTTTTAGGTTTTATATACTGCTTCTAAAAGTAGTATTAGTAGTGTTTTTTTGTCTGCATATCAACTTTAGATGATTTCCTATCAATGTTATTAGTTTGTAATAGTGGTGCCTGAGGGATGCCTCTTGTAAATCTATAAATCTTATAAAAATATATAAATTATTTTCAATTATTTTTGTCGGTAAATGTGTTGTCAAAAATTTATTTTTGCCCACTCATATTGTGTTGCTAGAAGTGTATTTTTTGCCAATGCCAATTTGTTGTTGCCAAAAGTAAAGCTTTATCGACAAACAAATCGTCGGCAAATGGCAATATTTACCGATGTAAATGTGTTGCCAAAAGTTTACTTTTGCCCACTCATATTGTGTTGCTAAAAGTGTATTTTTTGCCAATGCTAATTTGTCGTTGCCAAAAGTGAAGTTTTATCGACAAACAAATTGTAGGCAAATGACAACATTTACCGACGTAAATGTGTCGCCAAAATTTTACTTTTGCCGACACATATTTTGTTGCTAAAAGTATAGTTTTTGCCCATGCAAATTTGTGTCGTGAAAAGTGCCACACAATCATCATATTTGAATGACTTTTACCGACGCAAGGTAAATTGCCGATGATGGATGAAGGCTTTTATCAACGACTATGTTCGTCGCTAAAGGCATTACTTTTACCAACGCAATGATAATTTCATCGTCAAAAACTTTTGCTGACTCACTTTTGCCTACGGGTTGCCAACGTAACTTTGTGTGTCGGCAAAACTCTTTGCCGATTAATTTTCCCTTTTAGCAACATATTTTGTTGCGTTGCGAAAAATGCAATTTCTTGTAGTGTACACAGGGCTAGCCTGAGATTTGTGAGGCCTAAGTCGAACTATAAAAATGAGGCCCCCCTTATATATATATATATATATATTTTAATAAAAAAATTTATTCATAAAATGATAAGTATCAACAAATTTTTAATTTAAGTTTACTTGCACATATAATCATTAAAATTATAAAATAAAATTTACTTTTACATAAACTATAACAAAATTGAATTTTTACGGCTTGCAATGCATGCTATAAAAACTCTTTCACGGCATGCACACAAATGTCGTTATATAACATGCTGTGGAAAAGTAATTGTCATTTATAGCATACATGTAAAGTTGTAAAAAAAAAACATTTATGGCATACTTTGTATGCCATATATAATCTTTTACAACATTTTTTTGCATGTCATAAATTATTCTACTTTTTACAGCATAATTTTGCATGCCGTACAAAAAATGTTCCTGTAAGTTGTGGAGTAATAAACTGTTGTTCATTTTGCCTTTTGCACTGTTGTGTAATGAACCAGCCTTGCACATGTTACATTAGTTGAAATGAAGAACAAAATAGAATTTGAAAATTGTAAAATGTAAGGTTGAGGGCCCAAATGTTAAGTAAAACTAAAAAGGGGATGCTTTCTGGCTATCTGCAAGAAGGGTTGTTAGAATGGTCACCAACCATGTGATTGTATAAAAACTGGATTCGTCCAAAAACAAAAGGTGAATTGGTGAATTGTAATTTTAATCAGAAAAATTTTAATGAATGAAACAATTTTGTTCATCAGTAAATTTTTATCAAAATGAGGGACCCTTCTCGGAGGGCTCTGTCTGGTTGGGCTCTTCATGCTCAATGTTGGCTGAGGCTTGGAGGGCTCAGTCTAGTTGGGTTCTTCATGCTTTAATGAATGAAACAATGTGGTTCATCAATAAATTTTCATCAAAAGGGGGTCTTAAATCAAAACAAGGAGGCTGGGCTCTTCATGATCAATGTTGGCTGAGGCTTGGAGAGCTTAATCTGGCTGAGTCTTGGAGGGCTAAGTCTGTCTGGGCTCTTCATACTCAGTTTGGCTGACACTTGGAGGGCTCAGTCTGATTGGGCTCTTCATGCTCAGTCTGGCTAAGCTCTTCATGCCCAGTCTGGCTGAGGCATGTCATGCTCAGTCTGGCTGAGGCTTGGCGGCTCAGTTTGGCTGAGGCTTGGAGGGCTTAGTCTGGCTGGGCTTTTCATACTTATTCTGGCTGAGGCTTGTTATGCTCAATTTGGTTGAGGCTTTGAGAGCTCAGTCTAGCTAGGCTCTTCATGCTCAGTTTGGTTGAGGAATTATGAAATACGAACACAGGTAACATAAATGGAATGCCTTTCTCATTAATACGAAATCCTACCAAGGTCAGTTTTAGACATTTGCTTGCATTTGGAAAAGAGAAAATACAATACGTGACTGAAATTGAACAAGATGGGGAAACAAGTGAGAAATTATTTTACTGATAATATTGCTTCAAGTGTTTGGCGTTCCATGGATGAGGAAGATCTCTACCCTTAAACGGAAAGTGCCTGGGCGTGGTTTAAACTTGACGATATAAGGTCCCTTTCACTTAGCTGCTAGCTTGCCTTCTGTTGGGTTTTTGGTAGCCAAAGTTGCTTCCCTTAAGACCAAGTCTCCCACAGTAAAAACTCTAGGTCAGACTTTGCGGTTATAGTGCTGTCGTATCTGTTGTTGGTAGGAAGCTAGTCTGACAGTAGCTATCTCTCAAAGCTCCTTGATGAGGTCGAAGTCAGCCCTCTGTAGCTTTTCATTGAGTTCTGGGTTTAGGTGTATGACTCGAGGGGTCGACAGGCCGATCTCCACAGGGATAATCGCTTCGGCACCATATGTTAAGTAGAAGGAGGTCTCTTCTATGGGGTTTCGCACCGTCATTCGATATGCCCAGAGTACATTTGGCAACTATTCTGCCCAGAGACCTTTGGCCGCTTTTAGCTTGGTCCTGATGATTTTCTGAGAACGACTGGTGACTTCAACCTGGTCGTTAGCTTGGGGATGATTGGAGGAGGAAAAACTGGTTTTGATGCCGAGCTCTTCACAGAATTCCCTGAATTTGGCATTGTCAAACTATTTACCATTGTTTGAGATGATTGCCTAAGGGGCACCGAATTGACATACAATAGACTGCCAAATGAATCTAGTGGTATTACGCTTGGTAATCTTGGCAAGGGATTTTGCCTCCACCCACTTAGTAAAGTAGTCAGCGACCACGGCAAACTTAACTTGGCCCCTGCCGACCAGCAAAGGGCTAACCAGGTCAATTCTCCATTTGGCGAAGGGATAAAGACTGCTAAGCATGAACAACTCTGTTGAAGGGATGTGAGGTATGTTGGCGAAGCGTTGGCATTTGTCACACTTAAGTACAAATTTGATGGCGTCTTGGTTGAGCGTGGGCCAAAAGTAGCCTGTGCGAAGGATTTTATAAGCCAATGACCATCCCTCAAAATGATTACCACAAACCCTTTCATGTATTTCTCTCATAACATAGGTGGCTTGGGTAGTATTCAAACACCGGAGGTATGGTCGTGAGAACCCTCACTTGTATAAGATGCCTTCAATGATGATGTAATTGGCCGACTGAGTTCTGACTTTGCCTGCCTTCTTCTTATCTCCTGGTAATATTCCTTGCTCAAGGAATTAGATGATGTCTTGTACACTTGGAAAATGTTCGCTCTAAAGTAAGTGGACTCTTCTGGACCTGGTGAGATTGTCGGGTGTGCTAAGTAGTCTATTTTGACTCCACGACTGAGGTCTTCCTGGTCTGTCGAGGCCAATTAGGCCATTTCGTTTGCCTGGGAATTCTCTGACCGTGGGATGTGTTTGATGTGGAAGCTGTTAGAGAGATGTGTGAGGGATAGGGCGATAGCCCTGTACGATTTAATTGTTTCCTCCTTTGCGCCAAAATCCCCATTTATCTACCCAATGACCAGTTGGGAATCACTAAGCACTTGAATGTGATCCACTCCAATGTCTTTGCTAGTCTGAGACTTGCTATCAAAGCTTTATACTCTGCCTCATTATTACTGGTTGCGAATTGGAAACGGAGGGCACACTTGAGATTTTTTCCTTCTAGGCTGGTAAGAATTAGGCCAGCCCCGCTCCCTTCTTTTCTGGATGAGCCATCAACGTTTAGCATCTATAAATGTGAGTTGGCTTCGTCAAGAGTTGTAAACAAGGGCTTCATTCATCCTGGTACATCACCTTTGGGAGCACCGACTTTCTTTACTAAGAAGAAATATAGCACTTTGCGACTGTGCATTGATTACTGAAAATTGAACTGGGTAACTGTTAAGAACAAGTATCCACTACCACGAATAGATGATCCACTATTCCCTAAGGTGGTTTCCCATTCACAACAATACAATAATATAAATATTCACAATCGAAAGAATTCCCCAACTCACAATCATCACCATCACATGATTATTTTTGTTAAGAAGTTCCAAAATCTGATATTCCAACATCAAAGTCAAGCCACTACACCCAATTTCAAAATTAATTGAACAAAATCCCCTTTATTGAACCAATTTGAATACTAGGATTTTAGGAAAATTGGGAATTTTCCCTCTTACATCATTCATAGGCCAATCATCATCATCAATGACAATAATAATTAAAAATATACATAAACTCTTCCAAAAATCATGACATATAGCCCATTTTTCATCAAACCCATTTTATAACACAATTACATTTCATAAATCTTGATAACTAATGAAAATAACACATGTGTATCAAATAAAAGATATAACAAGTTAAAAGTACTCCTACATCAAGATTGAAAACAATTAAGTAAGACCAAACTCTAAGCTCCAATATAACGCAAAACAATCGGTAGATCCTTAAAAATATAGCTTGTTCATCAATCCTCTTTGAATATCTAAGGTGAATCTTAGGTAAAACTATGAGAAATCAAGTGTATTCGGGTTAGGGTTTCGGAAATAGGTGTTAGAGAGAGAGAGAGAGAAAAGATATGAAAAAATGAAAGCGAAATGGGATTAGATCGACTTTTAAATGTACTATCTCGAACAGACCACTCGAACAAACTTTCTACCACTCAAGCAAAGTACACAAAATTAAAGAGACCGCTCGAGCAAACTTTCCACTGCTTGAGCGGTAAATGCAAGGTCTCAAAAGTTTTGCAAAATTACAGTAAAAATATTGGGAGTCTCATTTCTACGCTCAAGCGACCACTTAACCATTCGAGTGGTCTCACCTGCAAACAGGCAAGCTACTGAGAGCTTTGCATCACCGCTCGATTGACTAATTGATCGCTCGAGCAGTCACCCAGAACAGATTGTTATAACTATCATATGGTAAATTAAAATTACGAAACTTATAAAACAAAATGTATTTATATGTTATTTCAAATAAAATTTTTGTAATTTATTATTTAATTTTTACCAAGTAAATTATGACATGCAGGTTTTTATTAAGAACTTAAAACATACAATTAATGACATTAGAATAAATACCTTCTCTTATGTGTAACTCTGATAAAGATTAATAAAATTTAATTGATTATAAATCATTTTTACTACATATTTTAAATAAATTTTATATTATTATTTTAATTTAAAAACTAATTTTTTATTATTTATTTATACATGTGCATAGCACAGGTAATATGCTAGTATATATTAAGGAAAAGAGGATTTTTAGTAAGGAGTCTTGTGAAAGCTTTAATATTTCATACTACTTTTCTTGATTTTTTAAATTTTAAATAATTAAGAAAATTCCATTAGTTAGCTTCCATTTAACCATATAAAAATAAAACTCTAATTAGTCCATGATTTATGATTTTTAAGAGAAAAATATACTAATGCTTTTCAAAATACATATTTGTTTTGCTTTTACATATAGGAAGCAATTCACCACAAGAAGAAAATAAGATGTCAAATTTCAAATATTCAAAGATTGACTTCTTATGCATATATAACACATAATTTTTCTTTAGAATATATTTTCAAATCTCTTATTCTCACAAAAATATATATTACAAATTGCAAAAATCTTGTGTTACACAGAAAATAAAAAATTAAAAAAAAAAATTAGAAAAATTTATATCTACCTGTACCAAAAAGCCTTATCACAGTTTCAAAATTCCATATATAATTTCTTGAGTTTTTTAATTTTAAAATTTTTTTTTAAAAATTCTATTAGGTAATTATTTCATGATTCATGGCTTTCAAAAAGAGAATATGCTGATCTATTTTACAATTCAATTAAAAAGAGAACACTTTATGGTAAATCACATCATTTACGATTTTGATTTCCTATTATTTTATACTAGCATTATAACCGTGCTATGCACTGTATCACAGAAGTAATTAAAAAATAATATTAATATTAAATAATAATTAAAAATATTTTAAAATGAAGTGGAAAAAGAGATTTAGAACCAAATAAATTTTAATTATGTTCATGACAATTACAATTAAGGTCTTTTTTTTATGGTATTGTCATCAATGGTGTGTTTGATGTATTAAATATAAAATATTTGTTATAATATAATTAGTAAAAAAAATAAAGACAAAAATAGAATAAATTATAAAAATTATACTTACATTAAAACATAAATAAATTATACCATTGGAATTTTTTTAATTATAATTAATCTTATATTAAAGTTCATCCAATTATATAACATATCACATGTGCCAATTAATTTTTAACATTTATCTTTCTTGTGAAAGTCTATAAAAATGGTTAATAAAATAGAAAAAAGAACAAAGAGAGTAGTCCCTTTTCTCGGTCACTCCTCAAATTAATCTTCCCCTTATTAAGCATAGTTGCAAGTACTCCTATCAAATAGTTCAATTACAATAAAATTAACCATTGAAAATAAAAATTAAAGTTCAAACTTGGAGTAGGTCCAGTCTAGCATTTAGCCCAATCCGAAGCTATTTTTTTGGTTGACTTCACTATTAACACCAATATTTTCATAATTTTAAAATAAATATATATATATTAACAATTTTCATATTAAAAAGAATAAATTAAACTATTTACCAATATCAACTTATCTCCCAAAACAACTTTTCGTGCTCTAGAACAAACAAAACAATTATCATTATTTGAATTCTATGCCACAATTAAAATTAATCTATTAAACAAATAAATAGAATATGTTTGTATATAAAATAATTTTGAATTACCTCCCAAACTTTTTTTTTTTTTTTTTGGGCTCATTTTCTAATTAAACCATTTTAGTGTTTAAAGCCTAACCTATTAGTATAGACGATATGATTTGTTTTTCAATGCCGACCCAGTTAGAATTGTTTAGTTTTGTGCACTCATTCTTCTTTTATTTATGTTTGTCTTAGTGCTCTTAGTATATTGATTTTCATCAATAAAGTTTTGTTTTTGTTTTCTTTTTTTTTTTTTTTTTTTGAATAAAAAAAAAGGACCTAATTTATTGATAAGAACTCTAGGCTTGATTTTTTTTTTTTTTTTGTTTTTTTTTTTTTTTGGACCAAACTATTTAGATTATATAGGCTATTCAACTACGGTTACCAACAGAAGATAAAATGTATTATGAATTGTCTTAAGAATAGTTTGGTAATTTACCTAAAATTTATATATATTTGTATTTTAATAAATTATGTATAACTCACACTTCAAATAATATTTTTATATAGATTTTTAAAATAAGTAACATTAGGTGATCATATTTTGATGTCAAATTTTAATACCATATATTATAACACATTACATGACACTAATCACATTATTTGATAAGCATCACACAACATATTTAATTATTATTTTTAAAATGTCACATCAGATACTATTAAATATGGTCACCATACCATTACTAAATTTCATTTAATAGTCCAAAATTTGAAATTTGAAATGTGTGGCGAAGTGGTTTGGAAATACTCTTTTGATCCACTGGGAAGCTCGAGATCCTCAGCTAGTAACCTAAAAAGGAATGAACAATCCGGTCAGGGGTGTTGGAATTAGCACTCCGACGGTTAAGTCAGTGTATGCTCTCTTAGTTACTTGTATCTTAAGTTAAGCGTAATAGTTCTCCCATACCTCTTTTTGGTTGCTGTTCTTCTATTTATATACACTCCCAGTCCTCAAGATGGGGCCTACTACTAATCTGTCGTGTGATTGCTCACTCTGCCCTTCTTTCGTCGTAACCCGACTTCTAATCGGCCCCTCGTTCGGCTGACTTTGTGGCCGACAAAGATATTTGGCATCCAGAACGTACAAGACAAGCGAGTACAACATGTACCGATTATCTAAATGTGTATTCGCCTATCTGCGTCCATTTTTATCCGGCTCCCACAATTGCCCCCCAAACACCCCACTAGTGCTAGTTAGTCGGCGTGTTTGGTTTCAAACTTGAAAAGTCAAAAATTCGGCGGTTAACCTCATTCCAACGTGTGTCAGAATGCACACGTTTTTTGGTCATCATTACAAATTCCCGCCTCTTCGTACACGTCCTCCATTTAATGTGATTTAAAACTTTGTCTCTTCGAATGTATACTCTAAATACTCAAAGTTTCTGGCTCACCTTCTAGTTCAACTCATTCACTTCGTGACCTCAACAATTTCCTCATGTCTCTCATTATACCTCCTGCTCCCTGTAAGTTTTCTTCTCCTTCACTCCCAACGCCATTTCCTTGTTTACTTTCAGTCTTGCATAATCCTTAGGCTGGCCGTGATGGCAAAAAATTTGAAAGAGCTCCTTTCTGCGGATCGAATTTCCGGCTTTCAACGCCATTATTCCATCCCCGACGACGTCCATCTGTCACTTGTGGCAGACAGCACCACTGATATGGAGAGGGCCGATGAGAGTACAACCATCTTTCCTCTCCTATCGATTGCTGAGGGTGGAGTCCGTTTTCCCCTTCACCCATTTTTAAGAGCCGTCCTTCGACACTGGGGTCTAATTCCTTCCCAACCCAACGTGAATTTTTTCCGCATCATAATGGGGATTACAGAGTTAAACCGTCATCTTAGGATTAACTTAGGTATACCTACAATTCAGTCTTGTTATGCCTTGGCCAAGTCTACTGGCCGGCTGGGACGTTATTTTCTCAGGGCCAAAGATACCGAACATCACCTAGTGACTATGCTTGCCAACTCTGGCAAGCATGTTGACGATGTGATGGTCATTGTCCGAGACAACTGGAAATTTGGCGAGGGTGAAGATCGCCTAGATCCCGTGCCAAGGAGAAAAGGAGAACCAGGTGGCCGTATAGCTCACTTTAGTTTCTCCGACTACCATATTTGTATTCGGCTTGCCGTTCATGTGTTTACCGTATTGTTTTTGTAGGTAGCAATTTGAAGAAAGTGTTGGTTTCATCTGACGACGCTGTACTTGCAGACATTAAAGTTGTTCTTCAGTTCGTTGGCCGTCCAAGCTTCCAGAAACAAGGGAGGGTAGCCTATATTCTTTTGCGATACGCGCTGTCTTACTCTACGTTTTTGGCGGCTAAACACATTCCAATTCCGAGTGGTGAAGATCATCTTACCGCCCTTATCTTCTCCAGCTTCAAAAACATAAAGGAGGTTGGTTTAGAAGCCTCTGAATCGGAACAAGAGGAAGAACAAGCAGCCGATCCAGTTATAGAGAACCTGAACCAGTCGGAAGCCGAATTGAATTCGTCTGACCCTCCGCCCACCTCAGGCCAAGGGGAATTTTTTGAAGACATTTTTACAAACTTAGGGGACTTGCTCAGCTCTTACCCTGACAACATGGCCGGCGAGTCGCTCACCCAAATGGCCAAACGGAGGAACGCCGAGAGGATGGCCGCTCGAAGAAGGGCTAAAGCCAAGCGAAACCAACCTCCGCCCCCTCTGCCTGATGCCAGGGAAGAAACTCCACTCGTTCCTATTGAAGAGGTGGCTTAGAGTGAAATGGCCAAAACAGAAACTGTTGTTGATCAACAGAAGGCTCAAGTGACGGAGTACAGGGGTGAAAAGCGCCCAGCCGATCACGACACCGTTTATTCGAAAGATCCAATGGATAAACGACCACGTTTGGAAGAATTGGACTTGGTTGTGCCATTTACACTGCAACCAAAGACAAAAAAACATGCCGATTAGCTCTGATTCATCGGCTATAAGGGACCCAACTGTAGCCTTGAGCCCGGCTTCCTCAATTTCTCTGCTGGTTGACAAAGCGACTTTTAGGGTGGAGGCCGATCTGTTGGCTATCGCGTTAGCCGCTCAATCGGCGATATTGGTATATAGTCCTTTACAGATTTGCAAAGCTTAAACAGGAGTTCCTATATTAGTTTACTGGTCCCTTCTTTTGCAGGCAATGGGGAGAATAGCCGAGATTGGGCATCGCCAACACGACACAATCGAGCAGATCGGCTTTCTTACAGCCGAATTAGAAAAGGAGAAGGGGAGAGTGACTGAGGCCTCTCTCCGAGCCGAGTTTGAGGCCGCCAAAGCGGTGGAAGAAAGAGCTAGGGCCGATGCAGAAGCAAATGAGGCCAGGACTGCTGCCACACTGAAAATGGCCGCTGAGGAAAAGGCGAAAGCGAATGAAGAGGTGCTCAGACTAGCCAACGAAATGATTGCAAAGCTGGAGGCCGACCTGGAAGAGTCTAGGCAGGCGAAGGCGAACGCCGAGGCTGCTCTTTCCGAGTCGTTCTAGGCTGGCAAGAATGCGGCCTTGGCGGACTACGTCGAAGAAGTGTCGAAATTTGAAAATAGAGGGTTCAAACACAGTTGGCTCAAGGCCTTAGCTGTCGCTAACGTGACATCGGAACAGTTAATTCCATACGAGCAGGTAGACGTTGAGCCGCTGGAGTCTGACCCCGAAGATACTGAAGATAATTGAATATTTTCCATTTTGCTTTGGGTACTAAGTGTATGTAGATTTTGCTGTATGTATTAGGTTTTTGTTTTTATGAGAAACTAATATAGGGTAGTTTTCATTTGTAAAATGAATTCTATTTGTGCTCAATTTATGAATGAAAATTATTTTTGCTATTTGTGCGTAGCTTATGAATGGAAATTATTTTTACCTTTTGTGCTCATTGAATGTGCTTGTTAGCAGCCAAGTAAGATGTAAAATCATGAAATGAATGAAACAAGTTGCTGAATTAAAAATAACTGTGAAGTGCTGCAGCTTAGCCTAATATACTAGTGAATATGCCCTTGCCGCGGCAGGTTAATGAACCAGTCGGACTAATGAACCAAAATAGTCTGAAAACGACAGTTCAGGAATTTGCTGGGGCACAACAGAAATTCGGCTAAGCTCTGATAGTTATGCCGAATGGATTGATTAATCTGCCCTTGCCCCAGCAAGTTAATGAACCAAGACAAACTGAAAAACGGTAGTTCAGTAATTTGCTGGGGCACAACGGAAATTCGGCTAAGCTCTGATAGTTATGCCGAATGGATTGATTAATCTGCCCTTGCCCCAGCAAGTTAATGAACCAAGACAGACTGAAAACGGCAGTTCAGTAATTTTCTGGGGCACAAGGGCAATTTGGCTGAGCTCTGACAATTATGCCGAATAGATTAATTAATCTACCCTTGCTCTAGTAAGTTAATGAACCAAGACAGACTGAAAACGGCAGTTCGGTAATTTGCTGGGGCACAACAGAAATTCGGTTGACTTCTGATAGTTATGCCGAATAGATTGATTAATCTGTCCCTACCCCAGCAAGTTAGTGAACCAAGACAGACTGAAAACGGCAGTTCGGTAATTTGCCAGGGCACAACGGAAATTTGGCTAAGCTCTGATAGATATGCCGAATATATTGATTAATCTGCCCTTGCCCCAGTAAGTTAATGAACCAAGACAGACTGAAAACGGCAGTTCAGTAATTTGTTAGGGCACAATGGAAATTCAGCTGAGCTCTGATAGTTATGCCGAATAGATTGATTAATCTGCGCTTACTCCAGTAAGTTAACGAACCAAGACAGACTGAAAACGACAATTTGATAATTTGTGTCGAACATATTGATGAATTCCCTTGCACCAGCCAGCACTTGAACTGGGATGCCAAAAACGTTTAGTTTGTGGCATGAGGCTTTTGAAGTTTAGCATTAATGATAACGCCTCGAGGGTGCTGCCCCTATAAGGAATAAATGGGGCAAGTGCTTTGTACACGTAGGTCCTGTTTATGTGTTCAGACTCAACAACTCAGTTCAATCCATTGAGGAAGGTTAGACAAGTGCGAATGTCAAATAGACTATTCTTCAACAGCAGAGGAGAGGGAAGGACATTAGCTGAGCTGGAAGGAGAAATGAATCAAAGTGGCGAACCTGTGTGCACCGGAAGTAGGGCTTCGAGGGAGCGGGAGAGATGCTAGTCCCCTTGTCGTCGAAGTAGGTCACCTAGGAGGGAAAAACAGCAACAGGGTAGATCCTCTCAACCTCGCCCCAGAGGAGAACCCGATGTGACACCGCGCCCGTTGAGTTTTGCGGTCTTCATGGGGAATAGACCAATGATAGAAGCGGATTCAATCGTTCGTGACCTAAATGTGGCAGTCAAGTTCGCTTGACAGATTTTTCCACCTGAAGTCCAGCAGTCGATGGTAGGTCGACAGGATTTCGAAGTGTTTCGGGAAGGCATTCATAAGGCGATGAAGGGGTTGTACACCGCCTATGAAATCGGCATGCGTCTTCGTGCCACACAACGGGATATAGAGCAGAGAGACGAACACATCCGAAGCTTAGAAGCTCACACGAAGAAGGCTGAGCGCGAACTAAGAAAGATCAAGACTGCCAAGTCACAATCGGCCAGCCATCCTAACCCAGCTGTGGAGGAAAGGGTGAATCAATGGCTAATAAGTTATGCGATTACTGATCGAGATACGGCTAGCATGTTTGCCATTGAGACTGCTAAGTCCAGGGCCTATAAAAAAGGCTTTTATGACGGCCGGAAGGTTAGGATAGACAAGACCAAGGAAAAACTTGCCGAGGAGGTCTGCCGATGTGAAAATCATGGATTTAAGCACAGCTGGATCAAGGCACTTCAAACTGCGGATGCTCTCCAGGCAGCAAGCGTTGATTCGGCGTCGCCGCTATATCAAGGTCATTTTTTTCCCTTTTCGGCCTTCGAAGTCGGGAAGAGTGATGATGAGGAAGATGCCGAATAAAAGTAGACATTGTAATGCTCAAACGCAAATTGAGTGTAAATTATGTATTTATTAGTTAATCTAATAAAACATTCTATTTCGAATGTTTGCATGCTTCAACTTACGTTTATACACTTTGTGCCAGTTGATCAATTTAATGAAACATTTCATTTTGAATGCTTGCATGTTTCAATTTTTGCCGTGTGTCGTGAGATCCACCAAGAGCGCTCTGAATTCAGAGTCCTTATTCGGCCCAATCGTGCCCTACACGGATGGGGCTCCGAATTCAGAGATTTTTAATCTTGGTCAATCATGATATCCACGAAGGGCGCTCTGAATCCAGAGTCTTTATTCGGCCCAAACGTGACCTGTATGGCTGGGGCTCCAAATTCAAAGGCTTTTTAATCTTGGCCAATCGTGAGATCCACGAAGGGCGCTTCGAATCCGGAGTCTTTTTTATCTTGGCCAATCGTGAGATCCACGAAGGGCACTCCAAATCCGAAGTCTTTATTCGGCCCAAAAGTGACCTGCACGAATGGGGCTTTGAATTCGGAGGCTTTTTTATCTTGGCCAATCGTGAGATACATGAAAGGCGCTCCCAATCGGGAGTCTTTTTTAGCTTGGCCAATCGTGAGATCCACGAAGGGCGCTCCAAATCCGGAGTCTTTATTCGGCCCAAACGTGACCTGCACGGATGGGGCTCCGAATTTGGAGGCTTTTTAATCTTGGCCAATCGTGAGATCCACGAAAGGCGCTCCGAATCCAGAGTCTTTTTTATCTTGGCCAATCATGAGATCCACGAAGGGCGCTCCTAATCCGGAGTCTTTATTTTGCCCAAACGTGACATACACGGATGGGGCTCGGAGGATTTTTAATCTTGGCCAATCGTGAGATCCACGAAGTGTGCTCCGAATCGAGAGTCTTTTTTATCTTGGCCAATCGTGAGATCCACGAAGGGCGCTCCAAATCTGGAGTCTTTATTTGGCCCAAACGTGACCTGCATGACTGGGGCTCCGAATTTGGAGGCTTTTTAATCTTGGCCAATTGTGAGATCCACGAAGGGCGCTCCGAATCCGGAGTCTTTTTTATCTTGGCCAATCGTGAGATCCACGAAGGGTGCTCCGAATCTGGAGTCTTTATTTGGCCCAAACGTCACCTGCACGGATGGGGCTCCGAATTCGGAGGTTTTTTTATCTTGGCCAATCGTGAGATCCATGAAGGGCGCTCCGAATCGGGAGTCTTTTTTATCTTGGCCAATCGTGAGATCCACGAAGGGCGCTCCAAATTCGAAGTCTTTATTTGTTCCAAACGTGACCTGCACGGATGGGGCTTCGAATTCGGTTGGCCAATCGTGAGATCCACGAAGGGCGCTCTGAATCCGGAGTCTTTATTCAGCCCAAACGTGACCTGCACGGATGGGGCTCTGAATTCAGAGGCTTTTTTATCTTCGCCAATCGTGAGATCTACGAAGGGCACTCCGAATCCAGAGTCTTTTTTATCTTGGCCGATCGTGAGATCCACGAAGGGCGCTCCAAATCTAGAGTCTTTTTTATCTTGGCCAATCGTGAGATCCACGAAGGGCGCTCCGAATTCGAAGTCTTTATTCGTCATACTTTTGAGCTGTGTTTCACACTAAGAAAATAGGAAACTTTGCTTTGCAAAAGCAAAATGTGTACATGGTGAATCACTCAAAACAAGTATCATGCCCCACAGGTCGGGTTCAATGACAGAATTTACGCAAATGCGAGGAATGCCAAGGGCGTGGCAGACTCCTCCCAGACATGTCTTTGAGCCGATATGCCCCTGTTCCTGTGATTGAGTCGACCTGATAGGGGCCGTCCCAGTTAGGACCCAATTTTTCATCAGCCGAATTCCTAGTAGCTAGAAGCACTTTCTTCAGGACCAATTCGCTTGGTACATAGCGGCGTAACTGAACACGTTGATTATACGACTTAACAAGCTGCTGCTAGTACCGTGCCATGGATGCAAGGGCACGGTCTCTTCGTTCTTCAATCAGAGTTAAATCCAAGGCCAACATCATGTCGTTTCGGCCCATATCAAAAAATTTTGATTTCAAGGTTAGGAGGCCGATCTCCAAGGGGATGATTGCTTGATTTCCGAAGCACAAAGCGAATGGTGTTTCCTTAGTGGAACGTCTCGGAGTAGTGCGATAAGCGCACAATACACTTGACAATTCTTCAACCAATCTGCCTTTAGCCTTCTTCAGCCTCTTCTTGACGCCTTCCAAAATGGCTTTGTTGGAGGCTTTAGCTTGGCCATTACTCTATGGATAAGCCGGGGTGGAGAAATAAGGTCAGATACCATACTTGCTGCACAGCTCTCGGTAGACACCGCAATCAAACTGGGTGTCGTTATCTAAAATGAGTGCTCTTGGAATGCCGAATCGCGTTATAATATTTCTCTATACAAAACGCTTCACATTAGTATCACGAATGTGCGTTAGTGCCTTCGCTTCTACCCATTTTGTGAAATAATTTGTTGCGACAATCAAAAATCACTTGTTGCCAAGGGCGCGAGGCAGTGGTCCGACGATGTCAAGTCCCCATTGGGCAAACGGCCAAGGACTGGTTATAGAGCTTAACTCTTCAGTAGGCAGATGGGTTAAGGGAGAAAACTTCTGGCATTGTTCACACTTCTTCACGTAACATTCGGCATCAGCTCTCATTGTCGGCCAATAATACCCCTGTGTCACAGCTCGGTGGGCCAAAGAGCGCCCGCCAGAATGGGCACCACAGCTACCTTTATGTATTTCAGTCAGGAGTCCCTCAACTTTATCCAGATGAACGCATTCTAGGTACGGGCCAAAAAGGATTTTTTGTAAAGCTTTCCTTGCGAATCCAAATAGTATCGCAGGGCTTTGTTTCGTAGCTTGTGTGCTTCTTTCTTATCCGACGAGAGCTGTTCAGAAGATAGGAATACAGCAATAGAGTCCATCCAACTTGGACCTGACTCTATGACATTGATCTGAACTTCCTCTGAAGGGCTAATGCTCGGATTAGGGATGAAACCCACTTCAATTGTCCGTTTAATCTCTGAGTTAATGACAGAGGCTAGGCAAGCCAGAGCGTCTGCATGTGTGTTCTGATCACGGGTTATTGGTTCAATTCATGATGGTCACATTTGTCGTTTTCATGTAAGCAGCCATACGGTCGTTTTTCACCGCGTACTCTCCCTTTAGCTGATTGATCACTAGTTTTGAATCGCAAAATATAAGCAGACGTCGAGCACCCAGGAGATGTGCATTCTGCAAGTTGGTTAGCAGGGCTTCATATTCGGCTTCATTGTTCAATGCTTCGAAGCCGAGTTTGACAGCCTGCTCGATTATTGCTCCGTTGAGAGCCATGATTACTACTCCAGCCCCGCTGCCGAGTTGATTGGATGATCCGTCATAGTAGAGCTGCCAAATGTCCCCAACATAAATTCTCCAGTTCGGCCTAGGTTGTATTTCATCAGACTTGAAGTCGGCAAGACCCCCAGTGAATTCGGCCACAAAGTCAGCAAGCACTTGCCCCTTGATTGAGGTTCTAGGCAGAAACTGAATATCATACTGGCTGAGTTCAAGAGCCCACTTTGAAACGCGCCCTAATGCTTCTGCACTACGGGGTATTGACCGAAGGGGGTGGTCCGTTAGTACCCCGATGGTATGCCCCTGAAAGTAATGCATCAGCTTTCTTGCTGCCGTGACGAGGGCTAGGAGGAGTTTTTCCAACGGAAGGTAACGTGTTTCAGCGTT
Organism: Camellia lanceoleosa; assembly: GCA_025200525.1. NCBI lineage: Eukaryota > Viridiplantae > Streptophyta > Magnoliopsida > Ericales > Theaceae > Camellia > Camellia lanceoleosa. The sequence continues at coordinate 106,452,080 of CM045768.1, forward strand.
AACCATTGCTTTGCTCACATAGTACGCTGGCCGCTGCTCCCAAAGCTCTTCCTTTAACAGTAAGGCATTGACTACCCGATCGGAAACTACCAGATATAAAATGAGCGGGTCACCTGCCGAAGATGTTGTCAACAGTGGAATTGATCGGAGGTAGGTCTTCAAACCGTTGAAAGCGGCTTCGCACTCGGAGGTCCATTCAAAAGCCTTGCCCTGCCATAGGGTATGAAAGAATTGTTGGCAACAGTCTGTGGAACGACTAATGAACCTGTTGAGTGCGGCGACCATCCCCATCAACTTTTCAACCTCCTTCACCGATCAAGGGAAACTGAGTTCCAAGATTGCTGTGATTTGCCTCGGGTTGGCTTCGATTCCTCGGTGATTGACAATGTAGCCAAGGAATTTTCCGGATCCGATCCCAAATGCACACTTGGAAGCGTTTAGCTTCATTTTGTACTTACGTAAAATGCCAAATGTTTCTTCTAGGTCGGCCAGATGAGTTTGCACTTCTTTTGACTTGACCACCATATCGTCAATGTACACTTCCATAGTACGGCCGAGTTGCTCCTTGAACATGGTAGCGACTAGTCTTTGGTAAGCTGCCCCTATATTCTTCAGCCCAAAAGACATAACCTTATAGCAATAAGTTCCTCTTGGGGTGAGGAATGCAGTTTTGTCTTGGTTCTCTAGATGCATGGCGATTTGATGGTAGCCTCTATAGGCATCGAGGAAGCTCATACGTTGATGACGTGCCGTGGCATCTACGAGTTGATCAATTTTGAGGAGAGGAAAACAATCCTTGGGGCAAGCTTTATTTAAATCCGTGAAGTCCACACAGACACGCCAAGTTCCATTCTTCTTCTTTACCACCACAGTATTCGACAGCCATGTAGGATGGGTCACTTCCCGGATTGCCTCGGCATCAAACAACCGGTCAACTTCTTCAACAACGGCAGCAGTGTGTTCTGCAGCTGACCGCCAGCTTCTCTAAATGATCGGCTTGCATTTGGGGTCAACATTCTGACGGTGCTTAGAAACAAATGGATCTACCCCCGGTATCTCATACGGCGACCATGCAAATACATCAAGGTTGCCGAGCAAGAAGTTAATTAGCTGCTGCCTGTCAGTTTTATTTAAGGAGGAGCCGACCATGAAGAACCTGTCAGGATCCCCGTCAATTTCAACTCGATCTAGGGCTTCCGTGGCCTTTGCACTTGGGAGTCGTCCAACATCATCCAGGCTCTCGCGATCCGGCACCTCAATAGAGTTCACCTCCAGCTCTCTTGGTGTATTTGCAGCAAGAAGATAACATGCTTGTGCCGATTTCTGGGAACCACAGATTTGTTCAATGCCTCGTTCAGTCGGGAAGCGGAGCAGTTGATGATAGGTGCTAGGCACAACATGCACGGTGTGATACCCTGTAGACGTCCCCGAACGCCCCAAGAGGGAATGACTCCCCCCGTTCCGTTCGTCTTGGGCTCACTACAGTTCAGGACTCTAATGTCACGGTTCTTAATCTGAACCAAAGAGTCCATATCCGGCAAATCGTTTTGAGAAAACAGATTTTTAGAAAAGAAGTGCCAAACATGGACTGCTTTGCTAGATACAGAGTCGCCACCTAAATATTTTATTTTTGGGAAATTTAGGAAACCCTGACTCGTTTGCCTAAGGCCACGTGTCCGTCATCACCAAAGTTGCCTCGGCTCGGGAACTTGGGTACGATTGGGGAAGGTCACTTCGTGAGCACCCCCGCTCGCCCGATCAAAGATCGGCCTCTACTAACCATGATATCTAGTTTTGAAAACATCATGTGTTCTTATTCCGGTTATTAGCCTAGATTTATTATGTGATGCATGACATACAAGTATAAATGGATACTTTGAATTGGAACAAAACATTTCACGTTTATTTTTTTGAAAGATGGTTTGCTACTCGCAGGTAGGCTTAAAATACAGATTTTTCCACCCTCAGGTGGGCTTAGAAAACATGGTTTTGCCACTATCTAGTGGGCTTAAAACTCACAGTCAATGCATTGTTCCAATCCAAATAACCCAACCTTCACCCACAGGCATTCAGGCAGTTATATCACATAAACAAATAGCCTCATGGTAAGCATGCTATCATGGCAGTCACTCACATACATGCAAGGATGCTAAAGCATAAAAACTTACCGAGTACTCCAAACCAAAACAGAAGCTAATTAGAAATCCATGCATGATCCTAATTATACAGAAATACCTAATGCAACACATGCAATAATGCAACTAAGATAGGCTCGGCTATTCTAAACATGGCATATGAAATGCTACAGCTAACAAATATTCAACTTGGAATTGAAATACAATGCAGTGAGTTATGATGCGCCGAGCCCGGTGCATGCAAAATAGATGAATGAATGCAAACATGCTATCATACTGTATGCTAATTGAAACATGCCCTAATCTAACCATCATAAGCTGGTAAATAAAAGGGAGAGAAAGACGTGGGGTTGGAAGACATACATCACACACACGCACACTTATTACAACATTGCCCTCGCTCGGAGGGTCCAAATAAATAATATAGTCCCAAATGAATAGTTACAGTCCGAATAAATACAAAATCCTAATTAATTAACAAATTAAACTAAGAAAGCTGTAAACTAGCATGTAGGCTAGGGACTGCCTCAACTCTGCTCCGGATGATGGATGATGCATGTTCGGGTTGCTTGGCGCAGAAATCCATTGCGACGCCCCAATTAGCCTCTGTTTGCAATTGATGCCGGAATGCTGTGCAAGGCTTTTGAAAGCTGCTGATTTCTGATTTGCTGCAACAGAGAGCAGGAAAGAGGCATAGCAATGTATTTTCACAAATGTATACTTGACTATTCTTCAGGGAGTGTAGTCCTCGATCCTCGTACCACCAATCACGCATCTCGATGCATGATGGCCGAGGAGTCGATTCGCATGATTCAATATGGAATGAATGCACATGAAAACACAACAAGGCCTAAACTCCATCATGGATAATCCGGAGTGTCAGTGATTGGGAATTGAGACACATTCCGTCACTCGAAGTACGACCCTCGTTTCCCGTGCTCGGGCTAACTCCTATCCCAAACACAATGCAATATGCATGGCATGCATGAATGCAACTAATATACAACCTAGCATACACAATGCTATGAAATGGCATACACAATGCACGATGTAACATGGCATACACGATGCTCTAACATATAACCTAGCATACGCAATGCTATGAATTGAAATGGCATACACAATGCATAATGGACTTACGCCAACATGAGTGGACCTCAGCCATACTCACATCAGTGGCCATAAGATGAAAATGAGACACTCGAGATGCGTGCACACATGCACGCAAACCGAGGACCGAACCTAATGCACGAATGCCACTCTACCAAAGCATGGAAAGGCATGGAATATGGCATACAAACTTGCGAATTTCAATGCTAAAATGTGATGCTAAACAGCCCCGAAACATGGCAATATGGCACCCGATGCATGAGATGATCCCCGAAACACAAAACTAGGCATACGCAATGACCTATAGCTATACAAAGCATGCATTATTTGATCATGAAGCATGAAGACAGAGTCAAGGCAGTCCCAAAACATGAACTTTCTTAGTTCAAAACATGGCCAAAAAGTGCTAGCAAGATGGACTAAAATGGCATGCGATTTTGACTATCAAACATGGTTTACATGGCAAGTATATGAAGCACATGGAATCTCACCAAACCAACAAAAATCAGTGAACAAAACATGTGGAAATATGACCAAATAATCACTGAAATGCAGCCAACATGTGCAAAAATGAGGAGTTCCTTTAGAGGGCATACAAAGGGGTTATTAAGCACATGCATCAAAGACACTTAGCATGGCACAAAAAACTCTGGAAATCAAATATGGTAGTCCCAAAACTCATCAAATTGACCCTAAAATGTGACTTCAAAGCATGTAAATAGGGGTCCCTTTGAAAGGCCAAAATGGCCATCAAACAAGTCAAGGCGAGAGGGGGTCATCCCCCTCTGATTTGGAGGCTCAAAATAGCATCAAAGCCACTGGAAATCCATTGGATTCCATTGGCTAGAAGGTCAAACAAGGCATGCAACAAGGGCTAGGGTGTAAGGCTCAAAATAAGAGGGAATCAAGCATACAAGGAAGCATGTGACCTCAAATAAGAAAATTTCCTTAATAAAACATGAAGATGATGTCAAAAAAATCCTTTTTCCAGTTTATAACAAGTCTAAAAAATGAACATAAATAGGGCTAATCTATCATGCAAAAAGGGCCCTAAAAGAGAGAATAGAGACAAGAGACAGAATCTGGCCCCAAATGGCAAAGAGCCCTTCAACAAAGTTGAAGAGGGACTCAAAACATGTCCCTTTACAGTTTACATCAAGCCTCAAAAATGAACACAAATGAGGCTAAATCAACATGCAAGAAAAAGGCCTAAAAAAGGGATAAAAAGGCAAGTGGTAAAATCTGTCCTCAAACAGAGGAGAGCCCTTCAACAAAGTTGAAGAGGGGCTCAAAAAAAGGCATTTTACAGTTTATGGCCAAGTCCAAAACAGCTCAAAAATAAGACTAAAATACCATGCAAAAATAGGCCTAAAAGAGAGTTTAAACACAAAGGGTGAGGAGGAGACCTCAAACAGAGAAAGACCCTTAATCAAACATGAAAAGGAGCTCAAAATATGACTATTTATAGTTCGGGTTAGAGCCCAAAAATGCTTGCAAGTATGAATAAGAAAGCATGCAAAATAAGGCAAGAAAGTGGAAAAATGGGACTCACCCTTGTAAAACCAAGCTTCAACAACTTTTGGACCAGGTTTGGGAGCTCTTCACCTCTAGAAAATAGCCTTAAGTTTCTGGAATGGAGTGTGGAGGTGTTGTACTATGGGTTGGTGTAGAAATGGTGCAAGGCTTTTAGGGTTTAGAGGGTTGAAGTAGAGAGAGAGAGAGAGAGATATGAGCAAGGCTCTAAACAAGAATTTGTAACCTTCTAAAATGGAGCTGGGGGGTCTGGTTTTATAGAGGGAAGAGTGGAAGAAAGGGGGGGGGGGAAATCAAATTCAAATTCCCCCCACCCAAAAGACCCCCCCTCCGAATACAAGATCTGGGAGGAAAAGGAGGGTGCAGCTGTAAGGAGCCAGGTGAGGGGGTCATGGCCGGCCAGGTTCAGAGGGTTCAGAGGGTTCAGGTGGCCGACCGGCCAGGGTCAAAAGGATCAATGAGAATTAGTGGTCGGCCACCCCCCAAAAAGTGGCCTCCCATGTATGCACAACACATATATGTGGAGAAAACCTTGAAAATGTGAACTAGGAGAGAGAAAACCCAACTTTTTAGAGGGGTTCAAAAGGGTCAGGAACAATTTCTGGCCGGCCATGTCATATTGGTGGCCTCCCAGGTGTGTACAACACAAATATGTGGTTGAGGGCCAAAGAAAGTGGCTCGAGAATGGTCAACACCAGCTTTCTAGCGAGGAAAACGGGTGACGGAGAGCGATGAAGGAATAAAGTTGGTCCTCAGAACAATTGCTGGCCTCCCACCCTTCTACGACCTTCATACCAGTGAAAATAAGGTCCCTGCCAAAATGGACCCAAACCGATGCAAAACGAAGGTTTGGGGGCCGAAACACGCAGCCTGGGGCCCCGAAAACTGACTGTTAAGCACCGGAGGTGGCGTTTGACCACGAAGTTGGTCTCTCGAGCCACAGTGTCCCTCAAAAGGGATCAAATAAGATGTGTGCCAAAAACCGGAGCAAACGGAGGTGGTGAAGCGGTCCCGAACCGAGGCACACGGCTGACGACTCCGAAAACCGGGAACCGGGCTCCAAAACGGGAAAAATGGCCTACGACCACAAAACGTAGCCTACGGCCACTGAGAGATGATCTAGGAGACCTCTCCCTCCATTCGGAAAGAGAAAACAGAGAAAACGGGACCTGGTTCGCAAACCGAGGCAAGGCATAAAAGAGCCCAGAAGCCCGGAGGGGAGGCGAGGCGAGGCTCGTAGCCGGGACTCCGCAACTTCAGAACGAGCACCATATGCAACATCACCAAGTGTTCAGTTGGTGACGTCTGAGTCTTAAGGTCGGTCAAAATGGGGTGTCTACATACCCCTGTTCCGTAATGTGCTAATTGGTTCTTAATTTGAGTATGATTATGTGTTTAACATGATTTTATGTGCCATTGTGTGATAATATATGGTTTTGAATTTCTATCTATTCACCGTAGGAATATCTGTTTGATTATCTGCTTTGGAAATTAAATTGAAGGCCTTATCGGCCGCAGAACCCGAAATTGATTGCGCCATTATGATTAGCGTAATTTTTAGAGCCTACGGTGAAATTTAATTAAATATTTATTCGGGTCAGATTAAATTGATTTATTTAATGGCCTCGTGCTCAAATTGTTAATATTTGTAATTTTGGTTAGTGGGATTTGTTGTGTAAGAGCACTACACCTCCCATTCCCTCTTGTATCTTCACTTGGGTTGATCAAACTCTAAGAAAGAGAGAGGGGCCGGCTGTTAGAGAGAGAGGGAGAGAATTGTGTAATTTTTTACTCAAGCTTGGGAATTTGAAGTCTAGTTCAAGAATTAACCATAGATTGGGCTTCTAGGTAAGCATTGATTCTTGAATTCATGAATTTAATGTGTAATCTTGTGTGTTCAAAGTTGTATGATGATGTAGAGCACGAAATGGGTTGGTTTTGTCGAATTTGAAGTCTTAGAACTCATGCATGGAAGTTTTTAGTTGAAGATCATGTTCTTGACCATCTCTTCATCTTATAAATTGGGAATGAGAGTAGTATACCACATGCATGTACAAATTTATGAAGATGTAAGTGTTGAATGCATGAAATTGTTATGTTGGTAATGAGTTTGGTGGAAAATGAGCCATGCATGTGATTTATTTGTGAAATTGAGCTCCATTGGGTTGTAATTTGGGGCTTATACCATGTTAGTATGATTATATTTGAGATTTGAGCCATTGCATGCAAGAATTGTTGGCTTGAAGGTCGAATTATAGCTCAAGAACACAATCTAGAAAACCCAGAATTTTGATGTCCGCTCGAGCAGGAGAACCGCCTCTCAAGCGGAGATTTTGAGCTCCTAGTATTTTCTTGCAGGCTTGGTGTCCACTCGAGCGAGGAAGTTCACGCTCGAGCGGGGATCGATATGGGATGAACTTCGGCTCGAGCGTCCGAGTTCACGCTCGAGCGTAAAAATGATGCATCCAGTACTTTTTGCAGACATAGCGTCCGCTCGAGCGGGGAAGTTGTAATAACCCTGACCCGTAATTAGCTACTAACCGGTAATTAAGGATGTTAATTAAGTGATTAGGATTGATGACGGGATTAATATGTAATTTGCATCATAATTGGTTTTCCATCTGTTGACTGTTAAATTGTCTGTTCATGATTTACGTTTGAAACTGTAAATTGAAAGCCTTATCGGCATCCAAACCCGAAATTGTTTACACCAATATATTAATTGGAATTTTTAGAACTTTATGGCATATTTAATCAAAATGTGATTCAGTATGATTGAATTAGATTAAATAAAGTTAAATCACATTAGTTCACGTAATTACCGAATTGCCACTAGTGGATTAAGCCAAGAGTCTTTTATTTGTTTCATTCTCCATATCACTCCTCACTTTGTTGAGTGCCAAAATATGGTGAAATCATTTTAGAGTGAGAGAGAGTGCAACTCTAGAGAGAGAGGAGAAGGAGATTCAAGAGGAATTGATGAGAAATTAAAGCCTATGGTTTGAATTGATCAAATTTTGAGCAAAAATCTAGCTAAGTGAAGACTATAGGTATGAATTCAACCCCTAAATCGTAAATTTAAGTTATCAACATGAGGATTATGTGTTTATAGGTGTGTAATGAGCTTAGAAGGAAGAGTTGAGTAACAATTCATGCATGCATGTGCATTTTCTAACCAATTGAGCATGATTTCCATAAATTCCTTCTTGCATGTTTGAAATTCATCCTCATTAAGGGGAATCATCAAGTTTCAAGATGTTTTGTGGCACTTGACCATGTTTTAAGAAGTTTGATGCAAGAATTCACATGCATGTTTTACTTCTTGCCTTTTGAAGTTAATTTTCATAAAAACTTACATGCATGTGTTAATTTCACTCATATGTTGGTCAATCATCTTGTTTTCCATCAAATTACCTAGATTACTTATGTTTTGGAGGGTTTGAATTCAAAGAAGTCCATGCATGTGGTGTTCTTGAGCATTCACCATGTTTTAAGTTGAAATTATGAGTTTTTGACAAACCTTGGGCCATGATTTTACCAATTGATCTTTAAACTTTTATATTCTACAAGTTTTATGGGTTATATTAAGCTCTGGGGCCCAAGAGGGGTGTTTTGGAGGTTTAAATTCGAGTTTTGAAGTTGGAGGTGCAATCTGGAAATTCCAGATTTTGCAACCTCGCTCGAGCGAAGGAGTTCTCGCTCGAGCAACCACTCTGAGATCGTGCACATCGCTCGAGCGACCAAAAGTCCGCTCGAGCGTAAATTTCAAGCTCCCAGAAGTTTGCATCATTTACAGATCGCTCGAGCGAAGGAATGTCTTTCGGCGACCGATACATTTTGCATGCTCGCTCGAGCGAGGAAATCTTCGCTCGAGCGAGGACCTAAAATTCTGAAATTTTGCCTAAGTGTTCCAAGGCATGTTTTGACATCCTCATTGCATCTTAGGCATTCCTAAGCCTTAATTAAGCCATAGTAATGAGGTTATGGGCTAGAAATACGCACTAAGGAAAGAATGTAACAAGATATTAAATGGCAAGCGTGTGTGTGAATTGAGCATTGTAACAAGTATTAATCACACTAAGAGATTGCAAGGGTATGTGTGTTCTAAGCCATGTAATAAGAATAAACATGAACCAACGTGATGTAAGTTACGCCTTAATGGCCACATGAATAAGTAATGATAAGATTCGTTGGTGCTATGTATTTTGTGATTGTAGGTCAACGTCCGAGAAGTGATTGACCATCTACGGAACCACTGTGAGTAACGTTATCGTAAAGATACGTTCATATGAAATTATGTTCCAAATGTGATATATCAAGCTATGATTTCTGAAATGAGATATGTTTCTGTGAACGAAGATCCATGTTTGAAATCTATTATGGCATCCATAGATAGTCCCAAGTCATGGGGGACGGCATGAAAATGCGGGTCCATGAGCGATTCTGAGATCTCGTTAGCCACTTCATTGTGGTGATATGTGTTTAATCGGTGTCCGGGACCGGTTACTCTAGTCGGAAGACGTTATGTGATATGTGATATGTTCTATGGAGTATGCCATTATTATGTTCTGATATGAGATGGCTATGATTATGCTATGATATGTTTTATACGTATAAAATGTTCGGAATTCGTTCACTAACCCCTTTACCTTAATGTTATTCACTGGGCTTTAGCTCACTGTTTGTATATATATGTATATAGGTGAGCATTCTGGAGTTCGAGCCCGAAGGTTTTTGTGGGGGTCTGTGTTTCTGTTGTCAGCCAGCCTTTGTGCCTCACGTGGAGGTTCCCGAAGTGTCTTGGGTTCAAGGGTTGATTTATTCTGTCTATGCATGGGACTTTGTTTTAATCATGTTGTCGGTACGGAGAATACTGTAATGTGTGTGGTATAATATAATGTATGGTTGACTTATGGCTATGTAAATAAAGTTTTAAATTATTCCACTACATGTAAGTCAACACAGCTCATTGGACATTTATATTTATGTATTTGCTTCCGCTAGCCCTTTATTATATGTTTATCTGTTCAGAGGCCTTCGGTAATCTAAGGATTACTGGCCGGTTGCGATGCTAAACCTATAGGGGCGGGTTTGGGTCGTGACAGAGTGGTATCAGAGCACGAGTTATACCGCACACACGTGTCCATATGAGCTATAGGATGTCCTAGAAGTGAAGTAGGGATATTGCATTATCATGTATAAACATATGAACGTATTTGAACTGAAAGTGAAAAGGGAATGAATCTATGAGTTAAATGGAATAACATATCATGAGAATTTCAATGCCAAATATGGAATCTATGTGAACACGAACGTATGAATGAAAAGAATCATGTGACTGTATCTGAATTAAACCAGAAGCGTAAACACGTCTGATATGAAATGAAATGTGACATCTGTAAGAACTTTCCTTGTATTGATAAGCACCCTGTTTCTGTATAGATCAATGAAAAGAACAAGGAACGTAGACGAATCTGAAACTTCTGACGCTAGAATTAGCCGGTTAGAGGAAATGGTCGAAGCCTTAACTGAAAATCTGAAACAACGGCAACAAGGGCAATAACGGCAACTGTTTTGGTTGAGTTATTCTTTCAGACGTGTTGCTAGAGCCAACTGTCTTGTACCAACTCCTCAAGGTGGTCTTTCAAATCATAGCAACTATCGTTATCATGACCGTGATCTTTGTGATATTAGCACTGCCTATCCCGTCTCCTTGTGTCAAGAGGTCCCGCCATCTTAGGCGGCCACTTAAAGAATGACAGATGTTGAATTTTAGTCATAACTGTGTTGATCGGCTCCGACAACTTCGTATATTTCTTGGTCGCACGCCTTGCACGCCTATTATCCACTTGAAGTTGTTCATTAGCTCAGTGGGAGCATTGGTTATTTGATCGGCACGAATTTCTCTTGTCTCGTTTAGCCGACCCCGTGGTTTAAGGCTCCGTGATGGTACAGAACTTATCGGCTGAATAATTTCAGATGGGGCCATCTTGATGGCTTGATGCCTGGCTTTGATCCGCAGTGCGTCATTTTCAACTTTGCAATATTCCTCGACTTCTTCATCAACGACCAGACTTTTTGGAGGGCCTTCTTGTCAAGGAACTGCGGAGGGCACTATCAGGATGCAACCCCATTTTAAAGGCGGTGATGGCCATGGTGTCGTTGCAAGCGTCATCCACAAGATTAAAGCATTCCCAATAGCGCCAAATACGCCTGTAATGTTTGCCCTGACTGGATTTACATTGCCCAGAGAGAATCGGCCTGCTTCAGCTGGACCTCATTAGTGATGAACCTTGCCCGAAAGGATTTTTGGAGTTAATGGAAACTCTTAATCGATGTCGGTTCCAATTTATAATACCATCTGACGGCCAACGATCCCAAACTGCTCGAAAATATTAGGCACATAAAGGCCTCGTCGTCCGCATGCAATGTCATAGCTTGCTTGTAATGTCGGATGTGATCAGTGGGGTCTGATTTCTCGTCGTACAGGGTGAACGATGGGGCTTTAAACTTTTTGGCTAGTACTGCCTTTGCGATCCGTCGCACAAAGGGATTATGCTGGTCCTCTTCGCCTGAACCATTTCGCCTTCGCTTATGGCCTGCACGCGGACTCTCTTCGGAGGAACTGGTGGTTTCAACTCGTCCCTTCCTTTTGGGTTTCGGGGATAATGAGTCAGAATCACTATCACTTTCTTGTCTTCGAACTCGAGGTTGTCGACCATCTTCTCTCAGAGGTCGTCTGGGATCTTGGCGTGCAGCTAGCTTGGATTTTGCTATTTTCAAGGCCAAATCCTGACGGAGTCGCTCGTTCTCAGCGATCATGTTTTCCAGCCTTTGTTCGTTTTGCTTCGCTTGTTCTATGATCGCTTGCATTGTCTCATGTGCTGAAGTCGAGGGTGAGTTCCAGGCAAGTGAGTCGAAGTTCAAGGTACGTCTTGCGGCGATAGTCTTCGGTCCAAGCATGTTTTTTGGAGTGAGGTCATCTCTCTGTGTGGTTTCTTCAGTGACTATCGGAGGGTCTTCCGTTACGCCCGCCATGGATGTAGCTAAGTATTTCCACAGACGGTGCCAATTGTGGGGAAGTGGTTTGGAAATACTTTTTTGATCCACTGGGATGCTCGAGATCCTCAGCTAGTAACCTGAAAATGCATGAACACTCCAGTCGGGGGTGCCGGAATTAGCACTCCGACGGTTAAGTCCGTGTATGCTCTCTCAGTTACTTGTATCTTAAGTTAAGCGTAATAGTTCTCACATACCTCTCTTTGGTTGTTGTTCTTCTATTTATATACACTCTCAGTCCTCAGGATGGGGCCCACTACTAATCTGTCGTGTGATTGCTCACTCGGCCCTTCTTTCGTCGTAACCCATCTTCCAATCAGCCCCTCGTTCGGCTGGCTTTATGACTGACTAAGATATTCGGCATCCAGAACGTACAAGACAGGCGAGTACAACATGTACCAATTATCTAAATGTGTATTCGGCCTATCTACGTCCATTTTTATCCGGCTCCCACAAAATGCGATGGAGCCTAATAATGAATAAGATTTTGTTTTGGATTTTCTATTTAAAAGATTTTCAAAATTTCAAAATTAGATGCATGGCTAGATGTGCCAATAGTTTTATCCTAAATATATTTCTTATGTTTTTTTTAAAAAAAAAAAATTATAGAAGAATTGTAACACCCCCAAAAATAATTACAACAAACTAACTCTGAACACCAATACAATGTGATATAAATAAAAGGAAGAGCTTCTATTAATCAGAGTTAATATACAAAAGGTGACACATGCGATATCCATTCATAAATCGTTCATCCTGAATCTACAGCATGTGTGACAAGTGGTAATAGGAAATGAAAGCTAAGCAGGTATTCATATGCTCTAATGGCTTATATCTTTCCAATATTGTGCTTGGTTATAACAAAATGAGTCAGAAGCTTAATACAAATAAAGCCCTAGGCTTGTACAAAAGTAAATACAAAATAACCAAAATTGAGCCTTCAGCTCAACAGTTCTCCCAAGCTAAGTTCTTGGTGGAGGCATATCACCAACACCTAAAAATGATTTTTTCCCAAGTTGGGTGAGCCAAAGCCCAGTAGAAACAATCTAACACAATATATGAATATTAACAAAAATATAAGTATGAGATACATGTCTAATGCCCATGATAAAACCATTTACGACTCTTTTGCAAAACCAAACCATGCCATGCCAAGCATTATATCACAATTCATATTATCTCAATGTCTCAATTCATTTTATCTCAATTCATGAGTTAATTCCATTCATTCTAGACAACCAAACTGAGGACACAGCTCAGTGGGTCTCAAACCATTATAACTACCATACAAACACTTCCATTTGCCATTTTACGAAAATTTCTTCCTCTGGAATCGACACCTATGTATACGTGCGGTTTTCAAGACTTTCACCCTGGACATATAAGCCAACTTAATTTAATAGAATCCATCCCCTTTCTTTTCCCAAACATGGGATACATCCCATTTCTCTTCCCAAACATCATACATATATAATGTATTTAAAACACAGTCATATGCAATGACAACTAATAAGAGATTAGTTTTAATTCACCTAATCCTCATGCAATTTCTACAATAATCATAGTTATCCTCCACCGATAGCCCAAAACAAATATTTTTAAACAGATATACAATCTCAAGAATAAATAAATTATCCAAATTTCCATAGGTCAGAAGTAATACATAACCAACGCCACCATTTATATAAACATCTATCTAATTTCATATTTCCAATGCCAATTTCATTTATTTATATAAAATAATTATTTGAGATATTTTAGGGCAAACTTCCCATTTTTTCAACATCCACTCTAAGTACCAAATTCAATCATCTTAACATAACACAAGCTCATATTTACTCCCATAACCATTTCTAATACATCTATTCAAAAATCCCTTTTTGGATTTTAAACCAAAACCCTAGGTTTGTTCAAAATCATCCCAAATCATAATATTTCTTACACATCAACACATAACTAAGTTAAAACTCATAGAAGAGTGTGGAAAGTCTCTACCTTGAAGTTAGAGGTCGAACAAGCAAGGAGGAAACTTCAAAGATGCTCAAACACAACTCTATTCGGATAGAAATGTAGCCCTTGAGATGCTCTACCTTTTTAACAAAGAGAGTAGGATAGAGAAACCACTAGATCCAGGAGAAAATGTAGAGAGAGTGAGAGTTTTAGAGAGAGATAGTCTCTTACATCTAGGGTTTTGAGAGGAATAGATATGAAAAAGTGATGTAAAAAGGTGTTGCTGCGAATTGATATACGCACAATCCACTCGAGCGCAAGAAGTAATGCTCGAGCGTCAGACACAATAAATCATTCCGGTCAAGCACAAGAAGTGACGCTCAAGCGCAGAATGCACACTCTCAATAGTTTTGCAGACAATAGACCATAGCTCGAGCACAAGAAAGGCAGCTCGAGCGTAGGAAACGCCGCTCGAGCATAGAATACTCTCCCAATAGTTTTGTAGACCTACAAAAATATTGAGAGCACACAAAGCCCGCTCGAGCTCAAGAAGTACTGCTTGAGTGAAGTGGCAAAATTCTGGGCAATAAAAGGTTTGAAAACTAAGTAACCAACCTATTCCAAACACAACTACAACAATCATATAACCAAATTCAATGAAGAATAAGAGGGAAAAGACATGATCAACGTTCAGAAACCATAAAACCAAGTCCAAAATATCAAATGGGTTGAGCCAAAACCGGAATCGCTATAAGAATTTAAAAAAAGAATTCAATGTAAACTTTGAACCAAACAAATACACTTTGCTTAATAAGATTTGAAAATTAAGGTTGATAGGTCATGATCAATATGTATTGCATTGTTCCATCTTTTATTATTATCGTAAAAAACCAAAAGTAGTATTTCATTGTTATTAATTTAAAATTATGAAGTAGTGTTCAATTGTTATCATCATTTAAATTTTTTATTTCTATATCAATATTATAAAAGAATCATACATTCAAGAATTTGAAATCTTAAAAAAAAAAAAAAAAGGAGTGATAATTACAGAATTTAAAATATGTTATTATAATAATTAAAATGTCAATAATTATAATTAAAGTGAAATGATATTTTATGGCACATGTATTGTAACACCCCAAAATAATTACAATAACCATCCACAATATTAATTATGTAATAACATGCGATGAAATAGTTATCTTCCATTAATCTCAATTACTTGTACAAAAGGGTAACATATGCAGATATATATTCACAAGTCTAACCCTAAATCTATAGCATATGTTACAACAAGAGATAAGATATGAGAATAAAACAGATAATAAGTGCTCTAAAGGCTTATAACTTTCCAAGACAGTGCTTAGTTGCAACAAAAGTGGAGTTCAAGTCCAATACAGTTAAAGGCTCTTGGCCTATACAAAATATATACAAAAATCAACAAAATGAAGCTCTTGCTCCAAGTCCTCCCAAGCTATTGTCTTGGCGGAGGCATATCATTAGCACCTAAAATGTTTTCCCACATAGGGTGAACTAAAGCCCAGTAGAAATAATCCAACACAGTATATAAATCTCAACAAAGCTATAAGGTGAATGCATATACAATGCGTGTGCCCAAACATTTTATATCTCTTTCCAAAATTATGCAATGCCAAGTTAATATCATGATTCATAAATCATTTCCTTTGCAATAGAAAACAAGACAGTGAATCACACTCTGGTAATCTTAAACAAATACAACCTTTCACGAAAATTTCGTCTGTGCAAAACCGTAAACCGACACCTATATAAACGTAGGCTATACAAGCACTACTATTGCCATTTTATGGATATTTCGTTTGCAGGATCGACACTCATGTATATACGCGGTTTTTTGGACTTTCACCATGAACAATCAGACCAACTTATTTCAACGAAACAATACATGTTTCCCAAATTTACTTATTTTTCTCAAAACGATAAATATTTCCAATATATAAATATGAAATAATGCCCGATGCAAATGGATGAGAAAATAGTTTCAATTTTCCTAATTCTCATGCAATTTCTATAACAATTATAGCTATCCTCCACCGATAGCCCAAAACAGATATTTCTATATAGATAAACAATTTTCAATAAAGATAAACTTTCCAAATTTTCAAGATGTGAGTGATAATACATATCCAACTCCACCATCCTCATCAACATCAACCAAATTTCACTTTTCCAACATCAATTTCATTATTTACATAAAACCAACATTGAGGCATTTAGGGCAAAATCCCTTTTCTTTCAAAAATTGATCCCACGTATCTAAATCAACCATTTCATCCTAGCTCAACTTTATTTTCAACATCACAATCGTTTCCAAGAATCCATTATAAAAACCCCTCTTTTGATCTTTAACCCAAAACCCTAGATTTGTTTCAAAAATCTCCAAAATCACAATATTGTTTAGAAATCGCAAATAACTAAGTTAAAACTCATAGAAGGTGCGAAGAATCCTTACCTCAATTTTAGCAAACGAGAGAAAGAGTGATGGAACTTCGACAACGCCCAAAACCCAACTTTGTTTGGATCAAAAGGAAGCCCACAGCGTGCTTTACCTTCTTAACAAAAGGATATGGGTAAAGAACTCAACGGATCTAGGTGTATTTGTAGAAAGAAGTAGAGTTCTAGAGAGATAGTGTAGATCTAAGGTTTTTAGAAAGTTTAGAGAGAGAGAGAGATGTGAAAAAAAAAGTGAC
Source organism: Camellia lanceoleosa (assembly GCA_025200525.1). Classification (NCBI taxonomy): domain Eukaryota; kingdom Viridiplantae; phylum Streptophyta; class Magnoliopsida; order Ericales; family Theaceae; genus Camellia; species Camellia lanceoleosa. Next base: position 106,468,596 of record CM045768.1, read on the forward strand.
TCAAAAAAGTGCCTTTGCGAACTGATATACGCACAGATTGCCCGTGTACAAGAAGTGTTGCCCAAGCATCAAGACACAAAAACATGGGACTGCTCGAGCGCAGGAAATTTCGCTCGAGCAAAGAATACAAACTCGCAAAAGTTTTGTAGACAGAAGACCACCACTCGAGCTCAACAAAGACCGCTCGAGCAGAAAATGCCAACTCCCAATATCTTTATAGACCTAGAAAAGTATTGGAAGTTCGCAAAGACCCCTCGAGCGCAAGAAGTGCCGCTCGAGCGAAGAAGCAGAATTCTAGATAGTAATAGTTTGAAAAACAAGCTACCAATACATCCTAATAGCCAAACTCAAAGAAAAGTAAGGAGAAGCAAGACATGAACAACTGTATAAGACAATGAAACCAGGATCCAAAACATCAAATGAGTCGGGTTTAAACCAGAAACGCTATATGTATTTTTATGTTTTATTAATTTAAAATTATAAAAAATTAGATTAGAAGTTTTAAACTCATTGACCCAACAACATTTTTACCTATATTATATAGATAGAAGTATAAATATAGATATAAATTTCATATCATAACTGTACAAACTAAAATAGTAATAATGTCACTACATATTTTGAAATCACAAATTTAAGAAAATAATATTGGCAATGATTAAAAGGATAAAAAAAATTAGGGAAAATTATTTAGAAGTCCTATTAGGGAGACTTGTGCTACATTTGGTCCCACAAAAAAACTTATGTTCCCATAAGTCCTATGAGAAGTTTCTTGACATATTTACCCTCAATATTAGTTGTTAATATCATAATTAATAATAAAACCATATATAGGGAAATTGATATAAACGTAACGTAACGTGACACCTATACGTAACGTGACATCTACATAAACGTAACGTGACACCTATATAAACGTAACGTGACATATCTACATAAACGTAACGTAACGTGACACCTATATAAACGTAACGTGATATGTCTACATAAATGTAACGTAACGTGACACCTATATAAACGTAACGTAACGTGACACTAATATGAACGTAACGTGACACCTACATAAACGTAACGTAACGTGACACCTATATAAACGTAATGTGACATTTACATAAACGTAATGTAATGTGTCACGTTACGTTTCGCAAACTTAATAAGTTTTTATTTTTTTAATCCGTTTGTTTTGAAATAAATATATAATCTTAATATATTTTTATTTTGTATTATTAATTGTAAAATTTAAAAAATTATCAATAATATATGTGAAATCTAAATTAATTAGTAAAAATTATAATTTTAAATTAATTTTAAATTATCAGTCCCATTTTTTAGTGCATCATTAATATAAGACACTGTATCATCTTGCTGTAGACAAAAGAAACCCATTCTCAACTGTACCAAGTAAGCAACATAAATTTTGGAAAAGTAAAAGAAACTATCAAAGAATCCTCTGGACATCATGGCCATCAGAAGGGCACGTTGACCAGAAAAAGGAAGGTTGGATAATTACATCTACTCGAATTTCACAAAGTGCTTTTAAAAGTAGTAGACGAATTGTTGGATCAAGTTCCTTCAATCTCCTTTTCTTCCTCTCTCTCCTCCTCATCTTCCAGACTCCAATGGCGTCCTTCATCTGCATTTGTTCCGATGCCACGCCGGAGAATCTCCACTTCCTCCGCCGCCGCTGCCACCAGCTCCGGCTGCCTCCGTCGCCCAAGGAAGATTGTGGTGATACTGTTCGCGAAGAAGCTTGCGAAGCAGCACCAGATTTATATCAATTCGGTGATTAGGAGTGGGCATTTTGGGAAGGTGTGAAAATGGGGTAAAAAGATTAGGATCTTGTGGAATATATTCTTATGAAAATAGGACTTGAGACTCTATAAGAAATTACACAGGACTTAATCTAACATAAGGTTCTGAAAAAGGACTTATAAATAAGTCTCCCAAAAAATTAACTTAATTTATGTAAATTAGATTTTGGACTAATCACAAAATGATATGTGTATTTTAAATGATATAAAATTTTAAAAAAATATATAAGAAAATTAGATTGAGATTTTCAATCTCAACAAGACCACAACATTTTTGCTTCTATTATATACTTTATCTATATGCTATACGTTACGTACCTATATTTATTGTATTGATGTAATCATTCAAAAAAATAAAAATAAAAAATCTAAAGCATGTCAATTCAAAAATCATAAACAACCCAAAGATCTCAATATCTTCTTCACCATATGGCATCAACACTCGTTTCAATTATTTTATCAATTTTTTTGATATAGATTTTAGATATTATTCATTTTTTTTATTACAAATGTTAATCCATGAGATATTACAATATTTTTATGATTATAGCATGTGAGAGTTTTAGTTTATATTTATATGTTTATTTTTTTGTTAGATATATACGAGTCAAAGAAAGTTGATATAATGATGAATTTACCAACAACAACAACAAAAATGCATGTTTTAATTGTAATTCCTCAAATTTTGATTTTAAGTGGTTTATTTTGATAATTTTCTAACTTCACTACCTTAAGCAAAACTTACAATGATAATCACTCAGGTTGACAACATGTAAGGTTTTTTTTTTTTATATATAATTATTATTACTATATATATATATATATTTTGTGGCTTCAATGTGGAGCTACAAATCATTTGGAATTTTTCATGGAAGTCCTTGAATGAAGTTCTGTAATTTTCCATAGAAGTCCTTGAATGTAGAGTTACAAATCATTTGAAATTTTTCATGGAAGTCATTTAGATTGTTAGTTATGCATGTGAGATCATGTTTTTGCTTAAGTCGGCATTACTTAGTATATTATTTATCATATTATTATGAATTATGAATATCTAACCATATTACTTTTTAGTTTTGACAATATCCATTATTTCGATAATTTTTATTTTTATTTTTATAATTGCCTCTGCTTTTTTTTTTTTTCTTTTTTTTTTTTTTGCCTTTTTAAAATTGCTTTCAATCTTTGAACATTTTTCTTTCAAATGGTTTGACATATGTATTGATTATTTAGTCATCATACATATGAGTAATATTATAGGTGCGTGACTATGACTATTATGATTTTGGTTTTTTTTATTTATATATATATATATATATATATTTTGTACAAATAAACTTGTTGCTTATATCATTTGCTCATAATATTTTCATATCTCTAACTAATACGAAGGACTCACAAATGTATGTTTTGATTCAGTATGTATGTACGTTGTTTTCATGAATAAAGTTATTTTTTTCATTTAAAAAAAAAATTTTACTCATAATTTCTTTAAATCTCTAACTAATATGAAGGGCTCACAAATGGCATGTAACCTCACAAAATCATAGAAACAAATCTACTGACTTATTCAACCTAAATATTGTAAATTTATTTTTTTATATACATAATCTTATAAGATAGAGATAGGAAAATATATCAAGATATGCTTATGTTTTTCGAATTATTTAATTTAGAAACAAAAACGATTTTTTACATTGACTTTATGATTTTATTGATTCCAGTCATGGAGTGAGGTTAATTTCATATTCTTAACCAAGTTCACGAATTTTCTGAATGAATTTTCTTCACGTTTTATTGTACAATTGAAAAATTCATTTCTAAACACAACAACTTTTCTTATTTTTTTAAAATAGTCAAAAAGCCATTTAAAATGCTAATTTCAAACAACCACTTAGTTAAAATAGTTAAAATTTACTTATCTATTTTTTAAAAAAATAAATTTATCCATCATTATTTAATCTCATGTATAGCATGGGTTATACGCTAATAATAATAATATGAAATGTTTAAAATGAAGTGTAATTATAATTACCAAAAGGGTAAATTACACTTATTACTCCTATGAATTTTAAAAATATATATATAATAAATCTCACAAGTTTAATATAATTATATTAACTTCCCTTTAATGAGACCAAATCACGTAGACGTAAGAATCATTAAGGGTAAAACATAAATTTCAGTGTAATACAGTTAATAAATAACTGATGGAAAAGAAGTATAATGTTATATAAATTAAAACCTTAGATTCACATATATAGAAGTTAATTTGGACATTAACCATTTTTGGTTTTGAATCTATTTGTCTTACATGAAATGGAGTTTCAATTGCACATGCATCATGAATTTCCAAGAGTTTTGAAAGTTTAATTCATGTTTTAAAATATGTGGGTTTGAAATTGAGTTTGATATGAAGAAAATGAATTAAATCTAAATTAGAGCAATTCAAAATTTTAATTATGATTTGATTTTGAAAATATAAAATTAGTTAGTTTTAATCTTAATTTCATACATGCAAATACATTTTAAGAGTTTTATAATTTTAAATTCATGTTTAGTAGGAAAATAGAAAAGAGTTTGTAGTCAATTTTATGTAATTAAAAAGAAATCGACAAGAAAATGAAGAATTGGAACTAAGGCTAAATTTGTGAAAGTTAACTTAGAAATTAATTATTTTGGGTTTGATTTTGGAAGTTATGATTAAATTAAGCTTCATAAATTATATGCAATTTCATTGTACATTTGATTTTTAAAAAAAAAAAAAAATAGAAACTATGAGTTCATGGGTTTTGATTTTGAAATCAAGTAAAATTTTGATTTCAATAAGTAACTAATACTTGTGTTTCAAGATTTTGAGCAAACAGTTTATAAGTAAATAAGTGTTCGTGTTTTCTAAAGTATTTTTAAGGTTTTGATCAAGATGTGTATGGGTTTAAAGATTGAAAAATGCATTTGGAAAGCATTTTTGCGAAATTTGGAATTTTACAAACTGCTCGAGCAGACTAATTACCGCTCGAGCGCACAATGAAGGCTTCCAGTACTTTTGCAGTCTTTTACAAACAACTCGAGCAACTAAACGTTTGCTCGAGCGAACAGCTCTGTTTAGCATATTTTGGAAAAATTGCATTTAGTTCATATTTTCACTTCATCTCTTTCCAAAGCATTCTAGACATGATTTATGGCTCAATAAAGATTAATAAGTTAACAATTAACAAAAATTAGTTGGTTAAAGAGTAAATCATTGATTTAGTAATAATTTATTAAGAAGCCATGTAAGAAATCGATCTATTTGGAAAATAGGGATTTGGTAATGAAAGAATATATGAAATAAGAACCTGATTCATTTGAATAAGAGGGAATACTTAGACAGAAAAACACAAGAGAAGTCAGGTTTGATCAAGGAAGTAATATTGTGTTTCACTGTGTATATGTTATGTGTTTATGTTGGTCACGCGCTATTGTCTGCCTAATCTGCTTCTGCAGCTATCTGTGAGTAATAACTTAGGAAAGCTATGTTCAATATGAAATACTTTTTGAATAGTATGATATGATATAAACTGTTTCTAAATGATACAAAAGGCTATTTTGTGATTACATGAATGATGATTTAACTCTTTGAAATGTATTCATGGTATATTTAGCGGAGGCCCTCGCCTAAGGAAAATAATACTGTGGCTTATGGTCATGAAGCTCTCGCCCGGGGGAAATAATACCATGGCCCACGTATGAAATATGTTACCTAGTACTGGAGGTTCCATTATGGAACTTAATGACATGATATGCATGACCAATGTGATATGTAACGCTGATGGATGTACCACACATGATTTGAATATGAATATGAATATGACTCTATGTTTTATACAAATACGAACATGACTATGTTTATGATTTGATAAGGGATTTGAAATTTGATTTCTAAATCTATTATGGACATCATTCATTAAAATCTTTAATCTATTATTATTCACTAGGCTCTAGCTCACTGTTTATATTTATGTATGTTGGTGATCAGGCGCGCGTGACCAAGCTTAGAGCTTCTGCCTAGACTCTATTTTGTCAACCAACCTATGTGCCTCTTGTGGAGATTCCGGATATGTCAAGTAGTTATGGCTACATGCATAAAGTTCAAGTTTTGTTTTCTTGTTTTGGTTTAACAAGTGTTTTGTTTATTCTGTATTTAGGGCTAAGTCCCTTTTAGTCTAGCATATATATATGATGATGTGTAAATGTATGTGTATAAAGTTTAAAATTTTCTGTCTCATATAAGTCTGCACAGTTCAATGGACATTATATATTTATTATTTGCTTCCGCTAGCCCCTAATGTTATGTTAATCTATCTTAGAGGCCTTCGGTAATCCCAAAATTACTGGCCAGTTACGATGCTAAATCTATAGGGGCGGGTTTGGGTCATGACAACCACTATCCCAACCCTTTCAACTTGCCCAACACCTCATCTAATCCCCTTCTCCACCCTCGGTCCCTTTCACTGTTGTTGCCTTCGTCTCCAACCCAACACCTCCTCTAATTCCCTTCTCCACCCTATAGTGACATCATATCTTACACTCTACGAACCAAATCCTGATTCCCACGATCTCACTCTCTCTCGTGTGATCTTCTCTCTCTCTCTCTCTCTCTCTCTTACACACATCATGATCCCATCTTCTCTTTCATTACTAAAGCCGCTAAGAGATGAAAGTGGCAGTGGTAGCGATGATCACTGTAGGGGAAAAGGCTAGAAGTGGAAAACAAAGTTAAAGGAAGAGTTAAGGAGGTCAAAGAGGATTGAAGATAGAGGTAACATCCACATCCATCCGCTAACCCACATAGGCTGCTCAATTCACATCCATTAACAAAGCGGATGAATGCGAATTGATTTTTTTCAATCTACGTAAGTTTGGAAAATTGGCGGATATGAGGCCACTCAATCCAACCCGATTCGCGAGCACCCGTAGCAGCCACATTGCTCCCAAATTTGAACCTCACACTCTGCCATCTCCTTTTCTTTCCAAAATCTACTAAAATAGCAATTGAATTTGAGAGAAAAAATAGGAATAGGGTGGTGACAATTTCAATAGTGATATTATACCGATAGAGGGCGATAGTGGAGGACAAAATGGAACAGAATGGTGAGCTATTAATTATTATGCCTTGAGACTGCCAATGTGGCATTTTCCAACCAAATTTGGATGGACATTGGTTGTTGGAGTAAATTAGAAGGGAAAAAAAAATGAAGACATTCGGGGTCAAAGTGAGAAAAAAAAATTAAGTGTCAAAGTGACAACATTGAAACTTAAGGAACAAAGTGTAATAATGTGTTATTATGCCACGTAATTGCGTATGCATTATTTTCCATCCCAAATTAGATAAAAGTTGTAACGTTCCCAAAATTATACAATAAATACAACCCATAAGCGGAAAAATAATAGAAATAATATGTTTTCATTCATCAAAGTTCGTATACAAAAGATAACACATGCGATATACATTCACATTCTGTTTATCCTAAATCTATAGCATGTGTTACAATGATAAGAGAACTGAAAACTAAACAGGTAATCATATGCCCTATAGGCTTACATCTTTCCAAGTCATTGCTTGGTTACAACAAAATGAACTTAGCTCAATACAGTTAAAGCATTTGGCTATACAAACGAATACACAAAGAAAGAAGCTCTTGCTCCCAACTGTCCCTTCAAAGTATTGCCTTGGTGGAGGCATATTTCCAACACCTAAAAATGGTTTTTCCCAAATAGGGTTAGCCACAGCACAGTAGGAATAATCTAACACAATATATAATATTTAACAAAGATATAAGTACAATGTGCATATATAATGCTTGTGACAAAACAGTCACATTTTTATATAATCATAAAGTACCAAGTTCATATCTTATTTCATTTTCCTTCAATTCATTTTAATTCATGAGCCAATTTCATTATCTTTCAGCAACCCAACTGAGACTACAACTCAGTGGTTATCTAATCAACACAATTTCCACACAAACACTTCAATCTACCATTTTACGAAAATTTTGTCCGCGGGATCGGCACCCATGTATACGCTCGGTTTCAGGACTTTCACCCAGGATACTTCGGCCAACTTAATTTCAATGGAATCCATCTCCTTTCTCCTCCTAAACATGGAGTATATCCCCTTTCTCCTCCCAAACATTATACATATACAATGTATTTAAAACATAGTCATATTTAATGACAACCAACAATAGATTAGTTTTAATTTACCTAATCCTCATGCAATTTCTACAACAGTTATAGCTATCCTCCACCGATAGCCCAATACAATTATTTCTAAGCAGATATTCAATCTCAAGACAGATAATTTATTCAAAATTTCCAAAGGTGTGAGATAATACATATCCAACTCCACCATCTATTTCAATATTCGTCCAATTTCATATTTGCAACACTAATTTCATTTATTTATACAAAATAAATATTTGAATCATTTTAGGGCAACCTCCATTTTTTCAAATATCAATCCAAGGCCAAAATCAACTATTTTGTAACCATACCATCTTATTTTTAACCTCATAACCATTTCCACAACATACACTTATAAATCCCTTTTTTGATTTTACAACCCAAACCCTAGGTTTGTCCATAATACACCCAAAGCCCACCATTGTTACATAATCATCAAATAACTAAGTTAAAAACCATATGAAAGTATAGAAAATCCCTACCTTAAGCTTAGAAGACCAAAGTAACAAAGGAGAAACTTCAAAGACGTCGAAACCAACTTCTACTCGGATCAAAACGGAGCTCTTGAGATGCTCTACCTTTTTGTCAAAGGCACTAGGGTGAAGATCCCAATGGATCTAGGTGAAATAGTAGAGAGAAGATGAGTTTTAGAGAGAGAAACTCAAGATCTAGGTTTTTGGAAAGTTTTAGAGAGAGAGAGGAATGAAAAAGTGATGTAAAATGTCATTTTCGCGATTTGTTATACACACAGTCCTCTCGAACGTGAGAAGTGACACTCGAGCATTAGACACATTGTTTCACTCGAGCACAAGAAGTGACGTTCGAGCGTAGAACACACACTTTCAAAAGTTTTGCAGACGAAGGACACCGCTCGAGCTCAAGATTGGCCGCTTGAGCGTCCACCCGCTTGAGCATAGGAAACGCCGCTCCAGCGTAGAATACACTCGTCCAGTATTTGCAGGTCTGCAAAAATACTGAGAGTTTGCAAAGTCCGCTCGAGCACGAGAATGGCCGCTCGAGCAGAGGAGCAAAAATCTGAGCAATAGAGGTTTGGAAAAGCAAGTAACCAATTTGTTCCAAACACACAACTACAATTCAATAATTAAATTTAAGAGGGATTAAGGGGAAAAACGACAATGAACAATATTCAGAAACTATAAGCTCGAGTCCGGAATGCAACAAGAGTCGGGTCAAAACTGAAATCGCTATAAAAGTTAACTGTTGGAGTAAAATATAAAAAATTATAAACATTAAGAATTAAAATGGAAAAGAATAAATTTTAAGGGCCAAAATAACAAAACATTAAAATTTTAAGAGACAAAATGTAATTTATCCTCGTAAAAAGTCACTTAGATTGTACAATGCTATTATACCTACAAGCAATTCCGCTTGAATCATAAGCACAGCCATGGATATGATTATAGAAAAAATCATCAAAGACTGGGGAATTGTTACTCTCATCATACTCATAGAGCTCAACACTTTAATTAAGCGTAAGCAATCTATGGAAAGCAATATGGTTCCTATAATGCTAAATCTGGAAAAACATATCAATGCAACCAAAACCCAAGGAATTATATGAATTTCCAAAGTTGGGAAGAAACACACACTTGAAAGAGGAGTAACTTCAGAGGTTACCTTACCCTACCTTTCTAAGTGAGTTCCTTGCACCTATTTTATATCATAGCATATTGGTCTCTAGGACCATTAGATGTTTCCATAGTCCCTTTTTCAACCTTAAGGTTGAGGGAAATGCCGCAGTGTGCACTGTATGAAATCTTATTATAAAATTACGAAAGTTTTTACGAACATACATTAATAATATCATAAAAATACGTAAATTGAATACAAATTCGCTTAAATTCGTGAAAATTTATGTGATTTTGTGAATCTAAGGTTGAAATCTCACAAACTTCACGGTTTACTTTTTAAATTCAATTTTCATAGCCCAAAATCTAAAACTTGTTTGGTTTTGAGTTTTCAAAAATACATTTCAAAATTCATTTGAACCCAAACTTAAAATCCAAAACCGGTTTGGTGTTGGGTTTTCCGATTTTTTTTTTATGAAATTTAGTAATACCTGTTTTTGCCAATTCATATAAAAAATTGAAACAACATGAATTGTTATTTCGAATTAATAAAAAAATATTTTTCAAATTAGTGGGCAACATTTATATCCAATAGACCACTGTGGAATTATAGTTCGGTTTTAAGTATTGACCAAATAAATATAGGGTTTGGATTTGTGGCACTAAAAAGTTGGGCACTAATGTCCCTAATTTTCATATAAGGCAAAAAAAAAAAAAAAAAAAACAAAACAAAACAGTTACCCAAAATGAAAATTAGGGGCATTAGTGCCCAACTTTTTAGTGCCACAAATCATTTTTGATAAATATATATAATCTACATATACTTAAACAGTAAACAAAATATGAAGAAATGAAAACTAAATTTACTACATACATGCAACATTGAAATTGTATTAGTTTTTAAGGGTTGAGCTTCCCTCATGTTGGGATCTCAACATGAGAGAACTTGATGGATCTGTGGAACCCATCACAGGTCCCGTTTCAATAATCCAAACCGCTCACTTTGTAAAACTCGTTGAGTAGAATATTCATACAAAAAATTAAGATGGTTAGACATCGGTAGTTATATGTTTGAATCAAATTTATATTACAAAAAATGGATGGTTATTCTTGAAATTATATTTGTCGTCCATTGTTTTTAAAACAAATATAATTCAAATATATAACTACCGATATCCAAACATTTTATTTGTTGCATGAATATTCTACTTAATTAATCTAAAAAGTAAACAGTTTGGATCATCGGAATTGATTACAAAATGGGCCTACCAAATTCAAACGCTCTCTCAAGTTGAGATCTCAACTTAAGAGAAGCCAAACCCAATTTGTAAACTGGGGTCAAACATTTTTTATATTTATATTTTTCATTATTCAATAATTTTATACATTTTTTCATAGATGTGAAACATTTTAAATGTATGTAAATTGAGTGGATATAAATCAGAAAAGAAGTGTTAAGATTTTTAAAATGTTTATAAGAACTAATATATACGGAGTGAAACTTTGCCCTATAGATTAGATTAGATTCATTTAGAAAGTATATTTAAATTAGGTATGTAAAAGAAGTAAACAAAATGAATAATATTAAGGATCATGAAAAAAAAAAAAACATGAAATGCATCATGAAGATTTCTCATCGTTTGATTAGAGTATGGTGTTTTATTGTATGTGTAATCTAAATGTGAAGATTCTTTCGCGATATTTTTTTTATGATCCCTAGCATTACTCAAACAAAATTGACTGTAATATTGTAAAAAAGTTGACTACAAGACAAAATCACAAGAGCCAAAAGAACTCTGTTGGAAAACTAGTTTTGAAAATTTATAACTAAACAAGTTTTGAATTTTCAAATTTTAAAAACTATTTTCAAAATATACAATTCAAAAATTAGTTTTGAAAACTCATAACCAAATAACTTTTCAATTTTAAAACTCTTTTCAGAAACTTATCTTCCAAAACTAATTTCAAATTTAAACCAAATGTAGAATATTTCTTGTTATGCATGGTAGATATAACTGTCATCTTATCTTTTTTAGTATTTATTAAACATTGATAGTCACTTATAATCGGTATTTTAAAAAATGCCCTCAAACATCTGCTGACAACACAATACAAACAAACCACAATCAAAAAGTCTAGGCACACAGATGACCGAACACAAATCCAAACACAAAAACTATGCATCTAAACAATCGCCCGAATGACCAGTTAGTGCTTGTCGACCGCGGTTGTCATCTTGGCCAGAACTTGTCAACCGTGACTGTCATGGTATCTTCCAATCGTCTCGTGAAACAGTTTCTGTGTTTGATACTTTGTGTGCGTAGTATTGCTGAACCACAATATAATGTCATGCGGACTTGATTTCATGGCATTTATTTATATGCCATCATAGTTTACTTTTAGTGGCATTTCTACAAACACTGTGGCTGTCTTTTTTACGTTTTTCTTTTTTTCCCCGGTTTTTAATGGTAAAAGCTATAGTAAGCAATAAGTAATCAGCTTATTAAAAGGGTATCAAGTCACTAAATAAAAGTACCCATGCCATTCAAGTCTCTCCAAGAGGAGCATACAACACCCAGTTCTTGGAATAGAAAATGTACTCTTTACCAAGAGTCCATCTTGCTAAAGAGACATAGTTCTTGAATCAACCAAATACGAAGTTGAATTCAATGGAATATTCTTGGAATAGAAAATTTCATCAGAACTCACAATTACTAAGTTAAATTGAAACACAAGCTGACTAAGATTTAACATATTTTGATATATTAACCCCTTTATAAACATAGCATCAATCACATCTAACTCTTCTCAAACAGGTTGGTTGGTCCTATCCCATTCAAGAATACACAATCTATATTGTCAAAAATAGCTCACATTGCTCTGTCCATCTATAACAGAAATTCAACAGTATCTCCCCGTAGTTCTACAAGTAAATATATAGTTTTGCCCAATCTAGTATGCACCCAGAGAACAAGAGTCGTTATATGGTATCTCTATGATACGGAGCACTTTCAAGTGACAGAACTGTTAATTACAAACAATATAGACTTCTACATATCTTAGCTGTCTAAATTGGACAATAAAATAAGAACTTTGTTAAAGATCACTACATATCTCCAATGAAGACTCTTGGAGAGGTACAAAGTTATATGCATGAAAATTGCTTACTAAATTGACAATTAGAATGATTTTGCATCTGATTGTATGAAGTGTCACTGACTAATTGAAACTAGTTTTGACAGCAAACCGGAGGCATCAACCATTAAAGTTAGGAAAAAAATAAGTATATATGAAACTAAGTTCGAAATTATCATTCTTTTGAAGGGTAGATTGACCTATATAAAAAAGGATTCTCCTCGAGTTCGCAATTCTGTTTTCTGCTCACACATCTTCCTGTTCATTTTTTTTTTTTTTTCATCATTTTATTTATGAATACATATTTTAGACTGAAAAACTTGTTTATAATCAGAAAACTTGATTGTGTACCCAAAAAAATAATAGTAAAATAGATACAACTATATCAGAGTTTATATTAAGGGAAACAATGAAAATCAGAAAATCAATGAGAGATGGAGTCGAAAATAACAAAAAATCATGTGTTAAAGTCACAAAACCTGTTACTAATCAGAAAACCAAATCGTATAAAAAAAAAAAAAAAAAATACAACTACATTACAGTTGTATTAACAAAAGCAATGAAAATCAAAAAAAAAAAAAAAAAATCAAAGAGAGATGAAGGAAACGAAAATTACTCACAATCATCTGCTAGCATAGTCTTGATTAGTTGATAGAGAAGCTCCGCAAAGAGAGAGAACGTGCAGATCTAAGTGAAAACCCTAACTCAGCAACTGATTAATTGAGCAATTGATTCGGTAAACCATGCTCTCTGCATATTGTTCTGAGCTTTGCGGTGGGATTATTGAGCCATCATTGATGGCATTATGCAATTGAAGTGTAGAAAGAGATCAATCTGATAGAGAGTGTTATGCAATTGAAGAGAGAGAGAGAGAGAGAGAGAGAGATCTTATATGAAGAGTGAGGGAGTAAGGACTTTAAAAGATACAACAATCTGACACTGTTTTACTTCATAAATCGCAGCGTTTAGTAAATGTTACCATTTCCCACACCTGTTCACTGCAGCTAACAGCCTCATTTGTCAACCGCGGGACAATGTCGTTCATTGCAACATTAGACAGCGTTTTAGACAACACTGTGATGGGTGGACTTGTGATGGCATTCTACAAAAATGCTGCTAATTTGCAACCTTCTGAAAAAATGCCGTGTTGTTCATTGGTTTCTTGCAGTGCATAGTGCCTTCCTCTTCACTCTCTTCTTCTTAGCCAAGAAATTTGGCTCCTTTTCATCTTTCACTTTTCTTTCATCTTCCTTTTTCTTTCCATTCAACCTCATTGATGATAGTGTGTTTTCATATCCAAATGAAATAAGATGATCATATTTTGAGACACAATACCTAATGCCCAAGAAGCACCAATACTCTATGGAGGAGGCATGTTGTGTCGGACACTAATATTTTTCATGTACCTTAATTAAAATTTTTAATTCATAATATTGGATATTTTACAGACACTTCGCGGATACTTCAATGACACTTATTAAACCCTTCAAACACCATCTATGTGATGAATCTATTCATAATTCAATTTATGCACTCTAAATATGTTTCGGAACATTTATAAAATGAAAACATTGTGAATTTCAAAGTTCTAGAATTGTTTTGCATTCTTTATAATGCATTTGTTACGTGAATGATATCATGATATTTAAGTTATGGAATATATAGCTTTTTAAATTTAATTAGTGTTTTGTTGTCTTCTTTCATTACCTTTTAAATAAACTATTCATTAAGTTCAACACATAAGAAATTTATAAGCTCATTTCAACTCTAATAAGAATCAAATGTCACTCATCTTAAATACTACATACAGCAAATGGATTTTCTATTTTTATTCTCTCAAGGACATCAAAGGTCTGTAGGCTTAATTTAGAACCTACACATTAAAAAATTGTTAGCCTCTAGGGGTTGGCCTGGTGGTGTGCTACCTCTATAGTCTCAAGTTCGAAACTTCCTTTCTTGGGGCCAGTCCATTGGGCTATTACTGAGTCATCAAAAAAAATCAAAAAATTTGTTGAAATTGCAATGCCCGCAAAAATGAGAATAACAAGGGTGTATATAATTCTTCTAGAACTCGAACCTCCGAGAATAAAGAGAAGCATTTTCCATGATCTTGGAAAATTTTCAGACAACATGAACAGGAGAGAAGCCTTTTTGAAGCAATAATATATCATGTGTAAAGTGTTGTGTTTCAGTGCACTGAGCAAAGAGAGAGGTTTCCCAATATCAATGCTACGATCTACTAATTCCTAAAATCCGAAACAGAAATTAAGCAGTATCAAATTTTGAGCCCAAGTTTAAAACAAGGATTAGGAACCACCCAATCAATTTTCTTACAAGGCCGAACAACAGAACAAACAAATACAAAACTAGAACAATGTAAGGAATAAATATGTAGTGATGGAAGTTAACAAAACAGAGAGAGAATACAAGTGAACTATGATCTTAATATTTCACAAGAAAGGGGTTAAACAAGGCTAAAAGGAATTGAAGTGTTTGTTACCACTTATGGAGATGAAATAAACCCAAGCCTTGATAAATTAAACCATCTGATGCAGCTAACAACCTCTTACATAAAATTGGTAGGCACTCAACAAGTGAACATATTCAGAAGAAAGCCCGGCTACCATAAAACACACGTGAACCGTCCTTTTTGTTCTTCTCAACTTCTAAATTGTTCTTGTTGTTTTGAATCACATCGCCGTGGTCTTCAACCACCGGGTTATCAAGATCCATTGGGAGCTTCATTTTTGCCAAAGACTCAGTGAACTGTTGCATACTCCTCATGTACATGTCAACTATCTGTTGCTGCATCGCGGATTGCTCGGCTTCAAGATTGATGTTTCCAAGTGGAGCTGGAAACACTTGACCGAATTTTGCAGAACCGATATTCCCTTCTTTCTTGCTCTCCTCTTCCTTCCCCGAAAAATTCGGCTCTTTCTCATCTCTCATTTCACTTCCCTTCTTTGAAGTTGGAGTGTCTGGACAAACACTCGGGCTTTGATTAGCTTCAGTAGTGAACGATGCGTTAGGCGAGTTCGATAACTCGCCAGCCAACTGATTCTTTTTCTCCATCGAATCAGCTGAGTTTCTATCATCACTAAGGCTTGTCATGGTTGAACTAAAAAACCCAGAATTCTGAATACTTCCATTCGGAGATACAGATCCGCCACGGTTGTCCTCAGATGAATTCGCAGCCATTTCATAGTCGTCGACTGGCTGATGAGAAGCTCCGAGATGAAGAAATGAACCAGGTCCAACCAACCCTTGCCTTGAAACAGACCCGTGTCGTGCTATGTCAAAATACTGAGAAACCATCTGTTGATTCTCTCTAACTACATTGACATCGGGGAATTCGATCCTCGTATACTCAATTGGCTCCAAAACAACCTCTGAAATCTTCCTATCCAACAACACAACCTCTGAAGTTATAGAGGAATTGGTGACAGAATCAGAGAATGAATTCATTGACACATTTGTATTCAAAGAAAGAGACAATTTCACAGTTCCAGCTGGGCAGTGGAACAAATCAGTGGAAGATAGACTAAAATCTTGGGTAACTTTTCCTTGGCCAATCACTGAAGATATTGGGACCAATGCAAAGCCCAAAAGCTGATCTTCCATCAAATTCTTAGCTCTGCTAAGCATCCAAATCTCACATTTGAGAACGGCATCAAATTGGGCGACTTTGATCACCAAATTCTCATTGAAATCGGGGTTTTTGCCACCACCATTGATGATCCTAGTCGAGAAAGTCTCATCTGGGTTGTAGGTGAGAGAGAATTTTGCATACACATCTTGGTTGTCATAGATACATATGTTGTGAATGTTCCTAGCATGGTGAACATAGATTTCAAGAATCCCAGAAAACTCAGAATCACCCTCAGTGCGTGAATTCGGATTGTAACGAAACCCAGTTGTCTGATTGAACGAATCCATGTCAATCAATTCAATCTTTCAACAGATTTGCTTCTGGGTATTCCAAAATTCTCAACTTTTGGGTGAGATTGGCAAAGAGAAACCCTATACTCTAAAGAACAGAACAAAGCAGAGTAGTTTCAGAGACCAATTATTTTCCCTCTTTCTAATTCTATCTTCTATTTTAAAAAGTGGGCTCTCAAAGAGGTCAAAAAGACCAAAATCAACATATGAATTAGAGGAAAAGCATGGAAACAGAATAGAAGTTCAAGAGAGAGAGAGACTTACAGAGGAATTTTGGGAGCTTTGTGAAAGTTGGGTAGTGGTTGGGGGTGGGACTGAAGCAGGAGGAGAGGAGGAAGAAAATCAAAAAGGGTGATGATGATGATGTGAGCAACAATTGTTCCTTTGGCACTTTTTTCTTGCTTGCTCTGCTTTTGTGGGGGTGGGTGGGGGATAGAGATTTTTGGTTTTGGTAGAGAAAGGCTTTTAGCTTTGCTTGACATTGCAGCTTCCACTTCTTCCAGTGATGAGAGAGAGCATGCTCCACTAATGAGAGCAATGGAAGGTCCCACCACCATGGCCCATGGCCCCCCATCTTCATTATCTCTGTCTCTCTACCAAGATGCTCCCACAAAGACTAATCTTTTAAGACAAGATATTCTCACTCTCACCTACAAGATTCAAGCCAACCAAATTGTCCCTTAACCACATCAATGACAGAATCCTAGGCTACTAATTCAGTCCATCTTTTGGGATCAACGAGTTTGAAATTCTTAAAGTATGATTTTTAAATTTTTATTACCAATCATCTAAATTATTCGATGTAAATTATTGATTATTTTAAAAATTAATTATGTTTTTAAATTAAAATAATAATAATAATAATTAATTTTTAAACTAAGCAACAATTCACATCGAATAATTATTTAAACGTTAATCACTTATCACATTATTAAAGGTAAAATTAGGAGCATGTTTGAAACGTAAAAATAAATGGGAGTCAAAATGGAATATAGGTTAAATAAATTGAATGTCTATTCTCATTTCGCAGTGTAGTTATCAACGTAAAATGACATAGGAATTGAATAACAATTCACATTCTCATATTTGGTTATATTTGTTAAACTAACAAAAATCAAATGAGTTTATTTATTTAAATCAATTTAGTAACAACCAATCTAAATATATGTGGATCATGTTAGTACTGATAATTGTGGAAGGGTGGTGGTGGTGGTAATCGTTGTAGTGTGTGATGGCGGTAGGTGGTTGTGATAAGTGGTTACGACAATGGAAACACTAAGAAGGTAGCAGTAGGGTTGGGGTTGTAACAACTGTGGTGGTAAACGATGGTAATAAATGATGATGCTAGTGGTAGAATATTAGTTGTTGCGTCGATAGTGATGATGGTGATAGTTGTGATGGTAATAAGATGGTGGTGGTAAGGTGGTAATTGTAACAATTGTTGCGATTATAAGGCCGTGATTGTGATAGCGGTGGATATGGGAGTGGCAATAGGTATAGTGGTAGGCAGTGGTGGATATGGGAGTGGAAAGGGACATTGATGCCAACTGATATTATTTTAAGGTGATTCTATGATGGAATTCTGATGGAATGGAATGTATATTCCTTAACTTTGAAGAAGGAATATATATTCTTATTTTCTGTTGAGATGACTATTTTTACATAAGGCGTACCAAACAAAGTAAAAGAAATACAAAACTATGTAAGCATTTCATTCCTAACGCATTCTATGATACTAAAAGTACTCAAAGAATTATATTTTAAAAATCTCTAACATTTCTTATCTAAAACACGTACATAACCTCCCTCTTCCCCTATATACCTTAGGTTAACCCTATTGTGGCACTACCTTTTCATTAGTTATCATGCAATTTAATTTTTATGACCAAGTGAGTTCCTAGAATTACAATATAATATGGTTGAATCATAACTTGGAACATTATATATTATAACTGAAAAATTATGCACGACTAAAGAAAGTACTGATCATGAAGCCTCATCATTTGGTCCGAAGGTGAGCCCAGCCTGCTAGGGCTTTACTCGGCCTGAGACCATAGTTTGGGTGGGCTAAGCCTGCCTGAGTGATGCGAGACTTGGATTGGGCCATGGGTTTAATGCTTTGTTTGACCTGTTGGCCAATGAACACACTAGAAATTATGAAATAAAAAAAAAAAAAATTTAAATATTGATTCTTAGTGTAAGCTTGCGGGCCAAACTCATGAGAAGTGGTTTGTTGGCTTGACCCGCAAACCCATCTAGACTAATCCTGTTAGGCAGGACTTAATAGGCCTAAGATTTTGGCCTACAAATCAAACCGGCCTGAAACTGCACCCAAAAAAATAAAAAATAAAATAACATAAGTGAACATGTTAGGGCTCCACTTCACAACACAGCTAACCCTGGCCTGACCTGATAACCATTATTATACTATAGATTTTGCCAATACTTTATGCACTTTTCCAACAATAAGTCCCAATGTGAGTGTTGGGTGTTGAATTTGTGGGCAAAAGTGAAAAAAGATAATTTATATCGCACGACTATTATACAACATGATGTGACTATTATACATAGTTTTGGATTGGAAATATCTAGTTTTGCTTGACAGTCGGATAGCCATTGAAAATTCTACAAAAGAGAGAATATGACAGAGCCTTTTCTTTCTTTTTTTTTATTTGTTTTATTTTTTGCTAAATAGGTGTCCAGTCACACCATCAAAGCTTATCATTTTACATCAAAATACAGTAAATTTGACTATAACAATACAGTCATGTTCGCTTAAAATTTTTATTAAAAAAATTTATTCAAAAATATTAATAAATAATTTAAATTTATTTTATGTTATAGATTTTACAAGTTAAATCTTAGGGTTGGTTTGGGGTGTCTTAAAAAAGTATATTTTTTGTCTTTTTATGAAAAGATGTACATAAAAGTAAAAAGATGATGTGATGAAAAAAAGATAAAAAGATGAATTATATAGGTTATGCCAAACAAGACCCTAACTTATAAAACTTTATTTTGGAATTCACAACAGTTACATGTGAAATTATGGTCAAGAAAAGAAAAGTGCATGATTGATGTGCGTATGGTTTCGGTTGTTTGGTTGTGTGAGATCATTACGAATTGACCGCTTGTTTATTACATGTCTTTGGAAATATGTTGGACCACCTAATAATTTAGAAATGACATAATTCTATTAGAAAATGCTTTCATTTTCTCAAAATTGCTATAATTTTAAAGGGATTTGTAAAGATAAAAGGAAAGTAATTTTTAGCTTATTCTCATCACTAAGATCTTATTTGGTAATATTATTTTTTAATCTAAAAGTCAAAAGGTCATTAAAAAAATTAAAAAATTAACAACTTATACTAAAAAGTCAAAAATTCTATTTTCTCTCTATTTTTTACACATTTTTTCGTAAAAAATTAAAAAGCCATTTTAAATCTACTAATTTTTTTACATCATAATTTAGTCAAAAAATTATTAAAAAAATATATTCTCAAATGAGGCCTAATACTCTAACTAATCAAACATGACCTTTAAGTTTTAGCGATTTTTTAAAAAAAAAAATTAAAAAAAAATCACTTTAATGTTTAAAATTATTTATTTTTCTCAATTTACTCTAACAATTGATATCCTTACAAAATTTCAATGTGGAAGCCATATGATGTCATGTGCCATAACAACCATTATTAAATAAACAACCATGCTACAGAGCTCTAAAAGTAGAGCTCTAAAAAGAGCTCTACTAAGCTGGCAGCCAACTTAAAAAAAAAAAAAAAAACACAGAAACAGACAAAACAATGGGCACAAAAGGACAAATTAATGCTAGTTTAGAGCCACTCTTTTAGAACTCTCAAGCAATTTTCTTAAATAAATTAACTTTGTTCCTTTTTCACTTCGATCCTAGAAGTTATTTTTCATTTGATCCTTAAATTTTTTTTCAAATTCAATTTGCTCCAACAACCAACGTCAATTTAAAAGTAAGTGAAAAAAACCACGTTGCCACCCAAACCCCATCCCCGACAATACTCTGTCTCATTGCTATCACCAACAACTCAACAACACTGTTCACCGCCCTACTCCAGCTCTTCACTGTCATCACCAACAACTCAAAACAACCATCAATCATTCATCACCACACAGCCCCTTAAAATCAACACCACAAACCCCCTCATCAAACATCTCTCTCTATCTCTTTCTCTCTCAAATGTCGTTTCAATAGTTGTACAAGACAGAAAAGGAACAGTGGACTGTGAGATTCGAATTGAGGGCAGTGTGGCTTTCATTTGTCTAATTCTCGACAAATGTTGGCTATTGAAACAAATTAGAGTGAAAAAATTATAAATATTAGAGGCCAAAGTAGGAAAACATTAGCAACCAAAAGCTATAATATTTTGTTTTCTAAAAACAAAATTATAACTTAGTTTGGGGAAAAAATTAAATATATATATATATAAACGCTCATTATCTTTATATGTATTCTCTTTTTTAGGGAAATTTCTTTTAAAAAAAAAATTCAAACAAACATGAATATAATGTTATTGACACCACATATGTTTTCTCTCTGTTTATTCTCTCGACAGTCACTATCACAGTGCCTTGGATTTTGGAACGTGGGTTTTATAAGAGAGACTAATAGTGTTTCTATTGACAGAGTGTTTCACAAAGATCAAATTTCAAAAAAAAAACTCGTAATTCAAGCTTTAACGAAATTTACAAGTGATTTCTTCTATTTTAAGTAATCCGAACAACCAACTTTAGATTACACTAGCAAAACAAAAGGCATTAATCTTCATACTGCATTGGGGTTTGCTATTATTATTGTTGGGGATCAGATTGTACCAACCTCGCCCGAGATCCTGAGTAATCGACATTCCTAGGTGGCATGCGAATGCCATTTTACTAAGTTCGGCATCAATACTTGTTGAATGCAATTATACTCAGCTAACCTATTTGTCGAGTAATAGGTCAGCAGTAGGTGAGAAAGAACAATACCAAAGGAAAAGGTATGTTGTGCAGAACAACAAAAATATGTGGCAGACTATCAAAATTCCAACATGATCACTGTGAGACGTAAATCCATAAATCAAGTGCATGATTGGAGGAAAGAATTCAAGGAGAGCCTTACACCACAAAAAATGCCTCGCCGTCCACATTGCCCACAACCCTCCTCCCCACCCCTCTCTCTTCTACCCCTTCACCACACCCAACCGACCCCACTCTCACTATCCAACACAGAACCACGTCTCCCTTTTCACCCCCACAAACCTTCCCCAACAAGCGGAGCAAGGCTGGTACATGGGCACCCAATCTCTGAACCGTATAGACGACCAGCTGATCACCATGATCCAGAGGGACCCATCGCACCTCCTCGGATGGTACGACCCCAACATTCTAAATATTTGGATGTCTCTAATCCCGTACTACCCCCAACCAAGCGTGTCCACAACAAGACAGACAGTGGTAGTGAATTTCTTATCAACACCTTACACTCATGTAGAGGATGCTCCCCATCAAACGATTCAGTACAACCAAGTGCTGATACCTTCACACCATTTCCTATGGAATCTGTAGCATGTCCTAGAAAACATCCTTGTGGAAACCTTTCTACCACCTCCTCCTCCTCCTCAGAGGGACTCCCACTACCTGGTAGCGACTCCAAGGGAATTCCCATTGGATGGAGCATCTTACAACGCCGAACACATAGTGGCGAAACCAAATCTCTGCAAACTTCACGTTATCATGAAGTCCTTTTTGAGGCTCGCAACCTCCAGCCTCGAACACTTGATTACTCTAATCCCGGCTTTTTGGACCAACTCAAATCTAAACTTCAACCCCAGATGGGTGACATCGGAGGAGGAAGCATTACCGGAGGACGAATCCTCTCGCATCCCACCCCCACTCTTCAAACCCCCAATGAAGATACTACTTTGGAACTGTAGGGGTGCGGCAAGCCCTCATTTTCGCCACCATCTATTTGATCTGCTTCGTGTCTATAAGCCGCAAATGCTGGTCATAACTGAAACTCGGATAGAGGGGAGAGAGGTAAATCTCTTGTTGAAAACTTAGGCTACACACAAAAAAAAAATTGTTGTCAAACCAGCTGGGTATGCGGGTGGTATTTGGTTATTGTGGAATGAGCTTTAGATCAACTGTGAGTCCTGTCCATCTCCATGCAAGAAATCCATGCTTGTGTCCAGGTATCTCCTAACTCAACTCCTTGGATCTTTTCTTCTATTTATACAAGTCCTATGTACGGAAACAAGAAAGATTTGTGGTCAAAGCTTAAACTTTTCCCAGGCTAACATCACTCTCCTTGGCTTATGATAGGGGATTTCAATGAGGTTGTAACAAGCTCGGACAAAGCAGGTGGTAGACCTACGTAGACTCGATTTTCTCCGCGCGCCCCTCTTTCGAAGAGGGCGCAAATTGGTCTTACTACAGTTCGAACTCCTATCACGGTTCTGAACCTAATCTCACAAAGTGCAATGCGAGACTGATAAATACCAAAGAGTCCAAATTCAACAATTGGTTTTGAAAAATCAATTTTAAATGAAAAAACGCCAAACATTGATTGCTTTGCCAGATTACAGAGTCGCCACCTAAATATTTTGTTTTGGAAAATTTAGGAAACCCTGACTCGTGCCAAAGGTCACGTGTCCGTCATCACCAAAGTTGTCTCGGTTCGAGAACTTGGATACGAGAAGGGAAGGTCCTGAAATAAACACTCTCGCTCGCCTGATCAAAGGATCGGCCTCTACTAAGCATGATATGTTATTTTATAAACCCCATGTGTTCTTACCCGGTTATTATCTAACTTTACTACGTGATGCGTGCAGCATACAAGTATAGACTAAGGGCTGGTTTGGGGTGTCCTAAAAAAGTGCACTTTTTATCTTTTTGGACTAAAAAAGACAAAAAAAAAAAAATATGGAAGTTTGGGTTAACTTTTTGACTTTTTATAAAAAAATGTGTATTAAAAAATTATATAAAAAATGTGTGTAAGAGATGATTAGAGAGGAGTGGGTCCCAGCCGTACAACCGGTTGTACAATCGGCTGAGTGAATTTGAGTTGGAAATTATTGGCTAATTTTTGTACAAAGCACTGAACGGTTTGTTTGACCCGTGGAGGTCATCACGGGTCCCATTTTAATAATCTGAACCGTTCAATGTGTGTAACTCGTCGAACACTATATACCTATAAAAAATCACGTTAGTCGGATATCGATAGCTATCTGATCAGATTTATTTATTTTTCAATCATTAATTATAACACCATCCATTTGTTGTACATAACTGGTTCGTTTGGTTTGAATTTCCCAAAAATTTTTGGGAAAATTTCTCTCAAAATGATTTTTGAAAAAAAAAAACAAATTTTTTTTTTTTTTTTTTTTTTTTTCAAAAACAAAAAACCAAAACCAAATTTCTCAAATAAACTCCTCTCATCAACATCAAATTTTTCACTTTTTTCTCTCTCTCTCTCTCAAAAAAATTTTTCAAAAAAAAAAAAAAAAACCACCAAACAACTTTTCGTACTTTTTATCTCCCAAACTCATCTCCCAAACTCAAACCAAACATACTAATAGTACTCGACGATTTCTACACATTGTACGGTTCAGATTATCAAAACGGGACCCGTGATGGCCCCCATAAGACGAACAACGGTGTGTGTAAAAGTCACACCCAATCATTTCTTTTGGAGCCACTGCCGCACACAGCAGCTGCACACTCAATCAATTCGGTGTGTCCTTTTTTTGAAAAAAAATGATTTTTTTTTTTTTTGGTGAATAGTGATATCTTTTTAGATTTTGGAGTAACTTTTTGGCTTTTTGGCTTATATAGGATAAGCCAAACCAACCCTAAATCACGAGAATTGGAACAAAACAACTTTTGTTTGTTTTCGAAAATGGTTTGAAAATGCTACTCGCAAGTAGGCTAAAGCATGGATTTGCCACCCTCAAGTGGGCTTAAAAATATGATTTTGCCACTTCGCAAAGTGGGTTTAAAACTCACAATCATCGAGTTGTTCCAATTCAGACAATCAAGCCTTCACCCACAGGCATTCATGCAGTTTATCATATAAGCCAATAGCCTCATGGCAAGCATGCTATCATGGCATCACTCACACTCATGCAATTATGCTAAAGCGTAAAACTTACAGTGTACTCCAAGCCAAAACAAAAGCTTGTGAGAAATCAATGCATGATCCCAACTATGCAAAATGCCTAATGCAATAATGCAATTAATAGGCTCAGCTATCTAAGATGGCATATGAAATGCAACAATTGATATATGTATTCAAATAGGTATTGAAATACGATGTAGTTTGAATGATGTGCCGAGCCCGGTGCATACAAGACAAATGAATGATGCACGCATGCAAAGCATAAGGTATGCTAATTGAAAAATGCCCTAAAACTAACTATCGAAAGCGATTAAGTAAAAGGGAGAACGAAGTGGGGTTGGAAGACATGGACACACACACACACCCTTATTAAAACAATGCGCCCTCTCGAAGAAGGGTCCAAATAAGTAAGCTAAGCTAATCTAAGATAAGCTAATCAACTAATCTAATTAAACTAATTAGACTAATTATTACAAACCAATCGAATAACTAGTAAACTACTTACTAATTATTACAACACTTTAACTAATTAACAAATTAATTAAGTTACAAAACCAACTAAGCATGCAAAACATGTAAGCTAGGCTGCCTCAACTCTGCCTTGAGTAAAGAAGAATGCATGCACTCAGTCTTCACCCTGAAACGCCTTCCGGTTTGCTCTTGAGAGGCTCTGTTTACAGGGTGTCTCCAAGAACTTCCTGCTCTGCCTTACCAACTCATAGTTGAGGAATGCACCAGTGGCCTGTCGGCCATGAGAAGCTGCTGCCAGCCATCTGCTGGCCAAGGATGTGCATTGCCGGCCAAAGATGAAGCGATCGCGGCCATCGGTGAGGCATCGCTTCTTTGCATCACCATTCTGCAACAGAGCACAAACTAGAGGAAAATAGAGGGTCTCCCAAGGATATGTATGTACTGTGCCACTCCTTATCATCTCAAAATGTCAAAGGAGTTGCACCATTGGATCCAGAACCATCAATCAAGCATCTCAATTCATGATGGCCAAAGATCCAACTTGTACTCATTCAATAAATGCAAGACAAACAAGACTCTAGGACCACTAACTTATCATGGATGATCAAAGGCAATGGAGACAAAGAGAATTGGCTCATTTTCATCACTTTGAGTATGAAATTGACCAATCCACCTTGTGTTCAATATAACATCCGATTGAACACAATGCAATGCACACATAACATGCTTATCTTGGCATGTTTTACTTGATTCAATTCTTTTTTACACATTTTAAGTTACCAAGCCATTCATTAACCAATTTGTCCAAATGTGAAAGTCCTCTAATGAGAAAGAGGTCAATCCAAAGATGACTTACGACATTAGAGAGACCATGCCTTTGACTAGGAGGAACCCTCAAAAGAGGGTTAAAGCCATTTAAGCATAAGCCTCAATCCCAAGCTTAAATACAACTTTAAGACCAACCAACCCTCAAAACAAATAGAAGAATGAAGAAATGGGGGAGGTGGTAGAAATTTCAGTGCTGATATGGCATGAAAAACAAGACTCTAACATGCAAACAACTCATGTACAACATGTTAGGAGACTTAAGCATTAATGCTAATAAAGAGCTTTACACTAGAACCATGCAACATCAATCCCAAATGGCCAAACCAACTATGAACAAACCTCAAACATGCCAAAACAGTGGCTAAATTGTGCTGAGATGGTAGCATGAAAAGCAAGAAAATCATGCTCATGTATTGGCTCATAAACAAGGCACAAAACACACCTCTCAAAAGTGATGAAAGAGTGAAATATGTGAGAGTGTGACAAAGCTACATGCACTGAAATCATGTGTGAAATGAGGCTATGGCATGCAAACATCTTAAGCAAAGCATGCTTAAAGACCTTGAAACTCAAAGCTAGTCAAGGGCATTTACACTATAGCTATACAAAGCAAGCCTCATATGACCAAGACCATTCAAAATAGGTTTAATCATGTCAAAACAAAGCAAAAAACATGCTGGAATGGAGCTGAAACATGCTAAAATAATAAGTTAAAACATCAAGTATGTTAAACTAGTAAGCATGATTATACTACAAGTGTACGAAGCAAGCAAGGAGTGACTCAACCAGCCAAAAATAGAGCTCAAGCAGGTCACAAAAGTCATAAAAACATGCTGAGATCAAGCCATGAGATGATAGAAAAACATGCTCAACTATTAAGCCATCAATACATGCAAACAAGATATGAAAAGGGGGGACCACCCCCTCCTATTTTGGTCCTCAAAACCAACTTTCTACCACTGAAAAACCTCTAAGTTTCAGTGGTAGAAAGGCCAAATAAAGGGTTGTTTCAAAGGCTTTAAAAGATGGCACAAAGCTTAGCAAATAAGCCTCAAAAGAGAGGGGAACACCCCTAACCCGAAAAGGGCCTCAAACTATCATTTTCAACACTTAAAAATAGAGGTTTTTGTAGTTGACAACTAGGCCAAAAACAGTATGCAAGGGTGGCTAAACCAATGTACAAAAATAAGTTTAAAAGGGGTAACTCCTCACCCTTGAAGCACAGCAGCAAATCAGCAACAAAGACAAAGCCAAAACCAAGCTAAAACCTTCTTCTAGGACTCAAACATGATCTCAAGCAACCTCCACACCAAGATGATCAAGTTTGATCAAGAACACCCAAGCAAAAGTGTAGAGAATTCAAGCTTCAAGGCAAAATATTTAGAGAGAGAGAGAATTCTAGAGAGAGAGAGAGAGAAAAATTTGCTCAAGAATTTTTGTAACCCCCTCCATGTAAGAGAGGGGCTTCTATATATAGAGGATGCAAAATCCTCTTGAAGAGATCCAGCCATCCACATAGGTGTAGATGGTCCATCCTGCAAGTAGCTGGCTCAAAAATATCAGAAAAATATCTGTTGAAATATTGGTGGCCGGTCGGCCATCAGTGATAGCCAGCAGTGGCTTATTGATGGCCGGCAGGCCTCATTAATGGCCGGTAGACCAAAGTGCATGGCCAGTAGTCCCATTTCATGGTCGGCAGTGCACCAAGAGAAGCATTCTGGAAGGACCAAAGCATGGTCCAGAAATGGGGCAGAAAGGATACAGGGTTTGGAAAGCTCAAACATGTGATGTTCCGCCGCGAAATTTGAGTACTCGACGAGCTACGAAACTTGTCACTGGATGTACCTGCAAGAACGTCCAAGTCTTGAGGATGGTAAAAAATGAGGTGTCTACAACCTATCAATACCCATAGAGCCCTCTGCTTCCAAAAGTGTATTAACCATTGCAATCTCACTGACTTTGGGTTTTTCCGAACTGAGATTTACATGGTCCAATCTTAGAGCCGTAGGTAGTCTTATTCGGAAACGTCTTGATAGGTGTTGAAGTAACAATAGTTGGAACACCTTATATCCTAATACCCATGTTCTCCATCTCCCTCGTCTCCATTCTGATCACTGTCTCATTCTCCTTGACACACATCCCTATCCTATCTCGAACACACCCCAACCTTTTCGTTTGAAACCATTTGGTTATCGGACCCTTCTTTTTTGGTGTTGTAGATAGTTGCTGGCAACCTAGAGGGACCCCCTTCCAGCTTTGTGCTAGTCAATTTACCGATAGAATTAAAATTTGAAACAATGAGGTCTTCGACAATATCTTTTATCTTGGAAAAAGAAGATTGCTTGCTTGTTTACTTGGCACCCAACGTGCTCTTGAGTCTCACATATCCTCTTTCCTTCTTAACCTTGAAGTACCTCTCACGCAAGGATATAATAGTCTACTCAAATTGGAAGAGGATTTTTGGGCCCTCAAGTCTAGAGTCGACTACACTCTTGATGATGATCGTAATAAACGATTTTTTCCATCTCACCACTATAACCCGTTGCCAATACAACAAAATCCTCACAATCAAGGATCCAAATGACCAATGGATCTATGATACAGCATTCATCAAGAAAATCTTTGTTGACTACTTTGCAAACCTATTCCAGTCAAGCCTTTGTACTGTCCCTCTGACACCATATCTTAACCTAACCCTTCATATCATTAAGTCAGACCACCACTCTCGCCTTTCAATTGTTCTATACATATTAGAAGTCAAAAAAGCCCTTTGGACTTTGAAACCTCTCAAGGCCCCGGGTCTAGATGGTCTCCACCCTATCTTCTTTCAAAAATGTTGGGAGATTATCACAGCTTTGGTAAACTATTGTTGATACTTTTTTCCACTGGAAAGCTCAATCCTTCCATCAACAAAACTCTTCTTCGTTTCATCCCTAAGATGGAAAAACCGAAGATGGTGACCCATTTCCGCCCCATTGGTCTGTCCAACACCCTATACAAAATTATTTCAAAAATTCTAGTGAATAGATTGAGACCGTTTCTGAATGATCTCATTAGTCTATACCAATCTGGTTTCTTTCCGGGCCGCAAGAGCACTAATAATGTCATTATCCTTCAAGAAGTGGTTAATAATTTAAACACAAAAAAGGTCGAAAGGGCAGTCTCCTTATCAAGTTGGTTCTTGACAAAGCATATGACCGCCTTGAATAGAGCTCCATTAGACAAATGCTCATTCTTTTCAATTTCCCCACCCTTTGGATCAACCTTATCCTTTCTTGTGTTTCCTCAACAAAATTTGCCATCATTTTTAATGGTGAACTCACTGAAACTTTCAGCACGTCTAGGGGCATCCGTCAAGGACACCCTCTTTCTCTTTACCTATTCATTCTTTGCTTGGAATATCTTGCAACATCCATTTCAAAAGCTTGCATGGACAAATCCTGGAAACCCATCAAAATTGCAAAAAAATTGCCCTTGTCTTCCCTCTTCCTTTTTGCGGATGACATCATTTTGTTTAAAGAAGCTACAGAAACTAACTGCATTGTGATGAA
Organism: Camellia lanceoleosa; assembly: GCA_025200525.1. Taxonomy (NCBI): domain Eukaryota; kingdom Viridiplantae; phylum Streptophyta; class Magnoliopsida; order Ericales; family Theaceae; genus Camellia; species Camellia lanceoleosa. The sequence continues at coordinate 106,498,270 of CM045768.1, forward strand.
AACCATTTTGGATGATTTCTATGCCATTTCCAGTCAAAAAATCAGTACTTCCAAGTCCAAAATTTTCTTCTCTAATAATGTGGAAGAGTCCCACCGCAATCACTTGGCCAATATTCTTCAGTTTCCTATCTCTTAAACCATTGGTAAGTATTTAGGTTGTCCCATCATCCAAGAGAAACCCAATCAGGACACCTTCAGATTTATCATTGAAAAAATCCAAAACTCTGGTTGGAAAGCCAAGACCCTATCCCTAGCAAGCAGAAGCGCCATCATAAAAGCAGTCAACTTGGCCATTCCAGCTTATGTCATGCAATGCCATTACTTTCCTAAATCAGTCACTAACCATACTAATAAACTCAACAAAGATTTTTTGTGGGGCTCTTCCCTAAATCACCGAAAAATCCATGTTGTCAAATGGAGTAAGGTCACCAAACCTAAAAACCTGGGAGATCTAGGTATCCGCCAATCTTACCTTTCCAATCAAGTGGCTATGGCTAAACTCAGTTGGAGACTTCATGCAGATAAAGAAGCTCTTTGGACCAAAATCCTACGAGCCAAATATTTAGAGGAAACAAAAATCTCGAATAGAAATTCCCATACTTGGCGTACCATTAGGCAAGGTAAAGATTTATTCAATGAGGGTTCCTGTAAGTTAGTCAACAATGGTAACCACACCTTCTTCTAGTTTGACAATTGGCTGGGCATAGACAGCATTAGAAGCCACATAGAGAGCCCTCTTGCCCATAGAGATATTGGCTGAAAAGTTAGTGATTGTTGGGTTGATCATCATTGGAATTTTGACTGTCTCTCCACCAACATCCCTAGTCATATTCAGTCCAAATTGAGAGCACCACCCTCCTTTGCCATGCTTAAGCCGAAGACACCATCACTTGGACTTTCTCCAATGATAGGATTTTCACCAACAAGTTAGCTTGCCTCCTTGCCCAGAAACCAAACCCCTCCCTACCTTTCCAAAGTTGGAAATGGATTTGGATCACTCCCACACACTCCTCGAATCCACCATTTCCTTTGGCTTGCTTCACATGCTAGACTAGCTACCAAATCTTTTATTCTCATCCATAATATAACCCAAGACAACCTTTGCCCCCGTTGTCATATACACCCTGTAACAAGCCCGCGAGGGACCTCGCTACAGTTCGGACTCGATTTTGTCGCGGTTCCAAATCTTGAACCAAAGAGTCCAAATCCGGCAAATCGTTTTTGAGAAAAATAGATTTTTTGAAAGAAGTGCCAAACATGGACTGCTTTGCCAGATAACAGAGTCGCCACCTAAATATTTTTTTTTAAATGGGAAATTTAGGAAACCCTAACTCGGTGCCAAATGCCACGTGTCCGTCATCACCAAAGTTGGCTCGGGAACTTGGGTACGATTGGGGAAGGTCACATCGTGTCAAAGACGCCTCTACTAACCATGATATCTATTTTTGAAAACTTTGTGAGTTCTTATTAGGTTATTAGCCTAGGTTACTATGTGATCGCACTGACATACAAGTATAGATGAATACTTTGAATTGGAACCGAACATCTCATGTTTGTTTGTTTGAAAATGGTTTGATGGTGCTACATAAGTAGGCTAAGGCGGATTTGCCACCCTCAGGTGGGCTTAAGAAAACAATGATTTTGCCACTATCTAGTGGGCTTAAAACAAGCGATCGATGAATTGTCCCAATTGATAACCCAACCTTCACCCACAGGCATTCAAGGCAGTTATATCACATAAGCATTTAGCCTCATGGTAAGCATGCAATCATGGCAACACTCACACGCATGCAAGTATGCTAAAGCATAACCACTCACCAAGTACTCCAAGCCAAAACAGAAAACTGATTAGGAATCATGCATGATCCTACATATATTGAATTGCCTAATGCAACACATGCAAAGATGCAACTATAGGAGGCTCGGCTATTCTTAACATGGCATAAGATGATGTTACAGCTAACATGTATACAATTTGGAATTGAAATACAAATGCAGTTTGTATGATTGCATGCAAAACAGATGAATGAATGCAAACATGCTTTCATACTGTATGCTAATTGAAATATGCCCTATGTCTAACCATCGTAAGCGGGTAAATAAAAGGGAGAAAGAAGTGGGGGTTGGAAGACATACATCACACTCACCCACACTTATTACAATTATGCCCTCGCAGAATAAATATGAATAAAAGAATATTACAAATATTACAGTCAGAATAAATACTGATTCCTAATTAATTAGCAGTTAACTAAGAAAGGCGATAATGAAATGATGCATGTTGGGCTACCTTGGCGGAAATCCTTTGGGATGCCCCAATTAGCCTCTGTTTGCGATGTTTCTCGAAATCGTGCGAGTTACGAAAAGTTGCTAATTCTTCATTTAAAGGGCATAGCAATGTATTTCACAAATATATGCATACCTCGATTCTCGTGCCACCAATCACGCATCTCGATGCATGATGGTAGAGGCCGATTGCACAACTCAATATAGGATGAATGCATATGAATGCTACAACAAAACCTAACTCCATCATGGGTAATCCGAGTGTCGGTGACTTGGGAATTGAGACCTGAGCGCCTCGTTCCGTGGGGGCTAACACCTATCCCGAACACGATGCAATATGCATGATATGCATGAAATGCAGCTAATATGTAATCCTAGCATGCACAATGCTATGAAAATAAGATGCCTCGAAATGCGTGCGCGCAGAGCATAAAACCGAAATGATGACATAAAAGCATGAAATGACATGAAATATGATATACAATGAGACTAAAATGAAATGCCTCAAAATCGTGCTTACAGAACCGAGAAAATGGCATACGGAATGCAACAGATCTAAAATGGCATACACGATGCAAGATGGGCTTATACTAACATGAGGGGGCCTCAGCCATACTCACACAAGAGGCCGTGAGATAAAAATGGGGCGCCTCGAAATGCGTGCACGCAGAAAGGCGATGGTACTAAAATATGAAATGACATGGAAAATGTAAATTGGGCTTACACTAACATGAGAGTCTCGGCCACACTCACATAAGAGGCCAATAGATGAAAATGAAGTGCCTCGAAATCGTGCAGCAGACGCATAAGCGAGGCAATGGCATACGGAATGCAATAGGACTAAAATGGCATATATAATGCAATATGGGCTTACACTAACATGAGAGAGCCTCAGCCACACTCACATAGGAGGCCATGAGATGAACATGAAGTGCCTCGAAACGCGTGCACACGGGCATGCAAACCGAGGCAATGATATAAAGGCATGAAAATGCAAATTGGGCTTACACTAACATGAGATGGCCCTAGCACTCACATAAAGAGATGAGAATGAGAAATTCTGAGCATGAAATGGCATGCAAATGAAACGTGGAATATGGAATATGAAAAATGCAAATTTTAGTAGCTAAAATGATGCACAAATAGCCCCCGAATTATGACAAAATTACACCCGATGCCCGAAATGCAATGTTAAGCATCCGAAATGGCCTACAGCCCTACTAAACATGCACAATATGGACATAACATGTAAAACAGTAGCAAGGCAGCCCCTAAACTAGCATTTTTTCAGTACAAAGTATGGCCAAACAATGATCACAAGTATGGCAAAAATGGCTTGCAAAAATGGGGGAAAAGAGGAGAATTACAAAGCAAGTAGTATATACAATGCTCAAACTGAAAAACACAGTTCTAAAAAATTAAAGAGGAGCAAAAAATATGCACATTTACAAGAGATGACATCCCCCAATTCAGTATGTAGATAGGCTAAACATAGCATGCAAAATAATGAGCCAACAAAGGCTATAACATGAGGTACCAAAAGCATGCATCAAACAACCTTGGACCCTTAACAAAACATAAATAATGGGTCATTTTAAGACACTTTATAAGCCTGATGAAGGCTGGAAACAGAAGCTAAGCAAGCCTAACAAAGCATGCAAAATAATGAACCAAATAGGGGGTATAACATGAAGTACCAAAAAAAATTACCAAATGGCCTAAGACCCTTAACAAAATATGAAGAGAATGCCAAAATAAGGCTCTTTCCAGGCCTGATAAAGATTCAAAACAGAAACCAAATAAGCTCAAAGGGGCATGCCAAATAGGAGTAGAACATGAATTCAAAGCAAGTGGCATGTAGAGCATGAAAACCAGGTTGAGCCCTTCTTCAATGTTGAATAGGGGCTCAAAATAAACATAATATTAGTTCATGAGATGCTCCAAATCAGATCACAAATAGGCCAAATAAATCATGCAATTTTACGGAAAGTATGGAGGATTACAAAGAAAGTGCATGATAGAGAGGCCAAACATGATTGAGCCCTTCTTCAATGTTGAAGAGGGGCTCAAAATGAGCCCACTAACAGTTTACATCAGGCTCGAAAATGGATCACTCATCAGCCAAATAAAGCATGCAAAATAATGGCATAAAGAGTGATATTGAAAGAGGTGTGTCATGGAGACACCAAACAGAGTTGAGCCCTTCTACAAAGTTGTAGAGGGGCTCAAAATAAGCCTAAAACCAGTAGGGGTCGGAGCCCGAAACAGAGAGTAAATAGGGTAAAGAATTGATTCAAAATTATGCTAGAAAAAGGGAATTAGTGGCTTACCCTTGAAGACAAGTCTTTTGTTGCTTCTTGGCTTGAATTTGCTGGTCCTTAGCCTTTGAAAATCACTTCTTTGTGCTGGAATGGAGGTGGTGATGGTGGTGCTTAGGGTTGATGAAGAAAGGAGCTAGAAACTTGAAGCTTTTTAGGGTTTTTGAGATAGAAAATGAAGGTTTTGGAAGAGAGGTTCTTGAGAGAAAATCTTCTAACGAAGGCCTTAAATAGACCAAAAAGGGTGTAAAGGGAGGAAATGCACCCAAGCTTTCCCTCCCAAAATATCCCCAGAGGGATATTTTGAAAATTTGTAAAGAGGTGGCCATGGCCAGGGACAAAAAGCCGACCACCATGTTTTAGGGTCCTCAGTGTGTAGAATAAGGCCCGGGGTTGGAACTTGGCAACACTGAAGCAGAGTCACAACATTGCACTTGAAGAAGAGGCTCAAAATGAAAATCTGAATTCTTGGCCGACCACCACTTTTAGTGTCCTCCCATGTGCCCTCATCACAAATATGTAGTCCTCGAAGAAAATATCCTGTGGTGTTCAACATTGGCACAGAAGTGAGCAAAAGCAGTATGGGAGGAGCAAAAGCCGGAGGAGCTGGTTTCTGAAACAATTGCTGGCCTCCCACCCTCCAGTGATCTTCCTGATGCTAAAACAGAGTACTGCCAAAATTGAACAAAAACCGATGCAAAATGAATGCTCTGAGGTTCGGGGTCAAAATGGTGAGCACCAAAAGTGGCGTTGCATCGAAGGCCCAGTATTCCTCATAATGATAAAACAGAGGCACCTGCCAAAAAATGAACAAGCGATACAAAATAAGCTCGGGGCCAAAACGCAATTCGGTCAAAACTAGTAGCACCGAAAGTGGCGTCTGACATGAAGTGGTACCAGAGGCAGTGTCCTCGAGTGATAAAACAGGCACTTGCCAAAACCGGAGAAATCGGAGATGGTTGGTGAAATGGCGAAATGGCCTCTGACCCTGAAAAAGTAGCTCACGGACGGAGATAGTCTACGGGACCATTCCCTCCCTCGGGAAAAAATAAGAAACGCATGGCCGTGACAAGGCACGAAAGAGTTGCTTGGGAGGCGGGCGCCGGCGCGACTCGAGACTTCGAGCAGCACGACATGCAACATCACCAAGGCGTCCGTCCTCGAGTCTTAAGGTCGATCAAAAATGGGGTGTCTACACACCCCTGTGGAGAAGTGGTTTGGAAATACTCTTATGATCCTGGGAGACGCTCGTGATCCTCAGATAGATACCTGAAAAGAAATGAACACTCCGGTCGGGGGTGCCGAAATTAGCACTCTGACGGACAAGTCAGTCTCTACTCTCTCTGGGTTACTTTTATCTTAAGTTAAGCATACTAGTTCTCACATACCTTTCTCTGACTGATGATCCTATATTTGTAGTATTCTCTTTGGGCCTAAAGGCCAGGCCCATCCATGATCCTTTACACATACTTCTACTCGGCTTTTGCTCTACTGGCTGGAGTGTCGATTAATTATCTTCAGTTGACTAGGATAAAAGCCAAATTGAAGTTACGTTCCAGACCGGCCCTATTGATCCAGTAATATTAGGCTCCCACAATTGCCCTCCAAACACCCCACTTGCATCAGTTAGTCGGCGTGTTTGGTTTCTAGCTTGGAAAGTCGAAAATTCAGCGGTTAATCCTCTTCCCAATGCGTGTTAGAACGTGCACACATTTTTTGGTCATTGTAACGCTTTCCCGCCCCTTTGTACACCGCTTCCATTTAATGCGATTTGAAATTGTCTCTTCGAATATATGTTCTGAGTACTGAAAAATATCTAGTTCGCCTTCTATTGCATTTTTTCACTTCACGGCTTCTGTAACTTCTCGTTTCTTGTTTTTTTCTCTTCGCCTCCTGTAAGTTTTCTTCTCCCTCACTTTCGATCTCGCTTCCTTGTTTGCTTTTAGTTTTCCATAATCCTCGGGCTGGTCAAGATGGCAAAACATCTGAAGGAGCTCCTTTCAATGGACCGAATCTCCGGCTTCCGTCGCCATTTTTCCATCCTTAACGACGTCCATCTGTCACTTTTGGCAGACAGTACCACTAACATGGAGGGGGATGACGAGAGCACAATCGGCTTTCCCCACCTGTCCATTGCTGAGGGCGGAATCCATTTTCCACTTCATCCATTCTTGAGAGTCGTTTCACGATACTGGGGTCTAATCCCTTCCTAGCCCAACGTGAACTTCTTTTGTATCGTAATGGGAATTGTAGAGCTGAATCGCCATCGTAGGATTAACTTAGGTATACCCACCGTTCGGTACTATTACGTTCTAGCCAAATCCACTGGCTAGCTAGGACGCTACTTTCTTAGAGCCAAGGATACTGACCATCACTTAGTGACCATGCTTGCCAGCTCCGGTGCCAAGGCGAAAAGGTGAACTAGGTGGCCGATCAAACCAACTTTGTTTCTATTATTTCCATATCTGTATTCGGTACTATATACATCTAATCGTTTTGTTTGTGCAGGCAGCGACTTGAAGAGAGTGTTAGTTTTTGGAAACGACATTGTGCTCTTAGAAATTAAGACCGCACTACAGTTCGTCGGCCGTCCAAACCTTCAAAAACAAGGGAGGGCGGCCCACATTCTCCTGCAGTACAACCCGACTTATACTACATTCTCAGCGGTAGACAACATTCCGGTCGCGCGAGGTGACAACCATCTTACAGCTTTCATCTTCTCCAGTTTCAAAAACTTAAGGCAGATCGGTTTAGAAACATTTGATTTTGAACACTTAGAAGAACAAGCGGCGGAACCAATCGCCAAGGACCCAGATCAATTAGCAACGAAGGTTGATGAAGCTATTAACTCGGTCTTTGAGGAAGCTGGACTGAACTCGTCCGACCCTCCGTTCACGTCAGGCTGAGGGGACGTCTTCGAAGATATTTTTACAAATTTAGGAGATCTTCTCGGCGCTTATTCCAAGGTTATGGCTGGGGAAAGCCTTACGCAGATGGCGCGAAAGAGAAATGCCGAATGCCTAGCCGCCCGACGGAAAGCTAAGGCCACCCGTTCTGCACCTGCCCCGACTGAATCTTCCGAACCCATTATTGTAATGGAAACAGCTCACATTGAAGTGGCCGAGTCGGAAAAGGCAGCCAATCAGTTGGATTCAGAAGAACGGCCGATTTTAGAGGATCGGGGAGAGAAACGTGCCGCCGAGGACGATGCCGGCTTTGAGGAGAACATTGTTGATAAACGGCCATGTTTGGAGGAGTCGGATGTGGTTGTTCCATTTGTTGTTCAACCAAAGATAAAAAAAACACGCCGATCTCCTCCGAAGCGTCGGTTTTGAAGGATCCCGCCGTGGCGTTGAGCTTGGCCACCTTGGTCTCGTTGCCGGCTGACAAGGAAACCTTTTGGGCAGAGCCAGATTTGGTAGCAATAGCGTTAGCTGCCCAGTCGGCCCTCGTGGTATGTGACTTCATCCTAACTCCTTGTTTTGGTTTTGTTTGCATACGGTATTTCTTGGTATCTGACGATCCCAACTTGTTTTGCAAACGGTCGGAAGGATCGCCGAATTAGGTTGCCGCCAACATGATGTCGTTGAAAGGATTGGCCATTTGCAGTCAGAGGTCGACGGTCAGAGGAGCAGGGCCAAGTTTGAGGCAATGAGAGCCACAATGGAGAGCGCACAGGCCAAAGCCGATAAGGAGAGGGTGCGGACTGCTGACCAACTCAGATCAGACACCAAGGAGAGGGCAAACACAAGTGAGGAATCACTCAAGTTAGCCAAGAAGGCGCTTACCAAGTTGGAGGCCAAATTGGCAGAGTCGAAGGCGGCGAAGAAAAAGCCGACTTCGAGGCTTCCGAAGCATTCGAGGCAGGAAAGAGCGCCGCTCTAGAAAACTATGTAGAAAAGGTCTGTCACAACCCAGACCCGCCCTTATGGGTTTAGCAACATAACCGGCCAGTAATCCTAGATTACCGAAGGCCTGCTTAACAGTAATACAATAATATAGAGTATAGGGGCTTGGCGGAAGCCAATACAGTAAATAAACAATGTCCATGGAGTGGTGGTCACGAAAGCCAAAAGATTTTTCATATATTTATCTGTAGCGATCTGAAAAGTATGCATGTAATATACAACCAGTCAAAACAGGGACTTAATCCCTAATAAACCATACAGTGCAAAACGTTCAGTCTATACAGTAAATAAAACAGTACAGAAGGGGGGGAACTAAACACCCCTAAGCCTTAAGTTGGCAGGCTCGGAACCTCGCAGTGAGGCACTGTGGTTGGCTTGACAAAACTAGAGTTTACCCCGACGCTTCTAGCATTGGTCCGGTGCCTGTACACCTACAAATGCATATGAGCAGTGAGCTAAAGCCCAGTGAATAACATAATGCGTAAAGAGGTTTAGAATGAATATCCTTCTGATAATAAAACAGTTCATTAAATCGATATTTGATCTTTCGATCAATCAGTCATATATGGTACATCCATTAGCATAACGATGCGATGGCATGGGTCTTAAAGACCGAGCGATAATGATGGCCATCAATCGATGTGATAGTGGTTCCACGAGGGAACCGACAGAGATCTCTGTAACAGTAACAGTAAATAGTAGGTGCTAAGGATGCCACAGTACAGTTCAGAATATAGGACATACATTCATTCAGTAAACAATATCAGTTCAGTAAACAGTTCAGTTCAGTATTTAGAAGATAATCATTTTGAACATATCTTTACACAATTGTTACTCATAGAGTTCTAGACTACAGTAAACTAGAGCGTCTCCTCGGAATGCCAACCCTATACAGTTAACAGATTGAACACACACTAAGTTTCACAGTTAGGAAAGATAATAACTTAATCCCTAAATTTGCCTTGGTGTGTTCTACATCCCTATCCTCTTTAAGATGCCTTAAACTAGGCCTAAGAATGCTGAGGATGGGATGAGGATGCAAAGATGCGCTTAGAAAACAATTTACAAAATTTGCTGAAAACAGGGGTCCTGCTCGAGCGAGGGTTCCTTCGCTTGAGCGAGCTTGCCAAAACAAAGGGTTCGCTCGAGCGAGTAATCCTTCGCTCGAGCGGTCTGTAAAAATGCAAAAGTTCTGGATGCTGAGTTTTTACGCTCGATGCTCGCTCAAGCGTGAGACACAGCTCTTCGCTCGAGCGTAGGTTTCTTCGCTCGAGCGTACACCTGCGCACACTAAGATTTTGAGAGCTTGAAATTTATGCTCGAGCCACCATTCCATCGCTCGAGCGTAGCTCAGAGTAAACGATGGTCGCTCGAGCGTAGAATCCTTCGCTCGAGTGAAGAAGCCAAATCTGGAATTTCTAGATTTGCCTCCCAAGCTCAAACCAAGCATTCTACAGCTCTAAACTCAACCTCTTGGGCCCAAATCCTGGAAAACACATCTAAACTCAATATTCAACAAGTTTCAAAGCTCAATTTGTGAATTTAAAGCCCAAGGGTGAGTCAATTAAATCCAAATTTCAAACCCATTTTCATGAACATGAAGAACATGCAAACATGCGTGAATTCAAATCATTTCAAAGATTCAATTTGATGCTTTAGTGAGCCAATTGTTCCAAAAACAAGTTGAAAACATGGACCATTACAAAATTATGAACATGTATGTACCATTTCATGAAGGACAACTTCAAAACTTCAAATTAAAGGCATGCATGCATGAGCTAGGCTCCAATTTGACATATATGGACCAATTCAAGGCTCAAATCACTAAGGATACAAGAACTAGGCATGAACAAGCTTAAACACAACAATGAGAGGTTAAATTCCTTACCTAGAGCTTCAAGTACAAGGTGAGGAAGCTTAATTTGCAACCTATGTTCCAATTCCTTCAATAACCAAGCAATTTACAAGCAAAATTGAAATGAAATCAACTTCTCAAGTTTCTCTCTCTCTCTAAGGTTGGTTATACACTCAAAATAGGTTGAAGAAAGTGTTGATCAAATGCAAGACTAAGTCCCTCTATGTTGGTATAATGGCCCACTAACAATGGCATGATTGTAAATAAGTCTAATGATGCAAATTACTAACAATTAATCTAATTTAATCGTACCAAATCAATTTTCAGATAATTACACCATAAAATCACATAAATTATGATGATCACAAAACACTAATCGATTTCGGGTTCGGCCGCCGATAAGGCCTTCAATTAACAGTTTAAACATAAGATTACAAACAGATAATTAAACGACAAACAGATAGATATGCAATTAATTAGATATAGTTAGTCAATTCAGTTCCAGATTCCAGTCAGTCAGTTTAGTATTTCAGTTGATTCATTACTTCTCATAATCAGTCTCGATTTATCGATTATTGGTAGAAATCGTGTCGATGGTGAGGTTATTACAGTCTCCCCTCCTTAAAAAGAGTTTTGTCCTCTAAACTCGAGTTACCTTCATTCTGAAAGAAAACAGGATCCAGTGGAAACAATTCAGGATATCTCTTAGCCATGTCATCTTCCCTTTCCCAAGTGGCATATACGCCACCATGATTTTGCCAGTCAACTTTCACTAACGGGATCTCTTTGTTTCTTAGTTTCTTGATCCGTCTGTTTACAATCTGTATAGGCCATTCCTCGTAAGTGTAGTCATCACTCAACACTACCCGAGTAGGCTCAATCACATGGAAAGGATCCCGGAGATAATCTCTCAACATCGAAATGTGGAAGACGTTATGCATATGCTCCATTTCAGGAGGAAGCGCAACTTGATACGCCACCAGATTGATTTTCTCAATAATCTCATGCGGCCCGACATATCTCGGCACTAACTTGTCTTTGACTCCAAAACGAGTCTGGCCTTTCATTGGTGTCACTTTCACAAAAACGTGATCTCCCACTTCATACTCTTTGTCCTGTCTTCTGACATCTGCATAACTTTTCTGTCTGCTTTGTGCAGTTTTCAGTCTCTGTTGTATCAGTTTCACCTTCTCAGTCGTTTCATATACAATCTCGGGCCCAAGCAAAGGCCCATCTCCAACTTCTGCCCAGCAAATCGGAGATCTACATTTTCTGCCATACAATGCCTCAAAATGCGCCATACCAATACTTGAATGAAAGCTGTTATTGTAGGCGAATTCAGCCAACGGCAAATGACTTTCCCAATTTCCCTGAAAATCAAGGACACACATTCTCAATAAATCCTCCAGAGTCTGGATGGTCCTTTCTGACTGTCCATCTGTTTGAGGATGATAGGCACTACTCAGTCTTAATTCAGTACCCAATGCAGTCTGTAGGCTTTGCCAAAACCTCGATGTAAACTTCGAATCCCTGTCAGAAACAATGGATACAGGCACTCCATGCAGTCTAACAATTTCATCGATATAAATTACAGCCAACTTGTCCGCATTATAAATTGTCTTGATAGGTAAGAAGTGAGCAGATTTGGTCAGTCTATCAACAATAACCCAAATTGAATCCATACCTTTTCTAGAGCGAGGCAATCCAACGATAAAATCCATCGTGATATGCTCCCATTTCCACTCCGGTATGGGTAAGGGTTGTAGTAAGCCTGCGGGTCGCTGATGTTCCGCTTTGACTTGTTGGCAATGAAGACATTTTGACACAAAGTCGGCAATTCCTTTCTTCATTCCCGGCCACCAAAAGTTCTGTTTCAGATCTTAGTACATTTTTGTATTTCCTAGGTGGATAGAAAATTTTGAATTGTGACCTTCTTGCAGAACTCTTCTTTTCAATTCAGGATCATTCGGTACACACAGTCTTTCTTGAAATTTCAGTACATTGTTTTCAAATCTGAAACTCGGTCTCGGTTTTAATTCCCTTTCTTCGATGATCTTCTTCAAGAAGTCATCCTGTTGTTGTTTCTCTTTAATTTCTTTAATCAATGCCGGTTGAGCAGAAATAGCAGCTATTGTTCCACCTTGTTCTCGCAAAACAACTTCAATTTCAGATTTTTCAAGGTTAAAAAGCAACTCTATCTGTCCGGTGAGCAAACAAGCTAAGTTCCCAATCGATTTCCGGCTCAGTGCATCGGCAACAGTGTTGGCTTTTCCCGGATGGTACAAAATCTGTAGATCATAATCTTTAATCAGTTCTAGCCGTCTCCGCTGTCTCATATTCAGTTCTTTCTGTGTGAAGAAGTACTTCAGGCTCTTGTGGTCGGTATATACTTCACATGTTGCCCCATACAGATAGTGATGCCAGATTTTCAACGCAAATACCACCGCAGCAAGTTCCAGATCATGGGTTGGGTAGTTCTTTTCATGTGGTTTCAGTTATCGGGAAACATAAGCAATAACTCTCCCATTCTGCATTAAAACACACCCCAAACCCTTATGAGAAGCATCACTAAATACAGTATAACCATCCGTACCTGAAGGTAAGGTAAGAACCGGTGCAGTCACCAATTGAGTTTTCAACTCTTGGAACGTTGATTCCCTTTGGTCAGTCCAGTCAAATGATATCCCCTTTTGTGTTAGTTGAGTCAATGGTACGGCAATTTTGGAGAAATCTTTGACAAATCTTCTGTAATATCCAGCCAATCCCAAAAAGCTTTGGACTTCTGTCACATTTGTTAGTCTAGGCCAGTTCACTCTGACTTCAATTTTCTCGGATCATGAAATTCCATCTTTGCTAACAACATACCCCAAAAACATAACATGATCAAGCCAAAACTCACATTTAGACAGTTTAGCATACAGTTTTTGTTCTCTTAGGGTCTGCAGGGCAAGTCTCAGATGATGTTCATGTTCTTCTATACTTTTGAGTAAATCAATATGTCATCAATGAATACCACAATAAAGTCATCAAGGTACGGTTTAAAGATTCTATTCATGAGGTCCATAAATGCTGCAGGTGCATTGGTAACTCCAAAAGGCATAACTAAAAATTCGTAATGTCCATACCTCGTTCTAAGCGGTTTTATCAATGTCTTCGGTTTAACTTTAGGTTGATGGTACCCGATCGAGATCAATCTTGGAAAACACTTGGGCACCATCGATCAAACAAATCATCAATACGCGGAAATGGGTATTTATTTTTCACAGTTACCTTGTTCAGTTCACGGTAATCAATACACAGTCTCCGTGAGCCGTCTTTCTTCTTTACAAACAAAACCGGTGCGCCCCACGGTGAAGTACTGGGCCTGATAAACTTCTTGTCTAACAGTTCTTGCAATTGTACTTTCAATTCCTTCAGTTTAGTCGGAGCCATTCTGTAGGGAGCTTTAGATATTGGCTGTGTACCCGGAATTACATCAATGGTGAACTCAATCTCCCTGTCAATCAAATCCCCTGGCAGATCATCTGGAAATACATCTACGAATTCTCTGACTATAGGAATACAGTTCACATCAATTTTAACATTATCATCAGTAGATACAGTCAGTACAGAACACAGATATCCTTTACACCATTTTCTAATCAATTTAACAGCTTTCACCGAAGAAATCAAATACGGAGGAGGTACTACTCCAACCCCATTAGACACAAATTCGAGTAACCCAGGTGGATGGAAGACAACTTGCTTTGACACACAGTCAATGGTAGCATGATATTTTTGTAACCAGTCCATCCCCAATATTACATCAAAATGATCAATGTTCAGTGGCAGTAAATCAATAAACAAATGCATATCCCCAACAATAATCTCACAAGCAGGATACATATATGCACATGTCATGGATCCCCCAATAGGTGATGATACAGCTAACAAATAATTCATGGGTTCTAAGGGTTTACTCAATTTTCGTGAAAAAGCATGCGATACATATGAGTGTGTAAACCCCGAATCAATCAGTACATATGCATACCTGACACAACAGTTTCAGTATTTTGCACGTCTCCCGGTACTAGGGCGAACACTCGGCCTTGCCTCATAGGCTCTTTCCCAGTAGCTTTGGGGTTAGGGTTTGGTGCTACAGTTGATGTTGTTGCGCTTGGTACAGCTTTACTACTGGCCTGTGGAGCAGAGGGGTAGTCTTTAACCATGTGGCCCACCTTGCCACACCTGTAACAGGCTCCAGATATTTTGTAACAAACCCCTTTGTGCTTCCTGCCACATTCAGAACAAGATGGAATGAAACCACTCCCTTGGCTGGGGCTAGTTGTTGACCCGATTACATTTCTTATTTGATGGGTTATGCTTGTCTTTATTGAACTTGAAACCCTGCCTTTTACCACGCCATTCAGACGCTGGTGATTCAGATTGTTTCACTGCTTCGATGTTCGACTCAGCCATCAATGCTCGATCAAGAACACTTACATAGGTCGGTAGCTTTAAAACACTTATTCTGTCGAGTATTGCAACATTAAGGCCGCCTTCAAATTTTTTGGCCTTCTTGTAGTCAGTGTCCACCATATGTGGTGCATATCTAGCAAGCTTGGTGAACTTTGTCTCATATTCAGCAACGGACATTGTGCCCTATCTCAGTTGTTCAAATTCAGTTACTTTTCTGTCCCTAACACACTGGGGAAAATACTTTTCAAAGAAGGACTCCTTAAACTAAGCCCAAGTCACTACAGTGTTGGTGTCACGGACCAGCATCCACCACCTTCTGGCCTCTTCTTGCAAGGTGAAGGTAGCTGACAATACTTTATTTGCCTCCGCGCATGGAAACACCTCAAATAACTTTTCAGTCTCAAGTACCCAAGCTTCAGCATTCAACGGTTCAAGGCCTCCCTGAAAGGATGGCGGTTTCATCTTGCCGAACTTATGGGTGAGAGCAATTATGTCCCCATCATTCACATTCACATTCGGTTTCGGCTGTACCGGAGGAGGAGGTGGGGGCTGTTGATTCTGTTGTTGCTCAAGTC
Source organism: Camellia lanceoleosa (assembly GCA_025200525.1). NCBI lineage: Eukaryota > Viridiplantae > Streptophyta > Magnoliopsida > Ericales > Theaceae > Camellia > Camellia lanceoleosa. Next base: position 106,513,670 of record CM045768.1, read on the forward strand.
TAGCAGTTATCAGTTCCATCATCCTTTCCATTCTTGCCTCCGTGGATGAGGACCCAGATTCATTTGCGTTATCCATTTCACTATAAGCAGTTATAACAATTATAAACATAAACAGTTGCACACTTAAATAGTTTAACACATTAGCATACATTTAGTCATGTCATAACCACACACTTTTCATGTTTATGCAATGCCCTAATCACCTTTCTAGGACATCCTATAGCTCATTTGGACACGTGTGTGCGGTATAACTCGTGGTTAAGTATTGCTCTGATACCATTCTATCACGACACAAACCCGCCCCTATGGGTTTAGCACCATAACCGGCCAGTAATCCTAGATTACCGAAGGTCTGCTTAACAGTAATACAATAATACAGAGTACAGGGGCTTGGCGGAAGCCAATACAGTAAATAAACAATGTCCAATGAGCTGTGACAGTTTGAAAGCCAAAAAGATTTTTCATATAGTTATCTGAGCGATGCAAGCAGTATGCATGTAATATACAACCGGTCGAGCAGGACTTAATCACGATAAACCGTCTGATGCAAAAGCGTTGGTCTATCTGATAAACAAAAGCGATGCGAAGGGGAACTAAACACCCCTAAGCCTTAGCTTGGCAGGCTCGAAACCTCGTAGTGAGGCACTGTGGTTGGCTTGACAAAACTGGAGTTTACCTCGACGCTTCTAGCATTGGTCCGGTGCTTGTACACCTACATATACATATGAGCAGTGAGCTAAAGCCCAGTGAATAACATAATGCGTAAAGAGGTTTAGAATGAATGTCCTTACAGTAATGAAAATAGTTCATTAAATCAGTATTTCAGTCTTTCAGTCAATCAGTCATATGTGGTACATCCATTAGCATAACGATCTGATGGCAATAGGTCTTAAAGACCGAGCGGTAATGATGGCCATCAATCGATGAATGATAGTGGTTCCACGAGGCAAGCGAGAGATCTCTATGTGATAACGATGCTTGATAGGTGCTAAGGATGCCTGATGCGATTGAGAATATAATACATACATTCATTCAAGAAACAATATCGATTCGATAAGCAGATTCGATTCGATATTGAAGATAATTATTTTGAACATATCTTTACACAATTGTTACTCACAGAGTTCTAGACTACAGTAAGCTAGAGCGTCTCCTCGGAATGCCAACCCTATACAGTTAACAGATTGAACACACACTAAGTTTCACAGTTGGGAAAGATAATAACTTAATCCCTAAATTTGCCTTGGTGTGTTCTACATCCCTATCCTCTTTAAGATGCCTTAAACTAGGCCTAAGAATGCCTAGGATGGGATGAGGATGCAAAGATGCGCTTAGAAAACACTTTACAAAATTTGTTGAAAATAGGGGTCCTGCTCGAGCGAGGCTTCCTTCGCTTGAGCGAGCTTGCCAAAACAAAGGGTTCGCTCAAGCGAGTAATCCTTCGCTCGAGCGGTCTATAAAAATGCAAAAGTTCTGGATGCTGAGTTTTTACGCTCGATGCTCGCTCGAGCGTGAGACCTGACTCTTCGCTCAGCCTAGGTTTCTTCGCTCGGCGTGCGCTCTTGCACCAAGATTCTGAGAGCTTGAAATTTATGCTCGAGCCACCATTCCATCGCTCGAGCGTAGCTCAGAGTAAACGATGGTCGCTCGAGCGTAGAATCCTTCGTTCGAGCGAAGAAGCCAAATCTGGAATTTCCAGATTTGCCTCCCAAGCTCAAACCAAGCATTCTACAGCTCTAAACTCAACCTCTTGGGCCCAAATCCTGGAAAACACATCTAAACTCAATATTCAACAAGTTTCAAAGTTCAATTTGTGAATTTAAAGCCCAAGGGTGAGTCAATTAAATCCAAATTTCAAACCCATTTTCATGAACATGAAGAACATGCAAACATGCGTGAATTCAAATCATTTCAAAGCTTCAATTTGATGCTTTAGTGAGCCAATTGTTCCAAAAACAAGTTGAAAACATGGACCATTACAAAATTATGAACATGCATGTACCATTTCATGAAGGACAACTTCAAAACTTCAAATTAAAGGCATGCATGCATGAGCTAGGCTCCAATTTGACATATATGGACCAATTCAAGGCTCAAATCACTAAGGATACAAGAACTAGGCATGAACAAGCTTAAACACAACAATGAGAGGTTAAATTCCTTACCTAGAGCTTCAAGTACAAGGTGAGAAAGCTTAATTTGCAACCTATGTTCCAATTCCTTCAATTACCAAGCAATTTACAAGCAAAATTGAAATGAAATCAACTCCTCAAGTTTCTCTCTCTCTCTAAGGTCGGTTATACACTCAAAATAGGTTGACAAAAGTGTTGATCAAATGCAAGACTAAGTCCCTCTATGTTGGTATAATGGCCCACTAACAATGGCATGATTGTAAATAAGCCTAATGATGCAAATTACCAACAATTAATCTAATTTAATCGTACCAAATCAATTTTCAAATAATTACACCATAAAATCACATAAATTATGATGATCACAAAATACTAATCGATTTCGGGTTCGGCCGCCGATAAGGCCTTCAATTAACAGTTTAAACATAAGATTACAAACAGATAATTAAACGACAAACAGATAGATATGCAATTAATTAGATATACTCAGTCAATTCTGTTCCAGATTCCAATCAGTCAGTTCAGTATTTCAATTGATTCATTACTTATCATAATCAGTCTCACTTTATCAGTATTCGGTAGGAAATCGGTAATCAGTGGTAAGGGTTATTACAAGGTCCCCAAATTTGAGAATCGGGGATTCAAACATGGCTAGCTCAAAACCCTTGCTGCCGCTGGAGTGACATTGGACATGTCGATTCCATACAAGCAAATGGACGTTGAGCTGCTAGAGTCTGATCTTGAGGATTGATTTTGGGGATCAAATTATTTTTGTTAGGTATTTTTAATTTAAATATATGTTCTCTGTTAGTTTATTTTCATCTTTTTTGGATTTTCATGTGTAAAATGTCCGCTGTTAGCGCCCAATTTATGAATGAGAATTTTCTATGTTCTCAAGTTATTGCTTGTATTATTTGCTGTATGAGTACATAATTAAAAGAATTAGTAGTTGGAACAAAATATGACGACTACGTGAGACGGCAAACTTAATAGTCGATTAAATTAATGAATTTGATTTAATCATAAATAAAATGAATTCATGAGGTGCCGATAGGTCGACCTTTAGCTGGTTCATGAAGAAGAACGTCGAATAAAACGTACTTATGAATATTGTACTGATGAATCGATTCGTGGAACGGCTGGGGCACTCAAGCCGACTAGATTGATGAATCTGCCCTTGCCTCAACTGGTTCATGAAGAAGCATGCTGAATAAAACGAACTTATGAATATTGTATTGATGAATCGATTCGTGGAACGGCTGGGGCACTCAAGCTGACTAGATTGATGAATCTGCCCTTGCCCCAGCTGGTTCATGAAGAAGAACGCCGAATAAAACGAACTTATGAATATTGTACTGATGAATCGATTCGTGGAATAGCTGGGGCACTCAAGCCGACTAGATTGATGAATCTGCCCTTGCCCCAGCTGGTTCATGAACGTTGAACGCCGAATAAAATGAACTTATGAATATTGTACTGATGAATCGATTCGTGGAATGGCTGGGGCACTCAAGCCAACTAGATTGATGAATCTGCCCTTGCCTCAGCTGGTTCATGAATGTAGAACGCCGACTAGCAGAGGTTGATGTGGCGATTAGGTCATGTGACTCAATCGGCGTTGGGCTGTTGAGGTTTCGATATTAATAAGATTGCCTCGAAGGTGCTGCCCTCGTAAGGAATAAATGTGCGTGTACTTCGTGAACGAAGGTCTTATTTAGATGCTCTGATAGCAACTCAGTCTTGTTCTTAGAGGAAAATTAAACAAGTGCGAATGTCAAATAGACTTTTCTTCAACAGTAGAGGGGAAGCAAAGACACTAGCTGAGCTGGGAGGAGACATGAGTCGAAGTGGTGAACCTTCACACACGGGCTGTAGGACTTCGAGAGATCGGGAGAGACACCAATCTCCTCGTCATCGAAGTAAGTCACCCAGGATGGACAAGCAACCACAACGTAAGTTTCCTCAACCTCGTCCTGGAAGGAAATCCAACACGACTTCTCACCCATTGAGTTTTGTGATCTTCGTGGGTAATAAACCAATGACAGAGGCGGATTCGATCGTTCAAGATCCAAATGTGGCAGTCGTGTTTGCTCGACAGATTTTTCCACCCGAAGGTCAGCAGTCGATGGTAGGTTGGCAGGACTTCGAAGTGTTTCGTGAAGGCGTTCATGGGGCGGTGAAGGGACTGTACACCGCTTATGACATCGGCATGCGTCTCCGCGCCGCTCGCCGCGATATAGAACAGAGAGATGAATACATTCGGAAGTTAGAAGCTCGTGCCGAGAAGGCCGAGCGCGAGCTAAAGAAAATCAAGTCTGCCGAGCCTCAATCAGCCAACCACCCCAACCCGGTTGTGGAAGAGAGGGTTACTCAAAGGCTGATTAGTGATGCGATCGCCGATCAGAACACGGCTAGCATGTTCACGATTGAGACTATGAGGGCCACGACCTATGAAAAAGGCTTCCATGATGGCCGAAAGGTCGGAATTCAGAAGACCAAGGAGAAACTCGCTGAAGAAGTTTGCCGATGTGAAAATCATGGATTTAAGCACGGCTAGATCAAGGCACTTCAGCAAGCTGAGGCTCTCCAAGCAGCAGGGTTGGATTCTGCGTTGCCGTTGTACCAACAGAATGATTTCCCCTTCTCTGCTTTCGAAATTGAGAAGAGTGATGATGAATAAGCTGCCGAACAGAAGAAGACCTTGTAATGCTTATGCAGATTGAAAGTGAAATTATGTATTTAGTGGCTAATTTTAATAAAGAGCTTAGTTTTCAATTTGTAGCATACTTGTTATTTATTTTAGTACACATTTTATTCTGAATGTTCGCACGTTTTACATTATGTTTATGCAGCTTGAACAATCTCATTTTGAATATTTGCATTTTTCGGCCTTTGTTTATACGGTCTGTATGAATGTCGTACTTTAATCGACCCAAAGACGTCATGCGTCGACGGGGCTCCAAATCTGGAGTCTGGCCGATCATGATATCCACGAAGGGCGCTCCGAATCCGGAGGCTTTATTGGCCTAAAGGTGTCATGCACCGATGGGGCTCTGAATCCGGAGGCTTTATTTGGTCAATCCTAATATCCACGAAAGGCGCTCCAAATCCGGAGGCTTTATTTGGTCAATCGTGATATCCATGAAGGGCGCTCCGAATCCGGAGGCTTAATCGATCCAAAGGTGTCATCCGCCCATGGGGCTCCAAATCCAAAGGCTTTATTTGGCCAATCATGATATCCACAAAGAGCGCTCCGAATCCGGAGGCTTAATCGGCCTAAAGATGTCATATGCTATGGGGCTCCAAATCCGGAGGCTTTATTTGGCCAATCATGATATCCACGAAGGGCGCTCCGAATCTGGAGGCTTAATCGACCCAAAGACGTCACGCCCCGATGGGGCTCCGAATCCAGAGGCTTTATTTGGCCAATCGTCATATCTACGAAGGGCGCTCCGAATCCGGAGGCTTAATCGGCCCAAAGACATCATGCGCCAATGGGGCTTCAAATCCGGAGGCTTTATTTAGCCAATCGTCATATCCACGAAGGGCGCTCCGAATTCGGAGGCTTAATCGGCCCAAAGACGTCATGCGTTGATAGGGCTCCGAATCCGGAGGCTTTATTTGGCCAATCGTGATATCCAAAAAGGGCGTTCCAAATCCGAAGGCTTAATCGGCCCAAAGACGTCATGCGCCGATGGGGCTCCGAATCTGGAGGCTTTATTTGGCCAAACGTGATATCCACGAAGGGCGCTCCGAATCCGGAGGCTTTTATCAGAACACCTTTGAACTGGATTTTGTAGTGAGTAAATAGGGATCTTTGCATTACAGAAAATGAGATGTACATGGCGAACCGTTTAGAACAAGTATCATGCCCCACAAGTCAGGTCAATGATAAAATTTGCATAAATGCGTGGAATTCCAAGGCCGTGGCAGACTCCTTCCTGACATGTCTTTGAGCCGATATGCCCCTACTTCTGTGATCGAATCAATCTGATAGGGGCCGTCCCAGTTAGGACCCAATTTTCCATCAACCGGTTTCTTGGCAGCTGGAAATACGTTCTTCAGGACCAACTCTCCTAGTGTGTAGCGGCGCAAGTGAACACGTTGATTATATGACTTGGCAAGCTGCTGCTAGTACCGTGCCATGGACGTAAGGGCACGGTCTCTTCATTCATCGATCAGAATCAAATCCAAAGCCAACATCATGTCATTTCGGCCCATATCAAAAACTTGAGATTTCAGGGTTGGGTGGCCGATCTCCAGGGTATGATCACCTGGGTTCCAAAGCATAGAGCAAACGGCATTTCTCCAGTAGATCGCCTCGGCGTAGTTCGATGAGCCCACAATACATTCGGCAATTCTTCGACCCATTTGCCTTTAGCTTTCTCTAGCCTCTTCTTGATGCCATCCAAGATGGATTTATTAGAGGCTTCGGCTTGACCATTGCTTTGTGGGTAAACCAGCGTAGAAAAGTAAGGTCGGATACCATACTTACTACACAACTCTCGGTAGACACCACAATCAAACTGGGTGCTGTTGTTTGAGATAAGAGCTCTTGGAATGCCGAAACATGTTATGATATTTCTCCATACAAAGCGTTTAACATCAGCATCTCGAATGTGCGTTAATGCCTCCGCTTCGACCCAGTTTGTGAAGTAATCTGTCACGACGATCAAGTACCACTTGTTCCCTGGGGCCCTCGGCAATGGTCCTACGACATCAAGTCCCCACTGGGCGAACGGCCAGGGACTGGTAATGGAGCTTAACTCTTCGGCAGGCAGATAGGTTAACGGGGAGAACTTCTAACACTGTTCACATTTCTTCACATAGCATTCAACATCAGCTCTCATTGTCGGCCAGTAATACCCCTGTGCTATAGCTCGATGGGCTAAAGAGCGCCCTCCAGAATGGGCATCACAACTGCCTTCATGTATTTTAGTCAGAAGCTCTTCGACTTTGTCCGGGTGTACACATTCTAGGTATGGACCAGAAAGGGATTTTTAATAAAGCTTTTCTTGCGGATCCAAATAGTATCGCAGGGCTTTATTTTGCAGCTTGTGCGCTTCTTTTTTGTCTGCTGGAAGCTATTCGGAAGACAAGAATGCGGCAATGGGGTCCATCTAACTCGGTCCTAGCTCTATGACATTGACCTGGATTTCTTCCGAAAGGCCGATACTCGGCTCCAGGATGAAACCTACTTCGATTGTCCATTTAATCTTTGAGTTAATGGCGGAGGCGAGGCAAGCTAGGGCGTTTGCATGTGTGTTCTGATCACGTGTTATCTGATTTAATTCATGATGGTCAAATTTGGCCAGCAAAGCACTAGCCGATTTCATGTAAGCCGTCATTCGGTCATTTTTGGCTGCGTACTCCCCCTTTAGCTGATTGATCACCAATTTTGAATCGCAAAATACCAGCAAACGCTGAGCGCCCAGAAGGTGTGCATTCCTCAAACCGGCCAAAAGGGCTTCGTATTCGGCCTCGTTATTTGATGCTTTGAAGCCGAGTTTTACAGCCTGCTCAATTATTGCACCGTCAGGAGCCATGATTACTACTCTGGCTCCGCTGCCCCGTTGATTGGATGATCCATCATAGTACAACTGCCAAATGTCCCCAACATAAATTCTCTAGTTCAGCTTCGGTTGAATTTCATCAGACTTGAAGTCGACAAGACCCCCGGTGAATTCGGCAACAAAGTCGGCAAGCACCTGTCCTTTCATTGAGGTTCTAGGTAGAAATTGAATATCATACTGGCCGAGTTCAAGAGCCCATTTTGAAACACATCCTGATGCTTCTGCGCTACGTAGTACTGATCGGAGGGGATAATCTGTTAGCACCCCAATGCTATGCCCCTAGAAGTAATGCATTAGCTTTCTTGCCGCCATGACCAGGGCTAGGATGAGTTTCTCCAGCGGAAGGTAGCGTGTTTCGGCGTCAACCATTGCCTTGCTCACATAATACACTGGCCGCTGCTCCCCTAGTTCTTCCTTTATCAGTACGGCGTTGACGGCTCGATCGGAAACTGCCAGATACAAAATGAGTGGATCACTGGCCGACGGTGTTGTCAAGAGTGGAGTTGATCGGAGGTAGGTCTTAAGGCCGTTGAAAGCAGCTTCATACTCGGCAGACCATTCAAAAGCCTTGCCCTGCCGTAGTGTATGAAAGAATTATCGGTAGTGGTCCGTGGAACAACTAATGAACCTGTTGAGTGCGGCAGCCATCCCCATTAACTTTTGAACTTCTTTGACCGATCGAGGGGAGCCGAGTTCTAGGATTGCTGTGATTTGCCTTGGGTTGGCTTCGATTCCTCGATGGTTGACAATGTAACCCAAGAATTTTCCAGAGCCGATCCCAAATGCACATTTGGAAGCGTTCAACTTCATTCTATATTTACGTAGAATGCCGAATGTCTCTTCCAGATCGGCTATATAATTCTGCTCTTCCTTGGACTTGACCACCATATCGTCAATTTACACTTCCATAGTGTGGCCGAGTTGTTCCTTGAACATGGCAGTGACTAGTCTTTGGTAGGTTGCCCCTACATTCTTCAGCCCAAAAGACATAACCTTGTAGCAGTAGGTTCCTCTTGGGGTGAGGAATGTAATTTTTTCTTGGTCCTCAGGATGCATGGCGATTTGATGGTAGCCTCTGTAAGCTTCGAGAAAGCTCATACATTGATGGCGTGCCGTCGCATCTACAAGTTGGTCAATTCTGGGTAAGGGAAAACAATCCTTGGGGTAGGCTTTGTTTAGGTCCGTGAAATCGACGCACACTCGCCAAGTCCCATTTTTCTTCTTCACAACCACTGTATTAGAGAGCCATGTAGGGTAGGTCACTTCCCTGATTGCCCTGGCTTCAAGCAGTTTGTCAACCTCCTCAACAATGACGGCAGTGTGCTCTGCGGCTGACCACCGGCTTTTCTGAATGATCGGCTTGCACTTAGGTTGAACATTCAAACGATGTTGTGAAACGGACGGATCTATACCCGACATCTCGTATAGAGTCCACGCAAAGACATCAAGGTTGCTGAGCAAGAAAGAAATTAACGGCTTGATTCAGGGAGGCGCCGACCATGAAGAACTTGTCTAGACTTCTGTCGATTTCAACTTGGTCTAGGCCTTCCGTGGCCTTTTCACTCGGGAGCCGTCCAACATCGTCAAGACTCTCCCGATCCGACACCTCAATGGAATTCACCTGCAACTCCTTTGGCGTCTTTCCAGTGAGGAGATAACATGCTTATGCTGATTTTTGGGAGCCACGAATTTGCTCAATGCCGCATTCTGTCAGGAAGCATAGCAACTGATGATACGTACTCGACACGGCCTGCATAGTGTGCAACCAAGTCCGCCCCATAATGAGATTGTACGGCGATGGCAGCTTGACGACCAAGAATTCTACATCCACTGTTCGGGAGCCCGCTCGAACGGGTAATGTGATTTTTCCCAACGGGTACTCTAGATTGGCGTTGAAGCCGAATAGTGAATAAGGGGCCGGGGAGAGATTCGATTTGGAGAAGCCGAGTTTGGTGAATGTCTTGTAGTACATAACCTCTGATGTGCTCCCCGAATCAATGAGTACGCGCTCAACTGTGAATCGATTTACGCGTAACTCAATTACCAAGGGATCGATGTGGGGAAGTGTCACTCCGGCCAAATCTGAATCATCAAAAGCAATGCTCACAGCTTCATGGGGTCGTTTAGCCGAAGTGAGTTGAGCTTGAGGGTCGGGATTTGACTGAATGGTATGCACCACGGATAACATCGGCAGGCTGTATATCATGTGGATCACGCCGAGTGGAGGAGAATCCTGTCTTAAGGCTATTGTTTTGGTTAAGTTGCCTTTTCGGACGTACTGTTGTAGCCGGCCATCTTGTACCAATTCCTCCAAGTGATCCTTCAATGCATAACAACTCTCAGTATCATGGCCATGGTCCTTATGATACTTACACTGTCTATTTCGTCTTCTCGTGTCGGGAGGTCCCGCCATTTTGGATGGCCATTTGAAGAATGGAAGGTGTTGGACTTTGGACATAACCGTGCTGATCGGCTCTGTCAACTCCATATATTTTTTTCGGCGCGCTTCGTGCGCCTGCTATCAACTTGCAGTTATTCATTTGCTCGGTGGGAGCATTGGTCGCTTGATCGGCGGGGATCCCATCTCTTGTCTCGTTTAGCTCGATGCCGTGGTTCAGGGCTCTGAGGTGCTACAGAATTTATTGGGTGAGCAATTTCAGAAGAGGCCGTCTTGTTGGCCATGTTTCGGGCTTTAACCCACAAGGCGTCATCCTCCACTTTGCAGCATTCCTCAACTTTCTTCATCAACGACCAGACTGCTTTGGGGGGCCTTCTAGTCAAGGAACTGCGGAGAGCACTGTCAGGATGCAAACCCATTTTAAAGGCGGTGATGGCCATGGAGTCATTGCAGGCGTCGTCGACAAGATTAAAGCACTCCCAATAGCGCGCCGAATACGCTCTTAGTGTTTCTCCTGGCTGGATCTGCATTGCCCAGAAAGAGTCAGCTTGTTTTGGCTGGACCTCGTCAGTGATGAATCTAGCCCTGAAGGATTTCTATAATTGATAGAAGCTTTTAATCGAAGCCGGCTCCATTTTATAATACCACCTAACAGCCAATGGTCCCAAACTGCTGGGAAATATACGGCACATGAGGGCCTCGTTGTCTGCATGTAATGTCATGGCTTGCTTGTAGTAACGGAAGTGATCGATGGGGTCTGATTTTCCATCATAAAGAGTGAACGATGGAGCTTTAAACTTTTTGGGTAGAACCGCCCTTGCAATCCGTCGCACAATGGGATCATGCTGGTCTTCCTCCTCTGAACTGTTTCTCCTGCGCTTATGCCTTATACGTGGACTTTCTTCAGAGGAACTGGAAGTCTCAGGTTGACCCTTCTTCTTGGGCTCCGAGGATAATGAGTCAGAGTCGCTATCAATGTCTTGTTGTTGGGCTCGAGGTTGTCGACCACCTGCCCTCAAAGGTCATTCCGGATCTTGGCGTACAACTTGTTTGGATTTGGCCACTTCCAAGGCCGAGTCCTGATGGAGACGTTTGTTCTCAGCGATCATGTTCTCCAACCTCTATTCATTTTGCTTCGCTTGTTCCATGATCGCTTGCATTGCCTCGTGCTCTGAAGTCGAGGGTGAAGCGACGTTCAAAGGACGTCTTGCGGGGATAGTCTCCGGTCCAAGCATGTTTGTTAGAGTGAGGTCGTCTCTCTGTGTAGTTTCATCAGTGACTATCGGAGGGTCTTCCGTTACGCCCGCCATGGATGTGTTTGAGTATTCCCACAGAGGGCGCCAATTATGGAGAAGTAGTTTGGAAATACTCTTCTGATCTTGGGAGATGCTCGTGATCCTCAGATAGATACCTGAAAAGAAATGAACACTCCGGTCAGGGGTGCCGGAATTAGCACTCTGACGGACAAGTCAGTCTCTACTCTCTCTGGGTTACTTTTGTCTTAAGTTAAGCATACTAGTTCTCACATACCTTTCTCTGACTGATGATCCGATATTTATAGTATTCTCTTTGGGCCTTAAGGCCAGGCCCATCCATGATCTTTTACACGTACTTCTACTCGGCCTTTGCTCTACTAGCTAGAGTGCCGATTAATTATATTCGGCTCTTTGGTTGACTAGGATAAAAGCCAAATATAAGTTACGTTCCGGACCGGACGGGTTTATTCGACCCTATTGATCCAAAAATATTCGGCTCCCACAACCCCAAAACTGTCACTCACGCCTCTCGCAACTACACATCTTCTTGGGCCCTTTGGACCCTTCTAGGTATCCCTGAACCCCTCGCACTTTTTTTCTCTTTAGACACGCCTCAATGGCTCTGTGAGAATTGTGAATCTACTCTCCACCATCAATCGTGTCTTTAGGCTGTCATTTTTCCTCTCACTTGTTAGACCATTTGGAAGTACCGTAATGCATTCTATTTTGACAGCAACCTACCGCCTCCTCCAAACCGCACCACCATTATAGCTAATGTCGTCCAATGGCAATTTACCTCAAACTTCTATCAACCACCTAGGAACAAAACCTTATCCTTTGTGAATTGGAAACCTCCTAACCATCCCAGATTCAAACTCAACATTGATGGAGCAGTTTGAGGTAATCTTGGGAAACCTTCAACAGGAGGACTCATCAGAGATTCCACTAGCAATTGGATAAGTGGGTTCAACCACAATATTGGATGTACAACAAATGTAGCTACGAAACTATGGGGACTTCAGGATGGTCTACAACTGGTGCGAGATCTCAACCTGCAAAATATCAATGTGGAGACAAATACAACTACAGTGCAACACCTTGTAAATAACCAGCCTCCGAAACATCATCAACTTAGCAACTTAATTTCCAATTACAGGTGCCTCCTTGAACAGTTCAGAGTGCAAGAAGTAAAGCATATTCTCCATGAAGCAAATGGCTATGCAGACTTATTGGCCAAAGAAGGAAACAAGTTGAATGAAGGCCTTCATATTTATTTTACTATGCCTAGTTTTATTATTGACAAAGTTTGTAAGGATGCTATAGGAACCTCCTATCCCAGATTTGTATTTGATTGTTCTCAGTTTATTTCTATAATACTCCACTATTACCCCAAAAAAAGGAAAGAAAAGTTTAAGGAAAGAAATAATCCGTGGAATATTTATTCAAATGAGAAGCATACAACTGAAGATAATAATGGAAATGAGCAATTTAAGGGATTCATTCATGGAGAAAATGGAGGAATAGAACTTACAACAAAATCAAAACTTCTGTAGTGCTAGTATAATTTGTACAGAGATATGTAATTTTTTTTAACTTTTTCTTCCTTGAATTTCTCACATTTTCCTTTGTCCGCAACTCTTATGTGTAGAATACCAATACATAAGGAAAGCATTCTCTATCTTTTCTCTCATGACTCAGAAAAGCCATTTCATCTTTGTCTTAATTTTATTCATGGTATCAAAGCCTAGTAGAGGTGCTCAGCGGATATTTCGATCCGCCCAAACTAACCGAACCGAACCAATCCGCCACATTTTGGACGGATGCATAATGACGAGCGGACGGTCGCTGATTGATTTTTTCCAATCCGCCTAATTTTGGAGTGATGGTGGATTTGAGGTTCTTTTGGCCGCAACCGAACCGCCAAACTGCAAGCACACCTAGCAATTTATAAGAATTTGTATTTTCAATTTATTTAAATATTTTGATTATGTTTTCAATTGAAAAAGAGTTTAAATATTTTGTTATGTTTTTAATTTGTTTTCAATTTAGAAATCCATTTATCAAATGGCAAGTATTGATATTTGGTATTTTTGTGTGCAAAATATAAGGCTTAATTTTATTATTTTTTTAAAAAAAATCAAATTAAATAGTTTTTGAATAAAAAAAAAAGTCATGAAATAGTTTTGATAATGCATGGTTTTCTTATATGTATTTATTATTGGTAGTTGACAATTTACTTGATAATCTTTTGGTTATGTTGAGTTGGATTGTTATCCCAAAAAAAATTTTAACAAGTTGTTATATTATGTTTAAAATTTGTAAAAGTTTAAACAGTCAAACCGATTCGCATCCATCCACTCAATTTGTATCTGCTAATCCGGCGGATGGATGCGGATTGATTTTTTTCAATACACCAATTCGGTGAACGGATGGCGGATTGGAGATTCCCCAGCCGCAACCAAACCGCAAACACCCCTAGAGTCTTCCACATTCTAACGTGGTTGTCCTTTTTGGCTTATCTCAATGGCATCATCATCAACATTTAACATCACAACCCTAGCACAATTAATGTCTATAGTGTCTTGAAGTTAACATCGAAAAATTATTTGCTATGCAAGAAACAAACTCTTTCCTTATTTGGAAGTGTTGAACTCCTAGACCATATAGAAAATGTTGTAGAGATCCTTAAACAAGTGACTCTCACATCTGAAGAAAAAGAAGAAGTGAATCCAGCTTATGTAACTTAAAGGAAGAAATATCGTTTGTTGAAAAGTCTGTTCTCTAGAACACTGACAAAGGAGGTCCTCAATCTCATCATTGGACTTGATATTGAAAAAGACATGTTGACTTGTCTTGCAGAGTCTTTCACTGGAGTTTCTAAAGAATGACAATTGAATCTTATTCAAGAGCCACAGATGATACGAAAAGACAATTTCATCATTGCTGAGTATCTGAGAAAATTCAAAACCATCTATAATGAACTTGCAACAATCCAAAAACTAGTTTCTGATACAGATAAGGTGTTTTGGGCAATTAATGGCCTTAGCTCAAAGTATGAGAGTTTTACCAATGCTCTTATTGCAAAGCCACCACTACCAACATTTGCTCAATTTGTGTCATTTCTTATGTGTTCAGAAAGTAGAATTCAATTCAATAAACCAAAAAAGAGTGACACCAATGACTTTCATGCATATGTTGGACAAAGGAAAGTAAAAGGAGAGAAATTAAAGGAGAAAAACGTAAAAACAATATTACATATCTCTGAACAGATTATATTAGCAGTACAGAAGTTTCAACTTTGCTGTAAGTGTTATCCTCCATTTTCCCCATGAGTGAATCCCTTAAATTGCTTATTTCCTTTGTTATCTTCAGTTACATGCTTCTCATTTGAAGAAATATTCCACGGATTATTTCTTTCTTCAAACTTTTCATTCACATGTTTATTTGGTATAAGACTCTCTTGCTTTGAACACACATCTTATGAAAACAATGGGAAAAACAAAGGCAGAACTGTAAGATGAACTTAACAATGGTAAATTGATCAAATTTGTAGTGAGGGTAATTATCACACACAAGATTCAGACTACAACAGAAGCAAGAGAATAAAAGAGTTAGAAGTAAAAAACGATTCTGACAACACCACATATTTATAGATATTGAATGCATCTATTCCTAAAGGTCACGTTCATTCAAACAGGTGCCTTTCATTCACAAAGTTATGACCTTTAGGATTTGAATTTGAATCAACTCTAATAGCTTCTATATTGTGCGGGAAGGTTCTCTAACCAATTCAAGGTTTGATTAGGTGTGAAAGAGTCCACTGAATTATGGTGTGATTATCTGTCATACCTTCATCTCCCACTTGATCATACTATAATAATGTGACAGAACCTGAGTTGGACATGTTTACCTTGATACCAAAATTTTGCCTCATGCCAACTTTCATCTATGAATTTACCTCATAGATCAGCGTTTGATTGTGACTTGGCCATACGTGCACACATTTTTGCCACTAATCTGACCTCACCTGTACGAATGTGTTCTACCACTGAAAACACATTCCAGATGGCTTTAATTCACTATATTTCAAGTGAACGGCATCAATTTTCAATGATGGGTTCATAGTCTATACCCAACCACTATTGACAACTTCAGCCACACACATTATTGTTCAGTGCTTCCTCTAAGGCCTATTCCTGAAGGTTTTCCTTAACACACCTTATCAATGACTTTTTGCTGATCAAGCAGACAACATTATCTCATTAGCATGTTGCATATCATGGACTTTACATCTCATGCTAACTATAGTGTCTGTACCTTGTCAGTTCCTCTACCTTATTGCCTGACCAAACACATGTTTCCATGTAAGGTAGAGCCACATAACATCAGTTATCCAGGGGTCCCTAGAGTCATCCAATTATGCTCTTATATAAGTAGCCAAACTACGTAGCTAGGCATTTTTCAATTCCATATTAGCTACATGTTCTCTGAACTTTTCTAGAGACAACCCTTTGGTCATAGGGTCGACCACCATCTCTTTCGAGGGTATATAGTCGACTTTAATTTCTTTCTTCTCCACTATATCCTGAATATAGTGATAAATTACATCAATATGTTTTCCCTTAGAGCTATTCTCTTCACTTTTTATTAATGAGATAGCAGACTAATTGTCACAAAACATATTAACCGGTCTAGCAAGTATACCTAATTTTAAACTATCAACAAATTGCTTTATCCAGACCGCATTACCAACTGTTGTGTTGTAACCTATGTACTTAGTTTCCATATTGTACTTTGCAACACAACTTTGTTTCTTACTTGACCAAGAAACTATTGTTCCACTAAACAGGAACACATAACCACTAGTGGATTTTCCATCATCTACATCTCCTGCAAAATCCGCATTAGTGTATGTTTTTATTTCTAGATCACACAAGCCAAAACACAATTTTAAACTCTTGGTACCTTTTAAATATCTGAATATTCTTTTAACTGCTTGCCAATGTTCCTTACCTAGATTGGATTAAAACCTACTTACCAATCTTTCTACATGACCGATATCAAGTCTTGTGCTTGTTATAGCATACATTAGGCTGCCTACTGCCTAAGCATATGGGACATCTCTTATTTCCTCAATTTTTGAATTATTTTGAGGACTCATACTTATACTAAGACTTTGTTCCTTACAAATAAGTGTGCTCAAAGGATTGCAATTATCCATATTAAACCTTTTGAGCACATGTTCCAGATATTTCTCTTGATCTAGATACAATAACTTTGAATTTCTATATCTTGAAATTCTAATTCCCAAAACATAGGTTGCAGGACCCATGTCTTTCATTTCAAATCTAGATGCCAAGAAAGTTTTGATTTTCTTAATCATATCTGGATAATTTCCTGCTAACAATATGTCATCCACAAATAAAGACAATATTCCTAACTTGTCATCATTTTTCTAGATATAAACACAATAATCTAATGCACTCACAACATGGCCCATTTCTAAAATGGCTTGGTAGAATTTCAAATACCATTGTCTTGAAGATTGTTTAAGTCCATATAAGGATCTTTTCAACTTGTAGACTTTATCTTCATTACCTTAGATTTGGAAACCATCGGGTTGCATCATATAAATTTCCTTTTTTTATTCTCCATTGAGAAAAGTTGTTTTAACATCTAACCACAAAATCTACTCCAGGTAGTTGAGTGAATCGCTGGGCTATTAGTCTTGTCATGTATTTCTCCAAACTTCCATCTACTTTAAATTTCTTTTTAAGAACCCATTTGCAACCAATGGCTTTTCTTCCATTTAGGAGATCGGTTAATTCCCAAACATCATTTTTCTTGATCGAATCAAGTTCTTCATTTATTGCATGAAGCCATTGAATAGCGTCACTGCTACTTATTGCTTTATTGTAATTAGTATGACCATCTACTAAAATATTGAGGTCATCAACTTGAAAAACATAATTGTAACAACCTCGTTACCTATTATGCTCTTAAACGTTAATTTTGAATGTTATTTAAGTGCTTAGTGTGAATTTGAATGTTAATTATGAGATTAATATGTTTTTGGATGCATATCTGTCAATCATAGGAATATAAGTTATAGTGATCCCGGTTTTCCCCCAACCTTCATTGTGTCCTGGACTTGGGTTCCATGGTTGAATATTGTATCCATGTCTTGTTTTTTTTTTTCCCTTTTGACTCTTTGTATTTGAGTTTTGGAACATGTTGGGCGAGTTTAGAACAAGTTGGTTGTTGGTTGGTCTAGATTGTTGTTGCCTAGATTTTGGCCTCTTCGCTCGAGCAAGGCTTTTCGCGCTCAAGCGAGCCTTGAGTAATTTGTTTCTTCGCTCGAGCGAGGCCTGAGGGTCTTCAGGTTTCTCTCCCAGACGTAGTTTTTCTAGGAAGGGAAAGTTCTTCGCTCGAGTGAAGATTCTTACGCTCGAGTGAGCCTGGTGAAATTGCTTCTTCGTTCGAGCGTGCGTGTGCGTCTGTGGCAGACCTGAAGCTTTTCATTCTATGCTCGAGCGACGCTTTTTGCGCTCGAGCGAGGTCACTGTTGTGTCTGGTCGCTCGAGCGACGACTCCTTCACTTGAGCGAGGACTGCGTATATCAGTTTGTAGCAGAGCTTTTCCACATCATTTTGTATCTCTTTCAGCCAAAACCCTAGCCCAGCTCTTTCTCTCTCTAAAATACTCTCTCTCTCTATAAATACACCTTGATTTAGGGGTCTCTCAACCCTAGTCCCTTTGTTAAAAAGGTAGAGCAACTCGTGGGCTTCCATTTGATCCAAGAAAGTTTGATTTTTGGGCATCTTCAAAGTTTCTCCTTCTCTCCTCTGAGCTTCTCCACTTGAGGTAGGGATATTCTACTCTTTAATATGAGTTTTAACCTATGTGTTTCTCATTTTGTATAAATGGTGGGATTTGGGAAGATTTGGGTGAAGTTAGGGTTTAAATTTGGATTTTTGGAAAGAGGAGTTTTCTGTATTTGACTCCATATGTGTATGAGAGGTCTTGATTATGATGTTATATGGGAATAAGTGGTGAGATTGAGCCTAGGGGTTGATATTTGAAAAAGGGAGAGATTGCCCTAATTTGAATCAAATAAATTATTATGTATAAATAATGAGATTGATGTGGAAATATGAAATTGGAAGAGCGTATAAATGAATGGTGTAGTTGGATTTGATAAATCACTCACCCATGGAAAGTTTGGCAAATTATCTGTTTGATAGATTTTTTTATCTATTTAGAAATATCTGTTTTGGGCTATTGGTAGAAGATAGCTATGATTGTTGTAAAAACTGCATGAGAACTAGGTAAATTGAAACTAGTCATATGAATTATGTCATTGAATATGACGATTTGATCAAAGTGTTGAATGTGTGAATTTGGTAGTCATTGTATATGGCATGCTTTTAAATACATTGTATATGTATCATTGTTTGGGAGGAGATAGGGGATATACTCCATTGTTTGGGAGGAGATAGGGAATGGACTCCATTGAGAACTAAGTTGGCCGAAGTGTCCAGGGTGAAAGTCCCGAAATCTTATATATATGGGTGCCGATTCTCTCGGATGTGATTCCATAAAATGGCAAGAAAATGAAAGTGTTTGGATAATGGCTGTTATTAAAGTGTTGATAAATGATTGGACTGAAGTATAGATGACGATACTAATTGGTCATGGAAAGGGTGTAAGTTCATTTGCAAGTATTGAACATTTATCTGATGCTAATATCTTAGTTAATTCTTATATATTGTTTTAGCATATCTCTACTGGGCTTTGGCTCACCCTACTTGGGAAACCATTTTCAGGTACAGGTGACAAGCCGCCTCCAAGGGCATAGCTTGGGAGGTTTAGGGGCTGGAGACTCTATTTTTGTTATCTAGTTTTGTGTTTATATGTTTTCTTTTAAGTCGAGGGCTTTAATTGTAAAGAGCATATGACTTTCTTTTGATGTAACCAAGTAATCTCTTGGAAGGGTGTAAGCCCGTAGGGAATTTATTTTATTATTATTAATTAGTGTTGCATGCTGTAGTTTCAGAATGAATATTCATGAAAGTGTAATGCATGTAATCTCTTTTGTAATATAAACTCTGATAAATGAAAGTAATATATTTCATGTTATGTTTATGAATCTCTAGGGATAGATTATCCTTTTTATTTTGAGGGCGTTACATATGTTCTCATTTCCATTATAACCTGAAATTGAAGGCCTTAACGGCGTCAGAAATCGAAATTGATTAGTTTATTGTGAATGGTATAATTTTTAGAGCTTAATGAGAAGCTTGATTAAAATTTGATTTAGTTTAAATTAATTAGATTAAATCAATTAAATTAAGCCTTATATTAGTTAACTTAAGCTATAATTAATTAGCTTAAGCCTTGATTAGTTAATTAAGCTAATTAGGCCTATAAATATATGGTGAATATGATTAGTTTCATATTTTGAGCTCAAAATTCTGACAATAACAATTCTAGAGAGAGAGGGAGTACAACTTAGAGACAGAGGCAAGAAACTTGGAGATTTAGGCAAGAGATTAAAGAATTGTGAAGAGGAAATCAAATTCTTGCTAAATAAAGCTTGATTGAGGACTTTAGGTAAGCGTTTGATTCTTAATTCATGAATTTAAGTTATCTAATATGTAAATTCAAAGATATTAATGTGATCAAATGTAAGAATGGAGTTAGGATTGTTAGAATTGAAGTCAATCCATATATGCAAGCATGGTTTTGAAGAGTTCTATCATTTTTGCACATAATTTTGCTATCTAAGCTTGAATTGAAGGTTATTCCATACATGCATACAAGAATCAAGTTGTTTTGAAGCTAATCTCAATGTTTTGTAAGCCTTGGAAAGAAAATTTGAAGCTAGATCATAAATGCATGCACACAAGAGTGTATAATCATCATTTTGATCATGAGTTTTATTACCTATGTAAAGTTTAGAAGTTGAATTCTACATGCATCCATGAATCATGTTGTTTTAAAACTCAATTTCATATTTTTCAGGCTTTGGAAAAGAGTTGGAAACAATATTATACATGCATGCAAGTTTTGGTTGCAAATATCGCAATTCATGAAGTTTGACCATGAGGTTTGAGAATTGGTTTTGTATTCATGTTTATAGAAAAGCTTTTAAGTGTTTGAGAGGTTGTGTACAAGCCATGCAGGCTTTTGATTTGAAAATATATGCTTTGAAGTTCAATTCAGTTTTAGAAAACCCAGAATTTGACCATACCGCTCGAGCGATGAAGTATTCGCTCGAGCACACTTTGCATGCATCTAGTATTTTTGTAGACATAGGCAATTAGCTTGAGAGACCAAGTTACTGCTGAAGCGACCACCTTTTATTTTGAATGTCGACTCAAGCGACCATCGAGCCTAGATTCAGACCATCTAGTACTTTTGTAGACCAAGTGGTCTGCTTTGATGACCAATCTTGCACTCAAGCGAAGTGCTGTATTTCAACATATTTTAAGAAGACATATCCTGATCACGTGTGCATTCTCATTCCTTTTTTAGCATTCTTAAACATGAATTAGGCCTCATGAATG
This sequence comes from Camellia lanceoleosa, assembly GCA_025200525.1. Classification (NCBI taxonomy): domain Eukaryota; kingdom Viridiplantae; phylum Streptophyta; class Magnoliopsida; order Ericales; family Theaceae; genus Camellia; species Camellia lanceoleosa. The sequence goes on from CM045768.1 coordinate 106,534,598, forward strand.
ACCTGATAAGTAAGAAATGGAAAGAAAAGAATTAAGTAAAGCAAGAATGATTTGAATTGGTCAAATGTTCCAATGTGTGTTATGTGTTATGTGTAATGTAGGTTGGATCATGGAGGCGTGACAACACTTCAAACACTGTGAGTAATATCTTATTAAAGATATTTTGTTATATACTATTTTCTTAAATACTTTTATGGTAAGTCTCGGAACTTGTGATTTTTAAATATGAATGAGACTTTGAATGTTTCAGATGTGACTTTTGAATTTGCTTTGACAAAGATTTAAGCATGATGGACCCAAGGTCGTTTTGCATATAATGGATTACCAAATTTTGTTGAGTCAGTTATGGAACGCCTCATAACTGAGGCTTTTGTTTTTAACATTTTGTTTTCTCTTATTGGTCATGTTTGACCATGCCTGTATATAAGTTTTGGTTTTTGTATTGTAATGACATATGTATGATCTTGGACAAAACTTTTTATATATGTATGGGTGTGAGTTACTATCGTATAGAAAGTTTTTGTTCATGCCACTTATGCACAAGCTCATTAGACAAATTTTATATTTCTGTTTTCGCTTTTGGCCCTATATAATTAAATATGATTTGATTTTTGTCTGAGGCCATAGGTAATCTCATAATTACTGGCCAGTTATGATCCAAACCTCTAGGAGCGGGTTCGGGTCATGATAGAGTGATATCAGAGCATGAGTTAATTACTCACACACTTGTCCAATTTAGCATTATGGTGTCTAGAAAAGACTTAAGGTACATCCATTTGATAAGAACATGGTTGTGTGCGTTGAGAATATGTGAATATATGAGATATGAAATGTTGTACCTACGTTCAACTATGTCTATGTCTATCTATGTATATCTCTATACTTGTTATAATATGAGTTCATGTAGAACATGGTGACAACTAGAGCTGACGATCTAGAAGAGTCCTCCACTGCTCGATTAGATAGAATGGAGAGAATGATGCAAGATATGGCAAAAAGTCTGAGACAACAGCAATGGCAACAACAATGACAACAACTGTCACCCCCACCTCTAATGACAGTACCGTCTGTGCAAGATCATCAGACTGTTGACCGTATGATTGCCCTCACTAAAGAATTTAAGAAGATGAAACCACCACTATTCCATGGGGGAGTAGACCAATTAAAAGTTGAAGCTTGGGTCCTTAAAATCAAGAAATTATTTAAGGTATTTCCGTGTGCCGAGGCACAAAAGGTTTAGTTGGCCACATTCACTCTAGAGGATGAGGTAAGAAAATGGTTAATGTTAATCCGAGAAGACAATAAAGGGATTGATTGGGCATGATTTCTTAAAATAATATTTTCCGCAGTGCATCCATGATCGAAAAGTGTCCAAGTTTGAGGGACTCAAGCAAGGTAACATGACAGTAGTTAAGTATGAAGCAAAATTCACAGAGTTGGCTAGATTTGCACCGCATATGGTTAACACCAATTATAAAAAGACAAGAAAATTTGAAGATGGACTCCGAAATGCAATTCTAGAGAAGGTTAATGTGTTGAAACTACCCACTTATGTTAAGGTGTTGGACCGAGCCCTAATGTCTGAAACTAACATGACAAATCATAATAAACAGTTTGAATGGAAAAGCCAGATGAGGCTTTTTCTCAAGAATGGATCTTTTAAAAAGCAAAATACGGGATTAACAAGCACTTCGAACTCCATAAGGGATACGGCACCAACATGTAATGAATGTGGTAAGAAACATAGAGGGGTTTGTTACCGTATTTCCAGGGCTTGTTTCAAATGCAGTAAAATGGGACACATGGCGAGAGATTGCCTCTAAACTAAGCAACAAAGAAGTTGAAGACCAACTGCTAGCTCAACTAGGTCCATCCCAATGCTGGGAAACACTGCAAGGCCTACTACTATAAGAGACACACTAAGGCAAGGGAGAGTTTTTGCACTTGTTCCTGGTGATACACAGCATACCGAGGCCGTTTTCTCAGGTACCCTTTCTATTTGCAAATAAGATACTTATGTGCTAATTGATTCAGGTTCAACACACTTTTTTATATCCACTACATTTGCATCTAGATTGAATAGACCCATAGAATCATCTCCTTATCTATTGTGTGTATCTTCTCCATCTGGGGAATCTATTTTGTGTTCATCTGTGCATCATGCTTGTGAAATACCTATTGGGAATGCTATGTTATTTGTAGATTTATTGCCCCCTTGACATTAGGCATTTTGATGTGATTTTGGGAATGGACTGACTGTCTAAGTACTGTGCCACTATCGATTGTGTAACAAAATGGGTTTTGTTTAGACCATTGAGACTATATGATTTTGTGATTATATAACTTGTTTTAAACTCTCGCATAACAAACTCTATATTATGTGCCACCAAGGAGATCTATGTTATGAACAACTGTATACCTACATAACTACATGTGAAGTTATTTGTATATGACCTGAAACACTTTGATATGAACCATTATGATGTATGATCGTGAGAATAGATAAACTTAGAACGATTGTGAAACTATTGACTATGTACCTAAGCAAATTAATTGTGACCCTCGGAACCTAATGTACCTTGTTTAAGAATAATGGAGTATAATCTTTATTTGATTGGATTTGATAGAACCGTTACCTAATTTGATTTGATAGAACCTCTATTTGATTTGATTTCATTTACGAGGGATTACGAATTGTTTATGAACAAATGACCGGATTATATTGCTAAGAGAAATTGAATTGTCTGGACATTTACCTTATAACAAGAATAGCATGTGGACTGCCAACAATAGACTAATCCAATCATGAACACTATTGAGAATCAACCTTCAACTATGGGAGATATATGTGTTATAGATGAACTGAATTGTGCAAGTCCAGTAATTGATTGTTTTAGATAATGGATGCTTCTATGTTACCGTGTTATAAGCCTGATGCTATGGGAATTATTACCTGTCAACTATTTTGATTATAAACACTACTTGGGATTAAAAACCTCAACTATCTGGAAGTACGTGTATTTAGTACGTCTTGTGATTGACTGCTTCAGTAGTGTCATACTTTATAATATATGCAATGGGAATATGTGAATTACGTATGTCATTTGATTGATTGCTTTGTTGTTACCTTTGCTAACTTGGGAATTAGTACCTGGATCCACTTTATATTCTTGATGACTTCTAAATAACCTTGGATGACTGTGATGAATCATTGAACTGAATACTAAATTGAATCGTGAACTGTGGAATGATTGAGGAATGAATTGAATTTATGTGACAAAAGAGAATAGATCAAACTTTTGTAGTAAGGTTAGATGATATCTGAAGCAAACGTATTGGTGGCCTAACATGAAGAAGGGAATTGCTAAATTTGTTTCTAAGTGTTTGCAATGTCAATAGGTCAAAACTGAATATTAGAGACCAACAGGGCCACTTCAGCCTTTCCCCATTCCAGAATGGAAATGGGAACACATAACCATGAACTTCATCGTTAGTCTACCTCAAACACTTAGAGATATAAACTCTATTTGGGTTATTGTAGATAAGTTGACTAAATCTGCACATTTCCTACCTATGAAGACTAGTTATAATGCTTATAGATTGGCTACAATTTACATTGATGAAATCGTTCGTTTATATGAAGTACCAGTATCCATTGTTTCGGATAGATATCCAAAATTTGTGTCAAGGTTTTGGAAGAATCTTCAAAGGGCAATGGGAACAGAATTGAGGTCTAGTACCGCATTTCATCTGTAAATCAATGGGCAATCAGAAAGAACTATTCAGACTTTAGAGGATATGCTCCGAATGTGTGCCTTGGATTTTCAGGGAAATTGGGAAACCTAATTACTGTTGGCAAAGTTTGCTTATAACAACAGTTCCATTCTAGTATTGGCATGGCACCATATGAAGCCGGTGATCATGTGTTTATCCATGTGATTTTGATGAAGAGTCAATCGAGGTTTGGCAAGAAAGGCAAATTATCACCTCGATACATTGGGCCGTTTTAGATTCAGATGCATACCGAATTGCTTTACTGCCAAGGATGGAATAAATGCATAATGTGTTTCACATATCGATGTTAAGAGGCTATCTCCAAGACCCATTCCACGTTATTGGCCATTACCGGATAGCTCTTGATGATAATATGGAGTATGAAGAGAAACCAATCCGAATCATTAACCAACAAGTGAAACAATTGAAGACTAAGGCGATCCCTATGGTTAAAATGGAATGGAAGGAACATTACAATATGGAGGCAACTTGAGAGAAAGAAGATAAAATGAGGCAAAGGTATCCTGAGTTATTCCTAACAACAGGTTACGCAAGTTTGGAGGACCAAACTTCTTAAAAGAGAGGGGGGAAGATTGTAACAACCCCGTTGCGTATTATTCTCTTAAACATTAATTTTGAATGTTATTTAAGTGCTTAGTGTGAATTTGAGTGTTAATTATGTGATTAATATGGTTTTTGGATGCATATCTATCAATTGTAGGAATATCTGTTCTCATTTCCGTTATAACCTAAAATTGAAGGCCTTAACAGCGTCAGAAACCGAAATTGATTAGCATATTGTGAATGGCATAATTTCTAGAGCTTAATGAGAAGCTTGATTAAAATTTGATTCAGTTTAAATTAATTAGATTAAATCAATTAAATTAAGCCTTAGATTAGTTAACTTAAGCTATAATTAGTTAATTAAGCTAATTAGGCCTATAAATATATGGTGAATGTGATTAGGCTCATATTTTGAGCTCAAAATTCTAAGAAGAACAATTCTAGAGAGAGAGAGTACAAGTTAGAGAGAGAGGGGGGGCAAGAAACTTGGAGATTTAGGCAAGAGATTGAAGAATTGTGCAGAGGAACTCAAATTCTTGCTAAATTAAGCTTGATTGAGAACTTTAGGTAAGTGTTTGATTCTTAATTCATGAATTTAAGTCATCTAATATTTGAATTCAAAGAGATTAATGTGATTAAATGTAAGAATTAAGCTAGGATTGTTAGAATTAGAGTCAATCCATACATGTATGCATGGTTTTGAAGAGTTCTATCATTTTTGCACATAATTTTGCTGTCTAAGCTTTGAATTGAAGGTTATTTCATACATGCATACAAGAAATAAATTGTTTTGAAGCTAATCTCAATGTTTTCTAAGCCTTGGAAAGGAAATTTGAAGCTAGATTACAAATGCATGCACATAAGAGTGTAGGATCATCATTTTGATCATGAGTTTTATTACCTATGTAAAGTTTAGAAGTTGAATTCCACATGCATCCATGAATCGTGTTGTTTTAAAACTCAATTTCATATTTTTCAAGCTTTGGAAAAAGAGTTGGAAACAATATTATACATGCATGCAAGTTTTGGTTGCAAATATCGCAATTCATGAAGTTTGACCATGAGGTTTGAGAATTGGTTTTGTATTCATGTTTATAGAAGAGTTTTTAAGTGTTTGAGAGGTTGTGTACAAGCCATGCAGGCTTTTGATTTGAAAATATATGCTTTGAAGTTCAATTCAATTTGAAAAACATAGAATTCGACCATACAGCTCGAGCGATGAAGTATTCGCTCGAGCACACTTTGCATGTATCTAGTATTTTTGTAGACATAGACAGTTAACTCAAGTGACCAAATTACCGCTCGAGTGACCACCTTTTATTTTGAATGTTGGCTCGAGCGACCATTCGAGCCTAGATTCAAGCCATCTAGTACTTTTGCAAACCAAGTGGTCCGCTTGAGCGACCAATGTTGTGCTCGAGTGAAGTGCTTTGTTTCAGCATTTTTTGGAAAGACATATTCTAATCACGTGTGCATTCTCATTCCTTTCTGAGCATACTTAGACATTAATTAGGCCTCATGAACGACTTAATAAGTAAGAAATGGAATGAAATAAATTAAGTAAAGCAAGAATGATTTGAATTGGTTAAATGTTCCAGAGTGTGTTATGTGTTATATGTAATGTAGGTTGGATCACAGAGGCATGATAACATTTCGAACACTGTGAGTAATATCTTAGTAAAGATATTTTGTTATATGCTATTTTCTTAAATACTTTTATGGTAAGTCTCGAAACTTATGATTTCTAAATATGAATGAGAATTTGAATGTTTCAAATGTGACTTTTGAATATTCTTTGATAAAGATTTAAGCATGATGGATCCAAGGTCGTTTTGTATTTAATGGACCTAAGGTCATTTTGTATATAATAGACCCAAGGTGATGGACCCAAGGTCGTTTTGTAAATGATGGACCCAAGGTCATTTTGTAAATGATGGACCCAAGGTCGTTTTGCATATAATAGACCCAAGGTCATTTTGCATATGAGTTGGACCCGAGGTCATTTTGCTTCGTTATAATCTATCTAAGTCTATTATGAACGGGAATAGCATTCCTCATGTGTTAAATGTAAGTATGATTTATTTATATATGAATCTAATTCATTAACCTCTTTACTCTGATATTATTCTATGGCTTTCGCTCACTCCGTGTTTATATGTATGTAGGTGAGCAGCGAGATATCTAGTCCTAGTGAACCTTTGAAGGATTACCAAATTTTTTGGAGTCTACTATGGAACGCCTCATAACCGAGGCTTTTGTTTTTAAGATTTTTTTTTTCTCTTATTGGTCTTGTTTGACTATGTCTGTATATAAGATATGGTTTTTGTATGGTTATGACATATGTATGATCTTGGATATGTGAGAACTTTTTATATATGTATGGGTGTGAGTTATTATCATATAAAAAGTATTTGTTCATGCCATTTATGCACAAGCTCGTTGGACAAATTTTATATTTCTACTTCCGATTTTGGTGCCATATAATTAAATAGATTTGATTTATGTCTAAGGCCGTAGGTAATCTCATGATTACCGGCTGGTTATGATCCAAACCTCTAGAAGCGAGTTCAGGTCTTGACAATAATGGTCTTTCAAAATCTTAGATGAACGTCTTTCTCTCTTACTCCCACTTATCTCAGGATTCGTATCAAGTAAAACAACATCACTTTGTTTTCTTTTCATTCCATTATGAGGTTGATTTTGGAGAACTTGTGGTTCTTGTAAAAAATAAAGGAGAGGAGAATCCTGAGACACCTCAGAGAGCAATTCATTTTGTTCAATTGAAGTAACAAGATCAGTGGATTTAAAAAAAAAATAGCATCTCTACTTTCTATTAATTCATATTCGGGATGGTAAAAATGTTAACCACTCCCATTTTACTTTCCCATTTATCCCTTAAAGGTTTGAGAATAAGTACATGTGCTTTGCATCCCCAAACTTTGAGATTAAGAACATTAGATTTAGTACCATTCCAGTGTTCATAAAGAGTTAGAGGTTTGGCTTTTGTTTCGACTCTATTTACTATGTACACGGTGGTTGGCAAGGCTTCTTCCCAAAAATGAATGGAAAGGTCAGCATATGCCATCATAGACCTTGTCATTTCCATTAGAGTACGATTTTTTCTTTCTGCAATCCCATTTTGTTATAGAGTGTATGGCATTATAAACAAATGTTTTATGTCATTTTGTTTGCAGAAATAATCCATAGCTTCATATTTGCCTCCTCTATCATCATTCAAGTTTTTACTGGACCGACCAAGTTGCTTTTCTACCTCTAATTTATATTCCTTAAACTTTGCAATTGCCTATAATTTGTGTTTAAGAAGGTGAATGGGTCCATATCTTGAATAATTATTACTGAAAGTAATAATGTATTCCATACCTTGATGAGTCTTAGTTCTAAAAGGGCCATAAATATCATAATGAATTAGTTCAAGTAATTCTAATGATTTCCAATGTTTTGAAAATGGCTTGCTAGTCATTTTTCCTTTGATGCATAGTTCACATATATCAACATCGTCAGAACACACTCTAGGCAATAGTCTACTTTTACACATTCTAGACATTTTATTTTTATTAATATGTCCTAATCTTAAATGCCATAAATAAGATCTATTACTAGTAAAGACATGAAAATAATCAGAAATGCATACTTTATTATTATTATCAATAAGAAGAGAATACATGTCATTCACTCTTACACCTTTCACTAATACACTTCCTTTCTTGATCAACATTGTTTCAAGCCTAAAATTAATCTCAAAACCCTTTTAGGTTAATTTGGGTTAATACTGGAACTGAAATTAAATTTCTTCGAATGCTAGGTAAATAAAGCACATCATGAAGTACAATGGAAGATCAATTAATAAAGAATTTACAGTTGTCGATGGATCACTGTAAGAGTTGTTGCCCATATAGACTCTATGTTCACCAATCTTCTTTTCAGTGAAATCCATGAACATTTCTTTGCTTTGCACTATGTGTCTAGTTGCTACAGAATCAATCCACCATGAATTTGACGAAGGTTCAATTACCATTGCTTCAGAAACCGTCATGGCAATGGGGTTATGATTCTTTCTTTACTTGTTCTTAGGGAATGTGGCTTTGATATGACCTTTTTTACTGCAATTGTAGCATGGGCCTGACTAGTTCTTGTTGTTTTGTTGTTTTTGCCACCCTTGCTGCCTCTACCACTCTTTCTAGAATCCATTCTTCCATCCTTTCTTAAAATAAGTAGTCTTCCTCTTGTTGAATAGCGTGTGGGAATTATTCTGTGTCCATGTCGAAGATTGTGCCATCAACAAGTTAGAAGACAATCCTTCTTGAAGCCTTCGCTTCATTCTTTCTTCTTCCAAAACTAAGAGCACGAGCAAAGTCACCATTGAAATTTCTTGTCCGCTATGAGTTAGAGATATGACAACATGATCCCAAAACAATGGAAGACTATTAAGTATGATAGTTACTTGCATCTTGTCTGACAAAAGGCGATCAACGTTGGATAATTCTTTAGCAATTAGTTCTATTTGATTAACATGATCACCAACACTATCATTAGCGCTCATACGAGTGTTATATTTGTCCAAGAGCAATTGTATTTGAGTGTCTGATCAAACTCCATACTTACTTTCTAGTACATCCATCAATTGTTTTGCAGTTTCATGCTCTTCAAATAGCGGAATAATATTGTCTTTCGTATTATGTAACATAGTTGCCTTTGCCATTGCATCATCCTCTATCCACTTATTTTGAACCCAATTAGAATCATCATCTGGTTTATAAGTGGATAGAGTGTACAAAGTTTTCTCATGTGTAAGAATATAAGAAATGTGGCGTTTCCATGCTCAGAAATTATTTTCATTAAGCATCTTAATTCTCGAAGCATCAATAGCATTTTTAATTTACCATTCTAAAAATGTGTTACAATAAAAGTACAAATGTGGATACAATTAAATAACTGTGAAAAATAAAATAAATACAATAACAATTTTTAATAAGCTTAAGCCTGTAGTTATTGAGTTGGCCCCGGTGATAAGAAAAACGTCAATTCGATAGAGTAACACGTTCTCCTTGCCTTGGGTAAGAATAATATTGAAAACCCAATAGACAATTGACTTTTGGACCTAATTCAACGGCCCTTTCAATCCTGAGTGGATCCGGCTTTCAAACATGATGATTATGAGAGATCTGAGAGTGAAAATGATCAGGAATAGAAAACCCAATCCTTTTCTTGTCAGTCTTGTAAAACCAGGTACGTGCCCAAGGAACACAATTGTGTCTATTAAACACTTTTCTTTTGGCGTTTCTTTAGTAACAACCTTGGATAGCCTCCTTGTCTAATTATATCTTTTGGAAATTCAGTACAATGATCCACAAAAAGGCTCTCAAAAGAATTCTAGAGATTTTGGCTTTTGAATGACTAAAAATAGCTTTGAAATGAACGAGAACGAGTAGAAAAACCACCCGGAAGTAGCTTTTGTGGGTTCAAGGGTTTGGATGAGCTAGCTTGAACCAGCCAATATTGGACCGGCGTCACACACGAGTCAAGGAGCAAAGCAGAAGGGCTTGGATTAGGGTCAACACGCGGGTCCTCTAGCATTGGGTCTGAGCACGGGCAGATAGGCCATGGCTCTGGGCTGCTGGGTTGGGCCTCCTTCTGGGTTGGCCCAATCAAATCCTCTTTAATTTTTAAGTCCAGTGCAATAGACTTTCTTGTTGTGTATCTAATTCTTGGACCCCTCTTATTTCGTTTTGGATTTGGCCCAATTGCAAGATTATAAATTGAATCTTGATTTTTCAAAATAGGTACAACAACGGTATTCTTACTCCGGTTGTCTTCTCCAGTGAAATTCGATTCTTTTGGGTCATTCCTTTGCCCTTTTTCACAACGAATTTCACCGTTGCGATAGAAATTTTGAGAAGAACAAGATGATGCTAATGTGGAGACATTAACGGAATCGAAAATTATTTTGTAAAATTTTTTCCAACAGTATAATTGTTATTCCCACAATGGTGTGTGTCTGTAAATTAAATCTATAAATAAAATAAACAACAAAATAAAATAATTCAGAAAACATCTTGGAAGCCATCATTTTAAAATCCAAAAAATGGCCGACAACAAATTTCTTTGTACAAGCGTCCTCTGTCTTATATTTATGATCTAGAGATTCCCACAGGTCTTTAGCAGTGCTTTTGACACTATACACATTGTACAGTGTATTGTCCAACCCATTGAGGATATAATTCCGACACAAAGAATCACTATGTTTCTATGCATCGACTGCGACAACCACTTGCCGGTCAATTTCTCCCTCATTCAATGCTTATGCTTTTTCATGAGTGAAGCTAGCCAAATTCAATGTGGTAAGATAAAACATCATCTTTTGTTTCCATCTTTTAAAATTATTTCCATTGAATTTTTCTAGCTTCTCCCTATGATTTACCGGCACTGCCGGAGTCATCACTGGCACAACAGGTATGGAGGTCAAATTAATAATAATCTCAATACTGTTTATTTTAGTTGCCATAATTCTGACGAAATAATAATACACCAATCACAAATTTATATAGAAAAGAATTTACACACAAAATAAGCATAATAATATTTTGTAACAAAATTCTAATGATAAATAGTATAGTACTACTATGTTATCAAAAAAATCATTAAACAGTACATTACTACTATTTAAGAAATTAAACAGTATATGACTACTATTTAATTTCCTGAAATAAAATATCCATCTGTCTAACACAAAAATAAATAAAAACTGGAAATCTACTTTAAGATTGTTATTCTCACAGTGGTGTGTGTGTGTGTGTAAATTAAATGTATAAATAAAATAAACAACAAAATAAAATAATTCAAAAAATAATTATATAAATTAAATTCCGAATTAAACACTTACAGAAATTAAAGTCAAGGCTTGTGTGGGACACAATCTCCTTAAAGTAGATTTCGCCCTCGCTCCATTTCTTCGAGATTTATCAACGTCTACTTCCCAAGATGCAACGACTAACACTTGAATTTATAGCACTACAAAATCAAGTCTGGCAAACCAAAACTCTGTTGTGACTCTTTCCCTTTCTTCTTAAAAATTAAATGCAGAATAGATGCAAAAACACAGAGAAGAACAGAAGAAGAATGACGAAATTCTAAGGGAAAAAATTGATCTCTAAATTGCTGGAAGGCTAGCCTTTTATAGGAGGAATGGTAGTTGTTCGGACAGATTCAAACCAGAAAAGAAAACTTGTTTGAACTGTTTGGAAAGATACAGATTTGTCCGGCTTGAATACAACATGTATGAACCTGTTCAGATGGGTTAGGACTTGTTTGGATGAAGGAAAAAATTTAGACCAATTTATTTTGAATCTTGAAACGAAAATAAATAAATAAATAAATAAATTATAAATGTTTTTTATCCAAAAAGATAAGTATTGGGTCGGACAAGTCCAACCCAACCTCACACCACACACCTGCGCCCAAGCCTAGCCCCAACCTGCCCAACTGACCAGACAGCGGCGGTGGCGCGCATGTGATTTTTTTTTTTGGGGTCCAATGGGTCTAGCGCACTTTATCCATAACCTCACCCTTCTACAAACTTGGGTACCCCTTGGGGCCCATCTCAAGGATCCCAAGCTAAGGTATATAAACCAATTCAAAACCTTAAACCTTTCCAATGTGGGACAAGCACATTTCACAAATGTGTAGGAAACCCACCTAAAGCCATTCCACGAACCCAAAAATGAGCATTGAATTCTCATTCATCCGGAAATTCTCATTCATCCCAAAACCACGGTTTTATTCACTACGTGGCATTAAACATGAACCTAATTAAAAAAGTTAAAATAATGCTTGGGTCCCACCGTAATTAACGCTCAAAGTTAGCAAAAAATAAGGATTTTCTAAAGCCATTTTCCAACAATAATTCGGCTACACTTTCAGTAATATTTGGTACAATATCACCACCAATTGTTATTTTCTTTGGATATTTCTCTGGGAAGACAACACGCTGGTAATGATTAAATAAACAAACAGAATTAACTAATGTCGAAGCTTGTCGGTCAATTACTTTATGAATTTTCAGTAAAAAGATTTTGGAAAATTTTTGTTCTTCCGGACTATAGTTCGACATCTGTGATTATATGTAAACCTCCTGTAAGATGAACTTAACAATGGTAAATTGATCGGATTTCCCATAAGGGTAATTATCACGCATAAGATTCAGACTAAAACAGAAGCAAGAGAATAAAATAGTTAGAAGTAAAAATTTATTTTGACAACACCACCTATTTATAGATGCTAAATGCAACTATTCCTAAAGGTCACGCTCATTCAAACAGGTGCCTTTCATTCATAGAGTTGTGACCTTTAGGATTTGAATTTGAATCAACTCTAATAGTTTCTATCTTGTGCGGAAGGTTCTTTAACCAATTCAAGGTTTGATTAGGTGTGAGAGAGTCCACCGAATTATGGTGTGATGACCTCTCATACCTTCAAGAATTACTTTACACTGTGTTGTTCAATGATGCTACAGTCCCTATTGAACCTAAAATCATAAAATCAACTCTCAATCATCATGTGTGGACCTCTACAATGAAAGAAGAATTACAAGTCTTGCATAATAACCATACTTGAAAATTGGTACCTACAACTTCTGATATGAATGTTGTTGGCTGTTATGGATATTATGCCTTTTTCGAGTATAAGGCACGCTTCCACCTATGTTGTGCCAACTTGCTTTATCCCACTTCGAAAGAGTCACCACTTAATTTTTATGGGGTATTAAGAAACCATTAACGATGAAAACTAAGCCAATGACATAATCTGTCATAACCAGAGATTACCAGTTCGGAAGATAAGATACAAAAGGGGAAGGTCATTGAATGAAAGCACCCCTTTTTTGCCCAATCTGAAGATTGGCCTCTACTAATATTCTATTTTATGATTTTAGAGATTAATTATTTCATACAAGCCTAAAACCATTACTAACACGAAAACTAGATTTTTTTAATAAAATAAATATCATTTACCTTAAACTAAGGAGTAAAGCCATATTTTCCCAAAAACAGTCAGTATGTTTGGTTTCAGTTTTCTAAAAGTTGAGTTTTTTGTTTTTTGTTTTTTGTTTTTCGTATTTTTTTGTTTTTAGTGAATATTTTTTAAATTTTAAGCATTTTTTTTTTACTTTTTTAGATGCACCTTACTTATATATATCTAAAAAGTAAAATATTTGAGAAAATATTTTTTAAAAATTAATAAATACACAAAAATACCAAAAATATATTGATTTTTTTTTGTGTATTTTTGGTATTTAGTGAATTTTTTAAAGATTTTTTTTTCACGAAAATTATACTTTTTAAGTGTATTTATGTTAGGTGTGTCTAAAAATTTTAAAAATTGCTTAAAATATTAAAAAAATTTAGTAAAAAAACAATACGAAAAACAAGAAAGTAGAATTTTCTGAAAAGTATTTTCAAAAAACTAGAAACAAACATAGTGATTTTTCAACATAAATAGATTTTTAATAATCCATGGCCATACACCTAAACTAAGATAAACAATACTCATGAAATCATTCAAAACATATAATTTTGCGCATAAAGCATTTAATTTGGATTATTTAAGAACAATGCATCGAACCAAGCTGATGTCATACAGAATAATGGAAGCTTACCCAGATGCCCACTCAAGCGCCTTACATGCAATACATAAATTAAATATGACCTAATATACAACTAATCATGCAAGAAATGACCCTAAGCCTAGTTTGAGGCTACTAAGATGATGATTATGCACAAAATACCAAATAATGAGTAAAAAGAGTAAAATGCAAGAACTACATGATGATTCAAACCGGGCTTATGCATGCTTACTACATGATTAAATAAAGACTAGAACATAGTGTTCAATAATAAATAAAGGAAACATTCAAGGATAGGTGAGAAAGCTAACAAAACTAACAACCTACATGAAAAGATGATGGATTAACACCCTAGCATGGATGAGCACTAAAAAATAAAGAAAAAATGTACTAAATATGAAAAGTGAAGGAGTTTTACATGCTGGTTTGATTAAACTAAAGGCATGCAAAGAGAAGTGAAAGAAAACAAAGATTTTCTTGCTTGTAAGCCTCTCTCAAGTAAAGGTTCCTAAGTTAATTCAAGTTCTTCAAGTCCTTAGAATATTTTTTAAGTGTTTTTGGTTGCTGCATATGTAGGAATTTCGGAGCTAAGGCAAGAGGGAAAGAGAAGAGGGTGAAGGACTCTCAAAAACTCACCAAAATCTCTCAAAAAATCCAACTCTTTGGAAGGGAGTGAGGGCTCCTTCTATAGGCAATGGGGAAACTTAGGGAGAACCCTAGGGCTTCCCATCGCATTCTCTTGCCGCTTCCCTCCATAGTTTCACCAAGATTGAATTTTCAAAACTGGCTCTGCCACAAATGGATATGCGGGCACATAGAGTATATGTGAGAATCTGAATATACAAATTAAGTAAATAATTAAATAATAATAATTTTACAATCTCAAATATTTTGTTGGTGAATCCTAAAGTACAAATTAAATATTGTTGGAGGGTCTTTTAATTAATTTTAAACCTAAAAAATTTATGGTGGAAATCTCTAATTTAGAGGTAAGATTTATTATTTAAAAAAAAAGAAAAACAAAAAAAGGGGCAAGTTAGCAAGTATATTTTGATCTAATAATAGTTGTATTTTATTTAAATTAATGATGAGAGGAAATGTAATAAAATAAAAACAAGATATTAATTTAGAATCTTTTAAGTTTATATATATATAAAGCAACCCTAGTTTTCCTAACAAAAACCCTAAACTCTCATATCATTCAACTAGCAACTGTGAAAAGGAGATAGGAGTAGCTTTTGGTGAAAATTGAAGAACTAGTTTGGTGCTTGAATAACTCCATCTCCAAGGTAGAAACCAATATTCTGTGAATATAGTTATTTTGTATATATGTTTATGTGCATTCATTGGAAGAAGAAAGAATGAAAGCTTAACTGATTAGGTGGCTTGCATATCTATCAGATTAATAGTTGGTGTGAAATAGTGTAAAGGGTATAGTGGATGTATAAAGAACAAGTATATGGCATGGGTTATACTCAATGGGTATTTTTGCTTGTAATGGTGGATCTTGTGAGTGAAATGTGGGTTAGGTAGGAGTACTTGGCCACCAATATTTGTGAATATCATGTTTCTTTTATGTAGTTTGAGGAATTAAATGGGTACATATAGTTGAGGGTACAATCTATGAGTATGAAATTCTACACAGAACCACAAACTTTAAAAATCAAGAAACCATATCAAACGGATGAATTTTGAATTAAAATTTTTACAGTAGATTAATTACTTATTGAATTGCATATCTGATTTTTTTTTCATAATTTTTGGGAGTCAAAATCCATATAAATGGATGCATTCAAATCTATCCAGAAAATTGGTTTAAAATAGTAATTTCGGAAGTGTCGTTCTCTTTGGGTATAAATTCCAAAATTATCAAATTAGTGTCATTAGAACCAGTTACGAGTCTAGTTTCGTACATTTTTGGCCTTACGTTTATTTCTCATGTATACTAAGAGAACCATTAATTTCTTTAAAGTGCTACAGAAAATAACCTGTTTAGATATAATTAATTGTAGATAATTATTTTGATAAGCAAATCAAGTGAAACCAATTGGATTTGAAACTAAGGATATATTAGTTGATATCTGGAGGGTTTTGGAATTTTTAGAATAGCATGGAATGGGTTTTTAATTTTCAAAATTAGCAAATAGATTGGGAAAAACTTGTTTAAAACTCTATTTTATCTTAAAGTCACTTTTAGTTAACTTTCAATCAAAACCCATGTCTTGGGTGATTTTAGATCTTGAAGACCATGAACTTAGATAATATTTAAGAGTAACGGTGAGTTGGGTTGAGCCGTGTTAGTGCGCTTTAAGCTTGAGGTTACTTAGTTCCTATTCTTTAGTATTTTTAAATTAGTAGTGACGTATAATTTTTATACTTGGTTCAGGGCACTAGTTGGACTTTTATACTCTATTCGAGGATTACATTATTCCGTTTTCAGGTGAGTTGTTTCATGCTACATATTTTTATAAATATTTCCCTACCCTGAACTGTTAGAAAATTAAATTGTTGTTTCATGACTAAACTATTTTGATAAATTATTATATTATCAATGGAATCAAATTATTTCTTAAACATGTGTGAACTTGGCATACTGTAAACTATTTGTTTTGGTCTCATGTTTATAATGGTGAACTACCATGTTTTGTGAAACTGATGTGTATTGATTATTGGGACCATCTGTGTATTTAGTCCAGGGAAATTATTCTACTGTGTGTGGTGACTTTGGCCACTAGGGAGCAGATCCGAGTTGGGCCGTGATGACTCTAGTGCTCAACGATTGTAAGGAAAAGACCTAGGTTAAGCTAGGTGACCTTCAATCATATCGTCTTTGAGAAAAGGCCCGGGTTGCCACCCTGAGGATGACTCTTAGTTCGATATTGGATCCAATGGGACTTATAGCCTTGAGAACTATGTGGCATATTACTTGTTGTTTTCTTGGTACCCAGAAAATTATTGGTGTTCATGCTATAATATGTTTTAAGTGAAAAATGTCATTTATCATGTTCTTGAGAGACATGAGTATTTTAACTATTGAACTGTGGAACCTTCTTTTTTAAACAGATTGTCTTTACCAAACTGTATGCCAATCTAGTTTCTGTGATATATATCTTATTTTGGAATTGAACCTTGTTTTCAAAACTATATTTACTATCCATGTTGCTACTCACTGAGCTATCAGCTGACTTAGTTGTTTATCACTTCCCAGTGTTAGAAGGACTTAGAGTGGACTTATGGCGTAGCGGAGACTCAATTGCATGGACCTCTAGGACATTCATTTATTTTGTTTTAGCTTGTTATGTCAGGTTTTGTGCATGCATTGTGGTTAGATTTTTATTTAGAATTATTTTATTTTGTGGGCGATTTGTGTTCCATTTAGTATATATTTTTGGAAGTTGGTTGTGGTTGGTTTTACTAATTATACTTGTGACTTGTCATTGGATTGGGTTTTTATTTATTTATTTATGGGCTATCATCACATTTATTCTTTGTGATTTTGGGTTCATGTTTAGGCTTACGTGTGCCTTGGGCTGAGTCCCTATGGGCCACGGCCGGTCATGCCCGAATTTGGGGTGTGACAGTATATGCGTGAGCACAACCTATCCTGGTATGTGTGTCATCTATGCATGCACAAGTGCAGAGTCTCATGCCCTTGGCTTGTTTGTGGCCTAAGTAAGCCCAAATTGCCTCTCGATCAATGTTTTTGATAAAACCAGATCAATACACAGTTGGGTTTCCCTCTTTCTTTCTCAGGGTTAAAAAGTTGGTTTTTCACTAAAAACGAGTTCAGGGTAAAATGGTCATTTTCGCAAAAAGATAATCTTTGGCTAAAATAGGTTTGCACAGCAACTCCAACCAACCTCAAACATTCTAAAGATGAACTAACTACCATTTCATGATTAAGAGGCTTACAAGTGTTTGAAATCTTAGGATCAGTCAAAATGGAGTGTCTACAGGTGTTGATAGGTTTTCAAAACTAAGTTAAAAGCAGACGACAGTCATGAAAGATTGAAGGTGCACCTAGTTGCAAAAAGGTACAACCAATTGGAAGGCATTGATTTTGATGAAACTTTTAATTTGGTCATTAAAGCATAAACCATCTAAATTGTCCTCACCATTGCTCTTCACAAAAGATGGTCCATTTGCCAAATTGATGTGAAAAATGCATTCCTCCATGGATATTTAAAAGAACTTGTCTAGGGTTTACTAATCCTAACAAGCCTATGTATGTGTGCAAATTTTCTCGAGCCTTATATGGGTTTAAGCAAAGTTAGCTTGGGTTAAAGCAAATTATCTCAAGCCTTATATAGAACACCCTCCATGGTTTGACCAGCTTAGCTCTTATCTTCTCCAACTTGGTTTTTTCTGTAGCCCTCATGATCCATCTCTCTTTGTTTTGTCTGCAAAACGTGGCATAATTATTTTGTTGTTGTACATCGACGACATTGTGCTAACTAGGAGTTATGATAAGTTTTTGTAGAATTTCATTGATGATATTAGTTCTGAATTTACAATGAAAGATTTGGGCACTTTGCACAAACTCCTTCTGATCTTCTTTTGTGCCAAAGTAAATATGCAAAGGATATTCTTACACGTGCTCAAATGGAGGATTCCCGACCTATCTCGACACCTTGAATGGAAAAATCAAGCATGCAATTTTTTATACACACAAATACATCAATAAAGAGAAGAGGGTGCACAGAGCATCACAATGGGCTAAATCATCCCAACTAAGTTGGCACCAAGAAACCCATCCTATCATTTGCTAGCACCCTCAACAGGAAAACAAAAAGAATACAACAAAATAGCATAGCAGCATATCAACATAGTAGTCCAAACAACACAGCAGTTCAGCCAACAAATCAGATCAAACATGTTAGTTCATCCACCTCTCCCCTTTTATCAACCACCAAGACCTCATTTATGGAATAAAGCATCCCCATTCATGACACTTCAGTTAGCCCAAGGCCAAAAGGCATCTCTGCAGCTATCAATCTACTATAGATCCCCAACTATCAACCTTATCAACTTACTACAGATCCTCCCAGGCACTTCCTAATTTGCCTCAAGTTGAGAGTGAAATCCTGTACTGAGAAATGGAAGTTCTTAAAGAGTAGTTTTAACCAAAAAGCAATCCTAGACTTAATTAAATCACAAAGCTCAATCTGGTTTGGAATAGATGCTCTAAACACACACTCATTTCTATACTTCCATATTGACCGCATCACAACCAATGGAATGGCACTCCAAATCATCCTTTCTCTCTTCTTCAACTTCTTCCCTACCCACCATAGAAGAAAACGATCCATAGAGCCTGGTAAAGCAGCTTGAACATCTTACCACTTCGGCATTTCAACCCAAATCTTCCACACAAAGGAACAGCAAATCAATACATGGTTCACTGATTCACTACCAATGTCGCAAAACACACATAATGTGGAGGCATTCTAATTAATAACTCCCACTTTTTGTAAAAACTCCTTTTTATTAACTCTTATTTTCCAAGCAAACCACCCAAATACCTGTACCTTGGGAGGGATGTAATTGAGCCAAATCAACTTGGTAATGCTCATGGTTGAACTTGAATTGTCCACAAAAATCTTATATAATGTTGCTACAATTAGATCCCCTGAAGGTGGGGTTAACCATACAGGCCAATCAGCATACTCTGGTCTCACCATAGGAGCTTCCAATAGGTGATTACGAAGCCTATCAAGATCCAGCTCCTCCCATTCATACAACTCTCTTCTAAATGCAAGGGCCATTCTCTTAATATAGCTTTCCTGTCAATCAATACTCTTAAGGGTTCACTTTTTTCCAAAGACAACTTATAAAGATTAGGGAATTCATCCTTCAAACATACTGACTGACACCATGTATTAGACCAAAACCTGATCCTCCTTTTATCCCCAACCTTCAAATGGAAGTTGTTCAAGTAAAAAGCCTTTAAACTGTTACACTGCTCAGCAATAGAAATTATCCTTTTCCATACTGCAAATTGGCTACTAGTTAGAATAAAAGATGGAATCCAGCATCCCACCTCCATCTTATATTTGTTGCAAATTACTCTTTTCCACAAAACTTCACTTTCATCTCCACCACCATTTAATTAGCAAGCAGTTGTTAACATCCCTTATTTTCCTGATGCCTAATCCTCCTTGATGCACCCTTTTAGACAAGTCCTCCCATTTGATCATATGAACTTTTCTCTCTAGTTCAGAACCACCCCACAAGAATGTAGCTTGAAGCTTCTCCAAATCTTTAGCAACCCCTTCAGGCATCTTAAACAACGACAAGTAATACACTGGTAATGATGATGTTACTGCTTTTACAGGTGTTATTCTCCCTGCAAAGGACAACATCTTTCTTTCCAACTAGCTAATTTGCTTCTAACTTTATCCAGAACAGGTTTCCAAGTTGCTTTTTTCCTTGGGTTAGCCCCTAATGGCATCCTAAGACAACTGAGAACCAATGATTTTATTTTACAATTAAGTACTACAACAAAACCAACCATAGTCTCCTCTGAGACACCCACACCACACATAACACTTTTGTGGAAGTTTATTTTCAGGCTAGACATGATTTCAAAGCATCTTAGCACCCTTTTTCAAATTCCTCACCTCTGCCTCCTCTGCTTCACAGAATCATAGTGAGTCATTTGCAAACTGAAGATAGGTTAGCACAACACCATCAGAGCCTACCTTTACATCTGTAATCAGTCCTTACTCATGAGCTCTGATCAATAAAATATGGAGGCCTTCTGCTGCTAAGTTAAACAAGAAAAGAGACAAAGGGTCTCCCTGTCTTAGACCCCTTTGTGGACTGAATTCTTCAGTAGGAGATCCATTAACAAGCACCGATACCCTTGCAGTTGTTACACATTCCTTAATCCAGCTGGTCCATTTAACTCCAAACCCAAACTTAGAAATTATAGAGGACAGAAAACCCTAATTGAGAGAATCATATGCCTTTTCAAAATCCAACTTGATGATCACTCCCTTGCTTTTGGCTTTCTTTCATCCATCAACCACCTCATTAGCAATTAGTACCCCATCTAGAATATTTCTTCCACTTAAGAATGTAGACTGTGTCTCACTAATAATATGAGGCATCACAGCTTTCAGTCTATATGCCAACAGTTTTGCTATAATCTTGTAGATTGAACCCACCAAGCTTATAGGTCTATAGTCAGATAGCCTCGCTAGATTATCCTTTTTACAAATGAGGGTTATAAAAGGACAATTTATGCCCTTCACCGGCTTTCTATTCTTATGAAATTCTTTTACAAAGTTTATCACTTCACCCTGCATTACTTTCCAAAACTTTTGGAAACACAACAAATTAAACCCATCTAGCCCTAGTGCTTTATTCTCATCACAGTCCATCACTGTTGCTTTGATTTCTGCTTCTTCGAATTCTTTTTCTAGTAGATCAAACCCCAACCTTCCTTCTACTAATTAAAAGGGTCCTCCCAATTCAAGTCTTGATGCCAGTGTTCTGAATACTGATTCTTGAAGTGCTCAAAAAACTTACTTTTCACTTGAGGGGTCTTCAAACACCACCTCCTCTTCTGTAGTGGAATTAATTTCATTTCTTACTAGTCTGCATTTTGTCACTACAAAGAAGTATCTTGTATTTTTGTCACCTTTCATTGCCCAATTAAGTCTTGATTTTTGTAGCCACAACCATTCCACCATCCTACTCAACCTCCACATCTCATCTCTGACTTCACTCCTCCTTACTCTTTCTGCATCATCCAGGTCTCTAACCTCAGCCATAAGATCAAAACTATGTAGTTCAACCTCTGTTGCCTGTAGACTATTTATTACATTTCCAAATATCTCCACATTCCAATTTTTTAGGCCAATTTTCAAAATCTTCATCTTTTAGAACGGTATATACCCAGCCCAACCCTCTACTCTGGTCTCTTCCCATCTTTTTTCCCAGAAAATATGAAAAATTTTGTGTAAGAACCAAGCATTTAGTACCCTAAAGGGCTTAGGGCCCCAGTCCCTCTCATCCTCCATCATAAGGAGAGAGCAGTGATCAGATAACAGTCTAGGTAATCCCCACAACTTCAGATTGAACACCTCAAGCCATTTTGAATCTACTAAGACTATCTATTTTATTCCACTTCTCTTCAACACATGAGTTGCACCAGGTGAACTTCCTCCCTAGTAGTGGTAAATCAAATACCTCATATTTATCAATAAACTCATTCAATTCTTTCATACCTCTATCCCTCCTTGAACACCCTTTCCGTTCACCAATATTCCTAATCTCATTGAAACCCCCCCCCCCCAAGCACCAAGGATTATGGAACTCCTTCAATTTTAATAAACATTCCCATAGATTCACTCTTAAGCCCACATCATTAGGTGCATAAATGTTCAAAATAGCACATTCAAATGAGTTAAAGAGGGTACCTGATAATAATATGAACCTTCTATTGCTGCAGTAATCCATGCCTTAGAAAATATCTGGATCCCAGATGCACAGTAATCCTCTAGCTAAGCCTACAAAATCCACCGCCATAAACTCCATTTTGCCCCTTGCCCACACAGATTTGACCTCACCCTTTCTGATTTCTGACTTCTTTGTTGTAGACACCCCATTTTCGACCATCCTCAAGACTTGGATGTCCTTGCAGGTACATCCAGTGACGAGTGTGATTGCTTGTTGAGCACTCGAAATCCACGGCAGAACGCCACAGGTTTGAGCTTTCCAAACCTTGCATCTATTCTTTCTCATTTTTGGACCATGTTTTGGTCCTTCCAGATTGTTGCTTGTGGTGCACTGCTGCTGGCCGGCCACCAATGCATCAGTAGATATTTTGCGATATTTTTGACAGCTGTTTGCACAGATTGACCCATCTGCTTGCACGTAGATGGCTGGATTTCTTTGAAGGCTTCTTGTATCTTCTATATATAGAAGCCATCCTCTTGCATGTGGGAGGTTGACAAAATTTTGTGAGCAAAATTTCTTTCTCTCTCTCTAGAATCCTCTCTCTCTTGATTTTGTGCTTGAAAGTGGGAATGCTCTACACATTTGTTCTAAGAACCTTGACCAAACACCTTCTCCTTGGAGCTGAGGTTCTTTGAGGCTTGGTTTGAGGTCTTGAGCTTGGTTTTGGCTCAGAATTTCAGCTATTTTGTTGCTGTGCTTCAAAGGTATAAGCTTGTCCCTTTTAAGCTTTATTTTGGTTAAGTGTTTGGCCATCTTTTTACAATACTTTGAGGCTGGTTTTAACCTCTAAAAAACTCTATTTTTAAGGTTTTAAAATCATGGTTTGAGCCTTGTTTAGTTAGGGGGTGGTTTCCTCCCTTTGCTCTTTGGCTTGTAAAGCCTTTTAAGCCATCTTTCAAAGCTTTTGAAACAACCTTTTCTTGGCCTTTTAACCATTGAATTCCAGGGAAATTTTAGTGGTAGAGAGTTGGTTTTGAGGTCCAAAATAGGAAGGGGTGGCCTCCCCTCCTTGTGTCTTGTTTGCATGTGTTGATGGCCTAGCATGTGAGCATGTTCTTCTACCTATTTGAGACTTGATCTCAATGTGTTTTTGTCACTGATTTAGCATGTTTTAGCTATGTTTTGAGCATTCTTGGTCATATGATTCTTGTTATGCATGGTTGTAGTGTAAATTGCCTTACTAGCTTTGTGTTTTAAGGTCTCTAACATGCTTTATTTGAGTTATTTGCATGATATGGCATCATTTAACATGTAATTTCAGTGTGTATAGCTCTGTCACACTCTCACTTCTATCACTCTTTTATGGCTTTTGAGAGTTGTGCTTTGAGCCTTGTTTGTAGCTTAACATGTGAGCATGTATTTCTACTCTTTTGTGCTACCATCTCAGCATGTCTTGGTCTCTGTTTTGGCATGTATAAGCTCTGTCCAGAGCTTGTTTGGTCATTTGTGCTTGGTATTGCATGCCTCTAGTGTAGTGTTCTTCATTAGCTCTAATGCTTTGTCACTTAACATGTTGTACATGTGTTGCTTGCATGTTTTAGCATTATTTGGCATGCCATTTCAGCACTAAAAAAGTCTGCAACCTCCCTCATTTCTTCATTTTTCTATTTGTTTTGAGGGTTAGTCAACCTTAGCTTGTGTTTAAGCATGAGATAGAGCTTGTTCTCAATGGCTTTAACTCTCTTTTGAGGGTTTCTACTAGCCAAAGGCATGATCTCTCTCATGTCTTGAACCATCTTTTGGTTGGCCCCTCTCTTATTAGAGGACAATCACTTGGACTTAACCGGCTAAAGAATGGCTTGGTAATGCTAAAATGAGTAAATAAAATGAACCAAGTAAAACATGACAAAGATAAACATGTTATGTGTGCATTGCATTGTGTTCAATTGGACGTTATATTGAACACAAGGAAGATTGGTCCATTTCATACTCAAAGTGATGAAATGGGCCAATCTCCTTTGTCTCCATTGCCTTTGATTATCCATGATGAGGTAGTGGACTTGAGTCTTTGTTTTGTACATCTATTGAATGTGTACAAGTTGGATCCTTGACCATCATGCATTGAAAATGCTTGATTGGTGGTTTTAGACCCAATAGCTCCCCTCCTTTGATGTTTTGAGATGATAAGGAGAGGGTGCAGTACAAACATGTCCTAGAAAAACCCTCCATTTTCCTCTGTGTGTGCTCTATTGCAGTTTGGTGAATCAGCACACCAGTGGCCGACAGTACTTCATCATTGGCCGACAGTGCTTCATGGTTGGCCGGTAGTGCCTCTCTTTGGCCGACAAATGGCCGGCAGCAAGCAATCATGGCCAGCAGGCCACTAGTGCATTCCTTAGTATGGAATTGGTAAGGGAGAGCAGAAAGTTCTTAGAGTAACCCTGCAAACAGAGCCTCTCAAGAGCAAACCAGTGGGCTTTTCGAGGCGAAAATCCGAGTGCATGCATATTCAACTTGCTGAGGCAACATAGTTTGATGCTTTACTTGTCAGTTAGCATTTGTTTTGTAATTTAATTAATTAGTTTGCTAAATAGTTAAGTGTTGTAATAATTAGTAAGTAGTTTACTAGTTATTCAATTAGTTGTGTAATAATTAGTCTAATTAGTTTAATTAGATTAGTTTAATTAGCTTAGCTTAGATTAGCTTAGCTTAATTTATTCGGACCCTTTTTCAAAAGGGCACAATATTGTAATAAGTGTACGTGTGTGTATGCATGTCTTCCAACCCCACTTCTTTCTCCATTTTACTTAACCACTTTCGATGGTTAGTTTTAGGACATTTTTTCAATTGGCATACCTTATGCTTTGCATGTTTGCATCCATTCATTTGTCTTGCATGCACCAAGGCTCGGCGCATCATTCAAACTGCATCGTATTTCAATACTTCTTCGAATACATGTATCAAATTGTTGCATTCATATGCCATCTTAGATAGCCGAGCCTATTTAGTTGCATTATTGCATATGTTGCATTAGGCATCTTATATAGTTAGGATCATGTATTGTTTCTAACTAGCTTTTGTTTTGGCTTGGAGTACTCTGTAAGTTTTACGCTTTAGCATACTTGCATGAGTGTGAGTGTTGCCATGAAAGCATGCTTGCCATGAGACTATTTGCTTAAATGATTAACTGCATGAATGCTTGTGGGTAAAGGCTTGATTGCCTGAATTGGGACAATTCGACGAATGAATGTTTTAAGCCCACTTTGCGAAGTGGCAAATCATCATGTTTTAAGCCCACTTGAGGGTAGAAAATCTACGCTTTAACCTACTTGCGAGTAGCACTTTCAAACCATTTTCGAAAACAAACATGAGTTGATTTGTTCCAATTCTTGCGACTTAGTCTATACTTGTATGTGTGCACCACATACTAAAGTTAGCTAATAATCCGGATAAGAACACATGAGATTTATAAAACGACATATCATGCTTTGTAGAGACCGATCCTTTGATCGGGCGAGCGGGGGTGCTCATTTCAGGACCTTCCCCACTCGTACCCAAGTTCCCGAGCCGAGGCAACTTTGGTGATGACGGACATGTGGCCTTTGGCACGAGTCAGGGTTTCCTAAATTTTCCAAAAATAAAATATTTAGGTGGCGACTCTGTAATCTGGCAAAGCAGTCCATGTTTGGCGCTTTTTGATTCAAAATCGATTTTCCAAAAACGATTTGCCGGATTTAAACTATTTGGTGTTTATCAATCTCACGTTGCACTTTGTGAGATTAGATTCAGAACCATGACAGGAGTCCAAACTGTAGTAAGACCAATTCGCTCCTCTCCGAGAGGGGGGCGCACGAAGAAAGTCGGGTCTACATTTGTCTCTTGAAACAAAGCAACATCCACATTTCGTTCCTTCAAAAGCTTCTTTATCTTTCCTCTTTTTTCCTTCCTCCCCAACCCTCTAATGTTCCATGATAGAATCTTCATTGCAAACCAATGTTACTACTTTTATTCACCCTAGCTGGTATACTCTATATCCCAGCTCTATCCTCCCCCCCTTTAATTCTTTCTTTATTCTTCATTTCAAGGTCCACAATCTTTTTTAACACTTCATCTTTCTTCCCATTAAACTTCACTCCTAAGACTTCCCTTATTTTCAGAGTTGCTTGGGCTTCATTCAGTACAACCCTCCAATTATCTATCCCACCCTCAATCGATGCTAATAAGGACATTGCTGCCACTACTGCTCTCCAGACTGCAGACCTAGGCCATGCTTTACTTTTTGAAGCTCCTCTTTTACCATACTTCCGCACTATCTCAAAGGACCTTTTCTTAGAAAAGTGCTGATTGAATTTACTTTTGTAGCTAACCTTTTTCTTCTCCTTTTTATGACTTGCAGGTCTAGTACTAGGCTCCTTCTCATGGGCTTCAAAAAGGCTTGAAAATCTCCCAAGTGGCCCTACTACATCATTCCTTGCTCTTGCAATTTTATCCTGCAACCTCGACCCAACCTGTGAGTTATGCAGCCCACAGCCCTGACTTGGTGCATTATTTTGGCCCAGTATCACTTCAATATTCACTTTAGGCCTATCTAGGCTTGACCCAACTAAGCTTCTCACATAACTTGGTGTGCACACTTGATCTTCAATGCTCTGACTTATTACTATCTCCTCTACAGAGCCGTTTCTCTAGTTTCGCACTTCCATCATTATGTTACAGGCCTCTCCACTCATTGTTTTTCCCACATCACTTCGAACCTCTGTAGCTTCCGCTACACTCCTCCAGCATGCCTCCTTCTCCACCTCCTCACTCCTACTCCCACCATATGGCCTGTTTTCTTTAGCCACATCATTCCTATGCTCTAGGTTGTCGACTAAGTCATCCTCCATCATCATCTTCTTCCTCACTGCTACACTCTACCACACCTTGTTTCTCCAGTACATTTGAGCTACAGATCTCATCCATATCTTGAAGCTTGTGACATTTGCAATTAGTTTTTATTGGTTTCATGATTACCACTTGCTCATCGCATACTCTCACTGGATAAATCGAACCTCTGCATTCCAGGTTTACAACTTTATTAATAGGTTCCATGCTTTTGGTGGATATCTTAACCTTGGCACACACAAATGATGATGGTTGGCTCATATCACCTTCATAACATAAAACTTGCCCCCCACAACCCGCCAATCCTTCTTAAATCTGTACTATTCCATAGGTTTAATGGTATGCCATAACAACTGATCCATATACATCTTTCCTGCTCCAGCACCTGCCCTAATTTCCCTTCAGCAATATCTTCACTCCATTCCATAATCAACTCCTTAATAGGTTCATTTTTAGTTCCCTCTCCTCCTTTGATTTGAATTTTATAACCACATCCCGTCCCCCACTTTCTCTTACCAAAATATCCTTCATACCTATTGCTTCCAATTCATTCTTCAGACTAGTATTGGCATATTTAGCCTTCAATCGGATAATTACACTTTCATACAACCACTCATTCCCTATCTCCTCTTCCTTTAACATGATGCTCCCTATGCCCACTACCTTTTTTCCTATTATAGCCTCTGCATAAGATCTATGGTCTGTAAGGCCATTTGCCCCATTTCTAACTTCTCCACCTTGAACAACTTGGACCGCTTGTCTCCTTACTTGGGTACGTAATGGTACTCTTGCAGCTTCTCCGTCTGCCCTTTCCTTCCCAAACTCTACATGTTTTACCTCTAATACTCTATCATCCGCCCATAGACCATTGGTTTTCTAGACAGCTATTTTGGCTGCCACAAAGCAATCAAATCTCACAAAACCAAACCTTGTGTTGGTAACCCTTCTTTTCTTTTGCAGAATAAAACCATCTTTTACCACACCGAACTTTGTGAAAAGATTGAAGAGTCCCTTTAGATTCAATGATGCTGGTAAGTTATCCACAAACACAGTGAACACACCTACACTCCCTTTCTTCCTCCATGTTCCTTGTCTTCCCCTCGACCTCACGACAGGTATCCACCCTCCTTGCTAAGCTCCTTGCTTTCTCTAGCTTCCTTCCTCCATATCTTTTTGAAAGCAACTTAATGGGTGCTTTTCTTGGTGTCAGCTTCTTTCTTGGAGAAATTCATTTTTATCTCTCAAGCATGTAGTTATCTAGTGACCCTTTTATGGATGTGACTTTGTTTCGTAGTTTAGTCAATGCTCTACAGTACTTAACTCTCACACGTCCAGATTGTTGTGAATCTTACTTGTCAATACATGCATGCACCTACTATTTGCCACAAGAAAATAGTTAAGCGGATCTTATGGTATGTCCGAGGGACAATATTGGCCACAGGAAAATGGTTAAGCGGATCTTACAATATGTCCAAGGGACAATAGACTTCGGGGTTCCTCTTCTCCACGATAATATCTTGATTTGTATGCATTCTTTGATGCGGATTGGGCAAGCTATCCACTTACATGGCGATCAATAACAGAATATTGTGTCTTCCTTGGTTCTAATTTATTTTCATCGGCTTCTAAAAAGCAGCCAATAGTTGCCTGCTCCAGTGTTGAAATAGAGTATCGATCAATGGCAATTGCGACAACAGAGCTTGCTTGGGTTTCTATTATTTTGCGAGAGCCCGGTCTCTCTCAAACCTAACCAGCTACCTTTGCTCTACGACATTATTAGTGCCTTGTATATGTCAATAAATCCAATCTTCCATGCTCGAGAAAATATGTTGAGTTAGACTATTGAGAGGGTAATTTATATGTAAATTGGGCTGAGCTGGGTAATGGGTCGTTCTATGGGCCACAGTAGGAAAAGCCTTGTAGTTAGCCCGGTCCAAAGGAGCTTTGCAGTTAGCTCGGTCACCACGGTCAGAGTGGCAACAGTTAGCTCGGTCATACCATGCTGAGCCGAGGTATTTTTGGCTTTCCTGAGGACCTTGCTCATTGATTAGCTCGGTCTAAGCTTGCCATGGGATAGCACAGTCTCTACGGAAGAAACCGAGGTAAAAGCAGTAAAGGAAGAGCCGAGCTATTTGTAGCTCGGATAATTCTTCCGGTTTAGCATGGCCGTGTTATCTTAGGCGTTTTGCCGTGCTACCGAGGTAAAACCATCTCACTTGGTTTAAGCAGTGAGAGGGATATTGAAGGATAGGCATTATCTTTCAAGAATGTGATTCCTAGGAGGACTCTACATAGAGGAGTAAGAGTCTTACTAGGATTGTGCCACGCGGAACTTATAAAAGCTCACAACATAACCTTTGGAAGAGGTAACACAATTTTGATTCTCGAATACACAGAGCTTTTTGTCTATTTGTCTATTTTGCTGACTTAGGCATCGGAGAGGTATCCGGCACACACTCGCCGGCCAGCTCACGTTTGTGTTTTCAGGGAGTACAGCGACGACGTACGGAGGAGCACAGACTTGATCAACAGGATTATACGAGAAGAATATTTCGTGCTCGTACAACTATCATTTTGTTCTGGAAAAAGTGGCCCTTGGTTCTCTACAAACACGTTTTGCCCGATCTGAAAATCAATTGAGAGATTATTCACCAAGCCACTTGCTCGAGATTGTTTTCATGCCTTGTAGGTCAAGCTGGGAGTTGAACTTGCTTTCCTCCTCAACTTGACAGGGAAAAATATTAAATATTTCCGAAGTACTACGTGTCTATATTCCCTAACCAATCATCATTCAATATATCCCCTCATGTTCTTCAATCACCCAATACAATACCCTACTTACCTACTTTCTTTACCAATCACAATACTATGAAATATCACGTGTTCATATTCCAGAATTACTAAATAATTACCCGCTTGAGGGAGAGTGAAGAAGAACAAAATTCTGTGGCAAATTGTCAAAATCCCACCATGATCACCGTGAGACATAAATCCATGAATCAAGTGCATGACTGTCGTCTGCTTTCATACAGTAGTATCAAGATATCTAGGAAAGAACGAGCAGTTATCCATCCCACCACAATTACAAACCCGGAATGGAAGATACATATTCAACAATCTAACAATCTCAATCTTGGAGTTAGATATGATTGGTTGGTAACTTTTTAAGTTGAAGTATACTACAAATTTGTTCATTAGTAACTTTCACTAAAAAGTGACATAATATTTTTTACCATATACTTTTTTTAGAAGTGTGCACTATAAATTTCTCTTTAAATTGAATATTTTTTTTTAGAGTGTTTTTATGATCACATTTTATGCTTTATACCTTGCTGAAACTAGACAAGAAGGGTGAGCCATTGTTAGCTCTCTTCAAAAATAAAATAAATAAATAAATATGAAATAGATAATAGCTTTCATAATTTGCTGCCCTTGATGGAACTTCTAAACAACTAGTGTAACCATTGTATTGAATTTCATTTTATTATTACTATAAAAAGTTATTAAAAAAAAAATCAAAATTTGAGCTTTGTAATAAAATAAATCATGAGTTTTAAATTTTATCAATTTAAACTCTAATTATTTGATTTGTTTTCCATCTAAAACATTCACCTATTTTGTTAAGTCAAACTAGAAAAAAATATATATATTAGTCATTAAAATCAACGAAAATGGAATATTTTAGTCATTAAACTCAAAGAAAATTGATATTTTTTAAAAACAAATCAAATAATTAGAATTTAAATTGATAAAATTAAAAACTTAGTGTTTATTTTGTTATAAAGCTCAAATCTTGAATTTTTTTTTTTTTTGGGTAATTTTCCCTTCTTTTTTGGGGGGAGGGGAGGGGGGGGACAATTTAACTTTGAATTTGTGAATATTGAAATATGACCTCACAATCAGATCAGATTCTCTCCCCGAAATTCTAGGAACTAAGCTGAAAAATACGTGTACTAAATAAGTCCAACACATGCATAAGTAACAAATCTGGTGACTCGTCCACCCGGGGCACTCCGATAATAAAGTTAGTAAATAAATCTCACAATGATAATCAACTGAAGTATATAACTCTCGGTAAAAATGTACCTTATATCTATGGAGTGCCTTCTTTATATAATGATTACTACTCTCATCCTTTAGAAGTCTTACTTCATAAGACTTTTATCCCTGTCAAAAATATAACTTATCAAGGGCTCCTTCATTTTGGATTAAGATTAACTCTCTCAAAAGTTCTCACTTATCCAAACAAAGAGTTTGTCGTCATTTAGAACTCTTATCCTCCATCCGAATATGTCAAATTTAGACAAAACTGTCCACGTGACATATCAACTAACCACTTAAACCACATGAATAACTCAAAATTATGTCTCCACATAATTCTGTTGTTTAGTGAAAGGAGAAAACACATTCTTGGATTGTCCTATTCTTAGAAGTGTTTGAGTTGGCTAGACTTGTGGGATGTTACCTTCATGCTATGTTGTTTTTTATGCCGCTATCTGTTTTAGGAGGCTGCATTTGTTTTGATATAAAATATTTCATGTATTTTTTATCATTTAGTTAAACAAACAAAAAAAAAAGTAAGTAAAATATTTAGAAAATTTATTTATAAATCATATATGGGGAATGTTGATTCATTTAATTTTAAGAGTTTTCTTATGAATCAATTAGTCCTTTTGATTTTAAAAAGTTATATTTATTTGATTTGGTGTCATTTGAGTTTAAGTGAATGCCCTTTTGTGATTCATATTTCTAATTTGATAGTTTATTTTTTGGATGGGAATGGAAAGGTGAGGTGTGGAAAAAAAAAAATATTTGGATCGATTGGTGGCTGAAGTGTTGGTTGTGGAGCGTGAAAATCTAAATTTCTGTTAATGTGATTTTCTAGTGTTATTAGAGTACTAATGGCACTTGTTCAAAATGCCACAAGACTAAAAAATGTCATTAAACCAATAGTTTTGTAACACTTTCAAATATTACTAAACTAAGAAAATGTTGTAGTGAGTGCTACGTTTGGAAAAAAAAAATACACTAAGGAATTTTTGTGTGTTACATTAATTAGAATGTTATATTTGGAAAAAATACACTAAAAATTTTTTTTGGAATATTACATTATTACGTTTAAGAAAAGTACACTATGAAGTTTTTTAGTGTGTTACATTGGAGTGTTAAATTTTTGGAGTGTCAAATTTGAAAAAAGTATACTAAGGAGTTTTTGTGTGTTACATTGATTAGAGTATTACGTTTGGAAAAAATACATTAAATAATTTTTTTAGAATGTTATGTTGTTACGTTTAAGGAAAGTACACTTCGGAGTTTTTTAATGTGTTACATTGAAGTGTTACGTTTAGGGAAAGTACACTAAAGAGTTTTTTTGAAATGTTACGTTTAATAATTTTAACATTATGAAAAAATTCACATTTATTCCTCAACACATAACGCACATTTATACTTAGTTGTTTAGATAATTCACACTAGAATAGAACTTTTGAATCCATGACCAAAAAAAGACTAAAAATAGTCCATAATATCTCCATTTACAATTTATCGATACTTTATCCAAAATATTTTTTAAAGCAATTATTTTTCATCATAGTTTATAAAATGACTTGTCAATAAAAATTTTGTAAGTCATTTTTTAGGAAGTTCATTTTTAATTCAGTTCTTTCAGCACAGGAATCTTTCAAAGGTGAAGGAAGGCTGAATGGTATTTGAGCATGATTGAATTCTCTGCTTCCCTTTTCACTTTGCTGAAAAAGCATTATATTTTGTGATTTATTCACATTTTTTTTAAACAAAACATGGGCTAGAATTCTATTTTCAAGTCTTCTTGGGCCTAAAGCGTGAAAGTCACCAAGACAAATATTAGGTAAGAAAAAAGTCCATAAATTAGGCCCCACCTAAATTACACGTTACACATTTTCAATATAGGTGCTTTATTCACATTTTTGTAAAGGTGATGCTACTTAGATTCAAAATTATACTTATTTTTCAAATTTAATAATATAATAATTTATCAAAATATAGAAGGTAACTCTTTCTCATATCTTCTTTTGTAAGAGTATCATTTTTTCTTTTTTTAATAAAAATATAAGCTTGAGTACTATTTTCAAGTCTTCTTGGGCCTAAACATTAAAGTCACCAAGAAAAAGATTTAAGCTAAGAAAAAATAATACAAGTTAGGCCCTCCTAAATGACATGTTCACATTTTCAATGTCGACTTCACTATCGTGACGTGTTGAGCTTTTAAAATTATGTTTTGATTTTAGATTTGGGAGATGTTTGGGGTAAATGTAATGATAGAAATTTAATTTCTATGTCATTTATATTTTTTATTTTTCTTTTTTCGCTTCACAAATCAATCTCTATATTCAAAAATCAAACACAATTTAAGCGAATTTGACAGAATTAATATTATATAAACTAATTGTTTGGGTTTTATAGTTGGCAATTCCGCTAGACAAAATTTCATTCAGTTTTAGATATAAATCTAGCATGAGTTGTACCTAAGTAGAGGAGTTTATACTGATATTTTGTTTCTTGTTTTGAGCATTCCTTATTTGTCACTTTGCTTAACCACTCGAGTGGTCTTTTGTGCGCTCAAGTGGTGAAGTGGTTCATCCAGTATCTCTGTCTGCATTTCGAACTTCCAGAAAACATGTTTTATCGCTCTAGCGGTAGATGTTGCACTCGAGCAGTTGACCTATATGTGAGTATCTCCTTTAGTCATATCGCTCGAGCGGTAAAGTAAGCACTCAAGCGATTTTCACCGCTCTGTTTCGTATAAAGAGCGTCATTTGCTATTTTTGAAGTTGAACCCATCCAAATTCTTAGAGAGGAAAAGAAAACAAAGTGTCTTATATTGGAGGGTGTTTATATATTATTTTCCTTGATGATTTGAAGGTGATCAATTGATCAGCGAGTTACATATTGACTATCATCAAGGGTTATTTTGTTCTTTCATTTAAAAAAAGAGAGAGGTGTTCACTAGTGAATTTCGGAGAACTTGGGTTTGAAGCTTTTGTGGATTCTGGAATGACTCATCGTCGTGGATTCAACATCGGTGTTGTGGATTCAATGTTGGGCAAAATAATTCTGAGATGAAGATGGTGGTGAGAGATGCACATCGGGTTCGATTCAATTCGGGCCTAGATTCGCTAGATAATTGTGAGTTCTCGTGTATAATTCTTTTTTATCTTTTTAATAGATTTTCTATAACTGTGGCCCGTGATTTTTTTATCACAATTGGAGAAGTCCAATTGTAATTTTTTCACGTTAAGTCGTTGTGTCGATTTGTTGTTGATTGTTTGGTTGAGATTGTTATTAGTTATTTTAAATTGAATCATAATCACAAACCACTATCTCAAGAGTTTTTAAATTTTTCACTAATAAATTTTATAATTTTTTTGTTTATTGATATAACATTTATCATATCATTGAAGTAAGTCGTATTTTAATTTTTAAATTTTTGTAATTGCATGACAAATTAGTTACTAAAAAAATTTATAAAATTTATTATTTTGTATAGTATTTTTACTAGATAGGACCCAAAAAACTTACCTAACAAAAATTAGAGATGGGCTTCTCTCTAGTTCATAATTGGACTAGAGAGCTGTTGTTTAGCCCAATGGATCCAATTTTGGACCCATTTCGATTATTCGAACCGTTTTTATATTCTAAGGCTCGTCGAGTATATTATCCTTACAAAAAGTCAAGTTGATCAGAAAAAAGCATAAACGTGTTCAGATCATTTTTCTATGAAAAAAATGAATGGTTCAAAAATAAACGGTTCATACAAAACTGATATGAACATGTGGTTGCCGTTATTCAATCAACTTGAATTTTTGTAGGAATGATGTACTCGATGAATTCTAAAATATGAACGGTTCAAATTATCAAAATGGTGCCTGAAAGTGGTTCCATTGGACCGAACAACACCTCTCCAATCCGATTGTAAACTAGAGAGAAGCCCAGCTCAAAAAACTATTATGTTGTTAAGATTCATTTCAAATATAAATCTCATTATATAAAAATTAAATATGAACCACATCATACTTTCAAGAAAAATTTCTTGACAATTTTTTGAATTGCTATCTTTTTCTATTTTCCATTTGAGAGTCCAGAATTCAGCAAGAAAACATGATTAGCATCACCCTTTTGAGGGGTCCCAAATCTGTCTCAATAAGTGAAGGTTAGGTTGGTACCACAGTTCATACTGAAGTCATCAAAACTGTTAAAAAAATGTTTAGGTTCGGTGGTTGACTTGTGTGTGTGTGTTATGTGGACTGTGAAAATCATCTCTCTCATTTTTTCCGTTGTACCAAAAAAAAAAAAAAAGGAAAATCATCTCTCATTAGAAAAAATAGATGTTGCATTAATTCAATGCCCGTGCAGGTAGGATGTTGATTTCATCATTTTGAAAAATGCTTTGAAATTCTAATTCTTGAGCTCTAAAGCCAGCTTTAATGAGTTAGTAGTGAGTCTCACCTATTGTGATGTAATATTTTGATCTTGATTTTTTTTTTTTTTCCTCCTTACCATGTCATTACCGCTCTATTAAAAAATCAAAATTAATACTCTGAATCATTGCTGCATCATTTTATCAAATTCTAACAATCTTGAAATTAGTAGAGGAGCGAAAGGAACTTGAACTATAATATATTTTTATTTTACTTTTTTATAATTGGAAAATTATGGAAGTTTTCACTTGACAGTTCATACAGAACTAAGGATGTAGAGCTAGTAAAATTATATATATATATATATATTTCATAAAATTATATGAAAAATATATATTTAAGATGATGTGTCAATAATATTTACAAAACATAATTTTATACAAAAACATATCCAAAATGATTTGTTAACGGTATTTGTGCAAGAAGGAAGCAATAGGTACAATGATAGGTTTTCTGAGTATAAATGAAAAAACCGTAAGGCACCTCATTATACAAAAATTCTAATTCTATATTATTATTCTACTTTTTTTTTTTTTCCTAAAAACGTGGGAGGCCATAGCGTGAGGAGAGAAAAATCTTACATGAGACGATACTCAAGTTCTTAACCTCTTATATGTAATAAGATACAAAGATTCTGATTATCTGATTAACAAAAACTAGCTAGTTCGCTTTTGTGGGTAAAATTCTCATCACACCAATCTAAGCAAGATATGATCTTTGATTAACATAGCTAGGACTTAAAAGAATTTATTTTCTTACACCTAATTTTTTTTTCAATTGATAGGTGATAATTACAAAGAATCTAACTTCTCACCCGTTGGATACGTGGGCTAACCAGAGTTCATGCTCTGATGATTATTCAAATCATTCATCTTGCAGTTCTCCATGTGTAGATCATTGAGAGGGTAATTTATGTAGCCAAATTGGGCCGAGCTAGCTGGAAACCGTCTTCAAGAGTTGGGCCACGTAGTGGGCTGAGCTATGTCTTGGAGATAGCATGGTTTTGGGCCGAGCAGAGGACAGGACAGTCAAAGATGTTTGACCGGAATATCAAAAGCCCACATCCTTGGACCTAGCCTAACGGCGGTCAACACTTTGACCGAGCTACAAGGGAAGGCGGTCAAACGGACCAAGAATAGAGGTGTGGCCAAGCTAGGAAAAGAGTTGCGCAATGTTAGCATGGTGGCGCACCATGCAATCTTGGCACTACACTGCGTGTTACAGGGCTAGGGCAATAACGGACAAAGCAAAGTTAGCTCGGCTGATTGATAGGAAACTGAGTAAAGAGTTGTACCATCTTACTTGGCTTACAGTGAGGGGGTGTTTATCCTTTAGGAATGTGATTCCTAGGAAGACTCTACAAAGGAGAGTTAGAATCCTACTAGGATTATGCCATACAGAACCTACAAAAGCTCAAACCAAACCCTAATCTCAGGTATTGCAATTCTGACTCTCGAATTCACAGAGCTTTGGCTTCCTTAGTCTACTTGCTGACTTAGGCATCGAAGGAGTTTCCGGCACACACCCGTCGGTTAGCTCACGTTTGTGATTTCAGGTGTTACGACAATGTTTGGAGGAGTGCAAGTGTCACGACCCAAACCCATCTCTATAAGTTTAGTTTCGTAACCGGCCAGTAATCCTGGAATTACCCAAGGTCTTTGAACAGAATAAACAAAATACAAGGGCTAGCGGGAGCAAATACAAACATACAACGTCCATAGAGCTGTGTAGACATACATGGGACAGAAAATTTAAAACTTATATTTACAACATATGTAACACCATCAGAGTGTCAGTCTTACATCACCATAGATACAGATAAACCCAAAGAAACAGACCCCAAAAAAAAAAAAAACAAAAAAAACCTTAAACTTGCATCATGTTCACAAGACTTGATCACAAAACATTTCGGAACCTCCTCGGGAGGCACACCGGTTGGCTGACTCAAAGGATCTCCAGGTGAACATCACTGAGCCTGGTCCCATGCCTGATCACCTACATACATAAATAATACGGCAAGCTGGAGCCCAATGAATAACAACCGAGTAAAGGGTTATAAATGATGTCCAATATAAAATCAGAAATCAGAGTTCATATCAAAAACAGATTCAGATTCACATACTTATGCAGATTTTATAAGCAGTTATATGTGGTACATCCGTTGGCTATCAGATCAGATTGGTCATAAGACCCACATACATAGTCAGTACCGACGATCATAAATGTCAATATCTTGTGCACAAATAGCCATGGTATTGCTACCCCCATGCAAGGGCCACATGAACATAGGCCTCGGTATTGTTACCCCAAGGCAAGGGCCACATGAACATAAATCACGGTATTGTTATCCCCGGACGAAGGCCACGTGCACATGGGTCATGGTATTGTCACCCCTAGGCGAGGACCACATGAACTAAGGATGCCACAAGTATATTTTAGAAAAAAAATGGACATTCATTCATGATTTACAAAATAGCATTTTATAAAACAGATCATATTTTATCCTTTGTAAAACATTTATAATCAACATATCTTTACAAAGTTGTTACTCACAAATAGCTCCAATAGCAGAAGAGTCAAAACAGGCAGATGAATGATCTATAGCGCGTGATACACAAACACATAACGGATACACATTGAAACGCACGCTTGGAAAACACTAAACTTATTTCTTTTCTATCTTGGTGTGTTTCTAATCCTTATTCTCATTATTGTGCCTCAATTAGGGCTTAGGAATTCCTAAGATGCAATGAGGATACCAAAATGTAACTTCAAACACTTAGTCAAATTTTCAAAAACAAGGCAGTCCGCTCGAGCACAACTTCTATCTCTCGAGTGGTGTGCAAAGTCTACAAAAGTACTGGTTGCTTGATTTTTCGCTCGACGGGCTCTCGACCGTTGCTCGAGCGCAAGACAAGGTAAACAAGGCCTTCGCTCGTCTACAAAAGTCTATAAAACTTCTGGGGGCTCTCATTTTACTCTTGAGTGCAACTTTTGTCGCTCGAGCGGAGGGTCGAAAACAATGGTGGTGGCCCAAGCGCAGGTTTTGCCACTCGGGCAAACCTTCAAACTCTACAAAAGTACTGGAAGCTCACGTTCTCCGCTTGAGCGCAAACTTCATCGCTCAAGCAGAGAGTGCAAATTCTAAAATTTCTAGATTTCTGATACAAGTTAAAAATCCTTTTTCAAAGCATCAAAACACATCCTTTTGAGCCAAAAACTGGAGAAAACATATGTAAACTTGTAAAACTTTGTGAATTCAAAATCATTTTGCAAAATCATGCCCCAAAAGCAAGTGAATTATGGTAAATTCAATCTCAATACTCATGATACAAACATGCATGTAATTTCTTTGAACTTAAACCCTTCAAATCATGCTCAAACAAGGTAAATTGATGGAAAACATGATAAAGTCTCAAAACTAAGTTGAAAACATGACATGCATGGAAGAATTACTTGAAATCAACTTTAAAATACTATGAAATGCACATGCATGCTCTAATCTTCTTCTTTCCTACTTCATTAGTTCATTCATGCATTAATCTTTCATTATCTTTTGAATCCACAATTTCAGTGAGTCAACTACATAACTTAAGGGTTGGATTTCTTACCTACAAATCTCAATTTCTCAAATTCTAAGTAAGTTCAAGCCAATTCCTTCAAATTCTCTAGCAATCTCCCTAGTTGAGCTTGATTTCTTTCTCCTCTCTCTCTCTCTCTCCAACGGTTGTAGGCTCAAAGATGAGGGAATGAAGAGGTCTAAAATAAACTAGTGGAGTCCAATTATCCTTTTATAGGCTAGTTAAATCAAATATAATTAAAAATAGATAATTAAGCTTAAGTCTAATTGAATATAATCTAATTATTTCATTCTGAATCGAATTCTCATTCAACCTATCATAAAATTCTAAAAATGCTAATTAGCATGTATTCTCAGTTAATTTCACATTCTGTGGCCGATAAGGCCTTCAATTTGCATAAAAAATAGAAACACAGACAGATCTTTCTACAACAAACAGATATAAATGCAAATAACATATAACACATGTAATTAGCGTTGAATTTTCATCTTAATTACGTATTAGTAGTCTTAATCAAGGATCATAGGCTAATCACAGATTAGGGTTGTTACAGCAAGCTTGATCAACAGGATTATACGAGTGAAGATTATTTCGTGCTCATACAATTGGCGCCATCTATAGAAAAATCTCAGAGAACTTACCTTTTGATCAAGTTTTCCTTCAGTAAGCCTTAATGGCGCACAATGAAGATCTGTTGCATTCTGCCATCGATGGCCAGACGTTGGAAAAGAACATGAGGTGAGAGGATTTGCGTCCTGCTCTACCCATAGTGGACTTAGACCCTTAACGATGGAACTCTCACAATGGTGCACAAGAAAAATGAGGTTTGAGCCCTCGCCACTCCTAAAGCCCAGATGGACAAAGGCGACGAACAGATACCCAAGTTCTGGAGGATCGCGTGAGGGAACATAATGAGTTGATAAGAAGGATGGCGACAGACATAAAGGCTTTGAAGCGCCAAGTAAGAGGTGAAGGCATGGCTAGGGTAGAAATCCATGAAAATCGGACGTGATCTCGTCATTCTGGAGATCATGATAGATACACTGCACCTACACACTCTGGGAGTAGAAGCCTTAAGACAGGCAACTCCCAGTCAAGGACTTCCAGAACTCGTTACTCCAAATCTGAGAGGACGAGGTTTGAAAGATCATACACTAAGGGAAGCATCGACCCTCGCACTCTTATCAAACATCTTGGCGATACACAAAGATGCCCAGATCAGAAGATTTATAGACTGTCCTAGAGAAAAGGGCACGAATGAGAGAAGTTGCCCAAGCGCAGGACCCCTAAAGGGTAGCTGCTTTACAGCGATTGGCTCCAAGGATGTATGGAAGCGTCAAAATTACAATGCCAATGTCGTACCTTGCTTATGAGCTAGCGAACAGAGCGCTGGCCAGATTGTAGAGTTCACCGTTCATACAAACAATTGAGAACGCACCTCTGCCGGTGGGCTTTAACCAACCCAAGTTCACAATCTACGATGGGAAATCAGATCCTTACAAGCACCTTAACAACTTTTAACAAGTGACGGCTATGCATAGGTGTAGACACCCCATTTTGACTGGCCCTCAGACTTGGGCGCTTTCTTTTGCTTACCCGATGATGACAATTAGAATGTGTTTCTCACAAAATTCTCAATAAGAAAGATGAAATTTAAGTTTTAATCCCAACCTTCACCCATTTTTTGGCCAAACTATTTTAGACCTTAAAACCCTCTTTTGAAAATATGTTTGTTTTTTTAAATGTTTCTATAATGTCCCGAGGCTCCCATTTCGATTAAAATATTGCACTTTTCAGTAAACCGAGTAAGGACAAAGTGGAAATAAATGGAATAGAGGTGAAATTTTTTGAAAAATATTTAAAAACATCTTCTTTATAGGTTTGGAGTTGAAGGAAATAGGAGAGGATGAAAGAAAACTGGTTTAGGAAAAAAATGAGTATCAAATCATTAAGAAGAAAATGAGCAGCCTTAACTAAATTAGGCGTTTCTCTTTGCACAATTGGAATTTAAATGTGAAGCCACCACCATTGAAAAGTAGACTTCTGGGGCTTCAATTTGGACCCAAGAACCACATAAAACCAAGTCCATATGGGGGAGATATGCCCATTTGAAGTTGGGCTTAAAAGCAGATTTTGTTGACTCAGCCCAAAACAAAAATAGCCCTTTTTTTTTGTTTTGGTTTGGTTGGGACAACCCATTTACCCATTTTCTGAGCCATTCAAGTGCATCCACTCATTCTCCATTATACCTAATCATTCCCCATTGTCAAAAAGAGGTTTTGTTTACATTCATAAAGGAGTATCCCATGCAACCACCTTGAAAATTTGCCCTCCTATCACATTCTTGTCTCCCACCTTGTCTCCCACCTTCTTTTTGACCTTTACTCTCCCTCATTGCCTATATAGAATGATCATATTGTAAGAGAGAGGGAAGGGACCATGAAATTGAAGAGAAAGGAGTGAGAAAAGAGTGGAAAAAAAAAAGAGAAAAAGTGAGTTTTTGAGCCAAAAATATTCCTATCTTCCATATACACCCCATACCTTCCATAGCTACTGAAATTCCTCATTTCCATACACCAAAATCACTCCAAAAATTTTGATATAGCCAAAGATCAATTGCCATGATCATAAGGAAGAGTATTTAGTGATTGAAAGTGAAAAAAACTAGAGAGTTAGCCACTTTCTATACCACAAACTCCATAAACTCCATAATTTTGAATTGAGGATTTGAGAACACACTTCCTACACTTGAGGGTGATCAAGAGGAAGTTTGGAAATCAAGAAGTTCAATCTTTCTTTGGAAGGTGAATTGTTAGTATTTCATTTTCTTATATTTTATGTCTTATATTTATTTTCATGCTTCTTATTTTATTATGTTTTGTTATCATCTAAGTGGTTTGTTTATCCAATATTTATTTTCTTACTTTATATTTCATAGTGTGTTGTTATAATCCTAGTGGTTTGTTTAGCTCATAATTATTTCTTTATTTATTTATTTTTATTCGTATGCTTTAATTTCATATTAGTTTTGTTGTAATCTTGCATGCTCTACCTCATATTTATTTTTTATTTTTTTTCTTCATGTATTAGTCTCATATTAGTTCTGTTGTAATCTTACATATTCTATCTTATATTTGTTTTATTGCTTTAGGTTTATGTTGTGAGTTTGCACTTTTTATTTTATTTTATATTTGTTTTCTTTTCTTTTTTTTAATCTAACCGGTAGTTGTTAGTTGAGCCACTTACATATTTTTTGTTTGTTCATTTTCTTGGTTTCGCAACAAGACAGGTTTTGCTTGGCCTAGTTGGCCGGCCGATTAGCTTCTTCCGAACAAGATGGCGTAATCTCCCAATATTGACCAATCTCCACCGGCGGTTCTAAAGAACATGAAGCTTTTATTTTATTTATTTTTTATTTTCAGTATATTGTGAGGTTTTTATTTTGTTGTAATATTCTCCTCATCTCTCTCTAATTTGATTTGTAATTATTCTTTAAAATATTGTAATAATTCTCCACCCCACTTCTTTCTATCCCGTTCTTTTACTTGCTTTCTTTATTTGTACATAAACATCATATTTATTCTTCATTATAGTTATGCTTTGCATCTATGTTTCATACATCTTGATTCGGCTAAGTTTGCATTTGTGGATTTAATCAATTCTTATATGATTATGTGCGCTACCTCATGTTCTTGAAATGATTCACATATCATATTTTAGAAGCCGAATCTTTAGTTGCATCTCATGAGTGAATTGCATTAAGATTTTGTATATAAGATCATACATATTTTACTAACTTTGTTTTGTAGCTTGTTCGTGGGAAGTCAAACATCTAAGTTTTTATGCTTTAGCATCCCGTTTGTGTGTGTTTTTCTTACTATGTCTAGCATTCTACCATGATGCTATTTGCTTATGTGATATAACTCTATGAATGCCAGTGGATGGAGGTTGTGTCGCTTAATTTGGAATTATATTGATTTTTCGTGCTTGTAAACTCAATTTATTTGGGTTGTACATCGTCAAAACTCTTTCAAAATGCATAATATCAAATTGTTCCAAAATGAATAGCATAGTCTATACTTGTATGCTTCACATAGTAAATTTTAAGATTTATTAACCAATCAGAACATGAACATATAAACAAAATAAAATTCATATCATGGTTAGTAAAGGTCAATCTTTGATCGAGTGGACGGGGATGCTCATTATTGACCTTCCCCTCTCATACCTAAGGTTCCGAGCTAAGCATCCTTGGTTACGACGAATAGTGGCCTTGGCACGAGTCATGGGTTTCCTAATTTTTCCAAAATAAATATTAGGTGGCGACTCTGAGATCTGATGACGCAGTCCATTCTTGACAAAATTGCAATAAAATGGATTTTCAATAAAAGTTGCAAAATCTGGACTCTCATCTATGTTTCACATTGCACTCGTGAGACTAGATCAAAGAGATCTCGAGGGTCCGAACTGTTTAACGCGCGCGGGTACCCCCCAAGCATGTTACAATAAGCGAAATGAGGCCTTGATGTGCATAATGTTTTCATCAAGCCTTGGCAACCTAGGCTTGACTTGGTTTGAGAGATTACCAGAAGGCAGCATTGCCTCTTGGGCACAACTCACAAAGGTGTTTGTCACCAAGTTCAAAACAAACACCAAGATGCCTATAAGATTGACCAATTGCTCGCCATTGACATGGGCGAGAAAGAAACACTGAAGTCTTACAACAACAGGTATTGAGAGACATTCAACCAAATAGGAGAGTGTCCCACCAACCTAGTTATTGCCCAGTACATGTGTGGACTTCCAGTTAGGCACAGATTGAGAGATTCCATGACCATGACTCCACCCCTTACCATAGAAGCTTTGATGAAAAAAGTGCACCAACACAGCAAGATGAAGGAGGATGGCACCCCCGCAAAGCCAAAGTCTAGCACAACAGTGATGTCGGACCAAAAAACTTCGGCCAAAGTTAACACGGTTGGAAAGAAAGGAAGGTAGAACTATGGTAATCACAGTGACTCTCCCCAAAATAACAAAGAAAAAAGGCCAGAAAGTTGAAAGTTCGCACGACTATTACAACAGTTTTCAAGAAGCCCATCTACCGCATCCTTAGCGAGATACATGATGAACCCTTTGTTCAGTGGCCAGCCAAATTAGGTGAAGCGCAATTTGGGCACTGAATTGAAGATTGCACACCGTTGAAGCAGCATCTGAAGGAACTAGTGCTGGTAGGCCACCTAGACCATTATATTGAAGAGGGAGCTCGGTCAGCCCCTCAAGACAGAAATATGTTGGACGGAATGCCAGTAGATGGTTCACCTTAAGGCGTGATTACCGTGATCCGTGGGATCATTGAGCATAAACAAGTTTGCGAGCTTAGTGGGATAATAAAAAAGGCGGAACACATGAGGGAAGTGATAAGTGCTCAGCCAACCTTGAAGAAAGGGAAGACAGAGACAAATAATGTAATCTCTTTCTCCGAAAGAGACTTAACAAGGTTGCAGAACCCATATAACAACGTGCTAGTGGTTACTTTGTGTGTT
Source organism: Camellia lanceoleosa (assembly GCA_025200525.1). NCBI lineage: Eukaryota > Viridiplantae > Streptophyta > Magnoliopsida > Ericales > Theaceae > Camellia > Camellia lanceoleosa. The sequence goes on from CM045768.1 coordinate 106,579,443, forward strand.
AGGAATTTTGATATCAAGAGGATATTGATCGATTAGGGGAGTTCATGTGAGATTATGCACTACCAGACCTTCAAGCAATTGAAGTTGGATGATAGGGATTTGGTGCCAACTTTATCGCCTTTAGTGGGTTTTAATTCAATACCTGAATGGCCGATTGGCAAGATAATTCTTCCGATCAAAGTAGGCTCGATGGTTAAACAAGTGGAGTTTTGGGTTTTGAAAGTCCCCTCCATTTACAACATCATCCTTAAGAGAGCATGGTTGCATGCCATGTGAGCGGTAGCATTAACCTACCATCAAGTAATTTGGTTCCCAAACGAAGCCGGAGTGATTGAAAATGTTTTGGGAGACCGAATCATGTCTAAGCAATGCTTCGTGACAGTGAATGGCAGCCGCACTTTCTAGCTCAGCTCATCATTGTCCAGCACTAAGAGAAAAGAGATCATGTATTTTTTGATCTCCAATCTCGAAGTGTTTACCTAGATGCTATATGACATGCTTAGCATTGATTCAAACTTCATCTACCACCAACTCAATGTCAAGCTTATTGCCAAACCAATCATACAAAGAACACACAGATTGGCTCTACACCACGCCGATGTAATGGTTGAAGAAGTGAGGAACTTGCTGGAAACAGGTGCTATCAAAAAAGTGTATTATCCTAACTAGATTTCAAACACAGTGGTCGTGCCAAAAAAGAACATGCCTAAAGGACAGTTTTTCTTTGTAAAGGATTAATCAATTAATGGACCTAATAGCAAGCCACAACTGACTCAGCTTTCTGGATGCATATCGTGGATATCACCAGATCACTATGTACAAGCCATATTAAGAGATCACTTCATTTACAACCCCAAGGGGATTGTGTTACTACAAGGTCATGCCCTTTAGCCTGAAAAATACAGGGATAATATTTCAACAAATGGTCACTGAGATGTTTGCGCCACTATTAGGCAGAACAATAGAGGCTTACATCGATGATATAGTAATCAAGAGCAAGGATGAGTCAAACCATCTCAACGACCTAGTAGAGATGCTCCAGATTTTGAAGACTCACAAGCTATCGCTAAATGCATCCAAGTGTGCATTTGGCGTAAGATAGGGCAAATTTCTGGGCTTCTTGGTGGCCAACCATGGAATAGAGGCAGATCCTTCCCAAATCAAGGCCATTTAGGAACTTGAAAGGCCAAACACTATTAAGGAATTATAGCATCTGACGGGGTTAGCTACCACACTAAATAGGTTCATAAGTCGGTTGTCAGACCAATGCAGACCATTCTTCCAGGCACTAAAGTCGAAGTTCGAGTAGGACATCGAGTGTGACAGAGCTCTGGAAAGGTTGAGGGAGTGCTTGTCTTTTCCGCTACTTTTAGTGACCCCAGTATCTGGAAAACAGCTATACCTATACCTTGCAGTCTCTCAACACACCATTAGTGCAGTGTTGGTGCGCGCAGAAGGAATACAACATTTGCCCATCTTCTACGTAGCAAGACAATGCTAGGCGTCGAAACAAAATACTTGCTGCTAGAGAAGCTTGCCTTATCTCTAATGATGGCATCAAGGAAGTTGCTGCACTACTTCCACATGTACATTGTTGTGGTGTTAATCACATTTCCTTTAAAGGCCCTATTTCAAAAGGCTGATTTTTCTAAAAGGATATTAAAGTGGCAGTGGAGTTAGGACAGTTCAACATCAAGTTTCAACCTAGAATGGAAATAAAGGCCCAAGCATTGGCAGGCTTTATGATGGAGTTTGCTCTTGGAAGTCATTCCATTTGCCCGGTTGACATAACTGAGGAAAATGAACAAATGAGGGGAAGTGCCGCAGAAATAACGCAAACTCCTACTACCCAACAACAAGTTGAATTACCACTTCAAGCGGAGGAACCGCACAATGTGCCATTGAACCTGGCAGCGGTTGCACCGCCTACTAAGGTCTATGATACATTACTAGAGGGTGATGAGGTAAGTCATGCAACGACAAGCGCGATTTTCGATGACGTGCTTGAAAAGGAAATGGTAAGGAAATCGAGCAAAAAGATTGACAAACAAACTGTGGACAAAGACTTAGAAGAAATAATTGAAGTACCAAACCCCAAAACATCTTCAGACCCTTCTACTTGTTAGAAGTTGTTCATAGGAAAGATGTGGAATTTTTTCATGGATGGAGTTCTAATAGGCATGGAGCCAAACTAGGAATAGTCCTCATCTCACCAAAAGGCCTGACTATTAAACAGTCGATCAAACTTGGATTTCCAGCATTCAATAACGAAACAGAGTACGAAGCACTTTTGGCCGGTTTGAAGTCTGCTTTCTAGATGAAGGCTACTGAGCTAATGATGTACAACGACTCCTAATTGGTGGTTAACCAAATATCCGGTGAGTACGAAGCAAAGGACAACAGGATGGCTATGTATCAAGAGTTAGTCAAAACAGAAATCAAGAAATTTGAAGTTGTCAGGATAGAACAAATCGGCCGAGATAAAAACAATAAGGCGGACAAGTTGGCCGGCTTCGCATCTATATTAGACACTTCTATTCCAAACCCTTTGCTGATTGACTTCCTACCAAGGCCAAACCTTGAAGAACCTGAAGCGACAGAGGTATTGTGCACCGAGCTAGGTCCTTCTTGTATAGACCCCATCATTAGCTTCTCAAAGGATAGGATTTTTCCAGACGACAAGAAGGAGGCGAACAAAATTCAAGCAAAGTCACAGCAGTTTTGGCTTTTCCCATCTCTGGCGTTGTATAAAAAGTCTTTCACCGGGCCATACTAGAAGTGTGTCCACCCTAGCAAGTTTGAGGACTTTTTGTTCAAAATTCGTGAAGGAATATGTGGAAGTCATCAAGGGGGGAGGCCATTAGCTTACTGAGCTATCTCACAAGGATATTGGTGGCCATGCATGCAAGCAAACGTAGAGAAGTATGTCAAGAAGTGTGAAAAGTACCAAAAGTTTGCGCATTAAATCGACCAATCGGAAAGAGAACTCTTACCTTTGGCCAGCACTTAGCCTTTTGCAATGTGGGGCTTAGACATAGTGGGACCACTCCCAATCGCGCCGGGCAATAGAAAGTTCTTCATTGCAACGACTGATTACTTCACAAAGTGGGTAGAAGCAAAAGCACTTGCTTCCATCAAGGAGAAAGAGGTCAAAAAGTTTATCTGACAGAACATAATAACTCGGTTTAGAATTTCCAAGGGTTTGATATCAGATAACAGCACTCAATTTGACGAAAGAATCTTCAGAGGATTTTGTGAAGAGCACAAGATAGAGTTCTACAACTCCACACCGGCATACCCTCAAGCCAATGGCCAAGGCGAAGCTTTGAACAAAGTGATCTTTGAGGGCTTAAAGAAACGATTGGAAAACAAAAGAAAAGTAGGTTGATGAGTTCCCCCGTGTCTTATGGGCCTGTCAAACTATCCCAAGACGGTCAATCGGGGAAAGCCCTTTGCCTTGGCCTACGGTATGGAAACGGTCATCCCTTTGGAAGTTAGCCTTCCCACTATCAGAAGCAAGAACTTTGACCCAAATTTGAATGGAGAAGCAATAACCTTAGAACTTGACCTTGCAGAAGAATGAAGAGAGAAGGCTCTAATTCCCATTGCATCATATCAACAAGAATTATCTAGAAAGTATAACAATGCAATCCATCCAAGGCAATTCAAAGTGGGAGATTGGGTTTTACGTAAAGTCATGGGGAACACTTTGGTGTATGGTGATGGCAAATTGGGACCCAATTGGAAAAGACCATATAAAGTAGTGGAGCTAGAAGAAAAATGAGCTTACCACTTATAAGATATGGATGGTCGAGCTGTTCTAAGACCATAGAACAAAGCCAACTTGAAGTTATTTTATTTTTGGCTTCAACGCTTGTAATTTTTTCATTCATTTTGCTCAACATTAATAAAATAAGTAGACAGTTTTCTTTTCCGACTTTGCCTTGTTGTAGTTTACTATATGATTGTATTACTTCGGTCTAAACTCTGAAAAATCTATGCCCGACTAGTTAGCTCGGCAAAGTAAGTTAGCAAGATTGACCAACTTTTTGAAATCTTTGACCGAGTTGATAGCTCGGCAAAGTAGGTTAGCAGGATCGACCAACTCTAGAAAATCTTTGCCCAACTGGTTAGCTCGGCAAAGTAGATTGGTAGGATTGACCAATTTTTCAAAATCTTTAACCGAGCTAGTTAGCTCGATAAAGTGGGTTGACAGGATTGACCAACTTTGGAAAATCTTTGCCCAACTAGTTAACTCGGCAAAGTAGGTTGGCAGGATTGACTAACTTTTGGAAAATCTCTATCCGGCGGGTTAGCTCAGCAAAGTAGGTTGGAAAGATTGACCAACTTTTTCGAAAAACCTTTGCCCAACTGGCTAGCTCGACAAAGTAGGTCGGCAGGATTGACTAACTTTTTGAAAAATCTTTGCCGAGCAGGATTTACCAAGTTTTTGGAAACCTTTGCCAAGCTGTATAGTTCAACAAAGTATGCATTCAAACTTGATTGAAACATCAAAACAAATTGGGCGAGCAAAAAGTTATAGAATTTTCATTAATGCAAAAGCTAATTACAAAAAAGGGGTAAACAGCCCAGTTACAAAAAGAAGAAAGCGAAAAAATAACAAAACAAAACCAAAAAAAAAACAAAACAAAACAAAAAGAAAACAAAAAGCTAAAGTCATATCACAAGATCCTCATGTTCAGTCGAGTCATCAAGTTTGCCTTCAGTTAGCACGGCACCAACACCATCTTCAACAATCAAATCGGCGATATCCTCTTTAGTGGTGGTGCTTTGCTAAGTCTGGCTGGCAATCTCTTGCCAAGCTGAAACATTAGGCTGCCGCGCTGTGACAGTGGATGGCAAGGCTGGAGTGACGTTTGTCATCGGGCTATCCTTTTCATCCATCTTAAGCAATTTTTGTTGCACAGCGTTGGCATACGCCGCTATATAACTTGGAATAAATGGAAAGGGGGATTTAGAAAGACCTCTGAATCAGTGGCTTGGCCGAGCTTTTCTGCTGCCACCTTCCAGCCACAGTTGAAGAAAATATCCTTGGTGGTCTCGCATTACTGAACATAAGCCTTCTCGCCATCCGCATAACCTCGGTCCTCAGCATCCTCTATTTTTTTCTCCAGTGCCTTGATCTCATCATCTTTGGCATCTTTGAGTTTCTTCAGCTCACGCAAGTATCTGTTCTTTTTATTAACTTAGGCATTCTCTTTGTCCGCAACAACCATATGAACTTGCTCGGCCAGCTGGTCCCGCTCGATACTTATCTCGGCCAACTGCACCCTCAGTTCCCTCAACTCAGCATCCTTTTTGTTGTTATCCACAATGGTCGTTTTGGCATTCTTTTTCAAGTCCAACACACGCTGATGCGCCACTTGACTTTTCTGCATGGCCTGTGAAACACATTGGATGTTAAATAACCAAGCAAACAATTAGAAGAACAAAGGACAATAACTAAAGACTTATAACTCACCAGAACCAAACACTTCATGGCCGACCTGATGGTCCTTCAGGTCAGTGAGTTCTCATGTCTTTCTATATCGGCAGGAAGACAGAGACTCTTCGCCATGTTAAAGGCCAATTGGTGGTCCTTGTCAGCGTAGATAGAGTCTGATGTGGTCACAGTTCGGCCCTTGTAAGTCAAGACTGGTGCCCATACTGAGGAGGGAAGGGGCTAGCCCACTTGATTCGGCTACCCTCTAGCGGAGTATCCAAATCAAATAGCTCGGCAGTTCACTGTTCAATCTCTTCTTCGTCAACCAGGTACTGCTCGGGGGGTGCAGTTAAGGCCCTTTTACTAGGCCGAGATAAAGAAGCCCTGGCCATTGAAAGGGCAACAAAGGCCACCCTCATTTGCTTAGTGGGACGCTGCTTGGTTTGGGCATCAGCAGGCGTTGAAGAAGTTTGTTCGGTGATGAAGGCCCAAAGTGCTCTCTTCTTAGCCATATCTTGTTCTTTGGTTAAAGGAATAAGGTTGATTTCAGGCAAAGTTGGATTAAGTTCTCCCGAAGACTCTAAAAGGAAGTTTGTAACCTTATTTTTTCACTTGCTGCTGTATCAATAGGTCGGCTTGAAGATTAGTAGATCGGTCTAATCTCTTTGTTTGTATCTTAGCACGAAGCGAAGAGCATCCTGGTTTGCATAGGCATACATCTCTTTTAGAGCGTCCAAATATGTCAAGGAAAATGCGCGTGTCAGCTTGGTGCATTCAATATAAGTTATGTGCATAAGGAAAGAAAATCGTGCTATCAAGCAAAAAGAATACCATGTTATGCATACCAGTTGATCCCTTCTTACGGTTTATATTTCAACCCGGTACTGGAGTCTCAACATCTTTATAGTTGCCAGAGACCCACAAGAAGTAGTCATCATGCAAGTCTTTGTTCGGTTTTCTTTTGACGATCTTCTCACGACCTCTTTATATTTTTGAGTAATAGCACCAACCATTGTCTGTCTAGCCAAGTATGTATTGATGAAATAGCTCAGTTAAGCCTAAATTGAGGCCTAGGCGATGGTTTAGCTCAACTATACCGTTTATTATTTTGTATGTATTTGTGGGCAATTGTGTTGGGCAAAGTCTGGTTTGCCTTAGGAATTTACATAGCAAGGGTTAACCGGGAAGCGCAGTCTACCCTCAACTATGGATATCAAAGTGAAGAGGAAAAACCCTGTTCGGTCCCAAGGCAGTATGTCTTGTTTGTCCAGTTCGAATTGAACATCGTCTGGAATATTATAATCCTCGCAGAATTCAACTATGGCACCTAGGGAGCTCACCATGAAACGGTACTTGCCCATAGAAATAGTTCTTAAGTTATAACTTAGTGGGTTTGCTCGGTTTCATGTCGCGGTCGCAAATTGGTTTGTGTTTGTTCGACCGAATGGCGTCGCCAAGGGGCAATTGTGAAGGTGTGCCTGACAAAGCCTAGTTAAGTTTGCACGATCAAAAATGAATTGTGTTATGCTCAAATAATTGACCGAGCTAAAACAACAGTGTAGATTAAGTATAGAGTGTAACGAAATATCAAGTAGGTTGCTTGGCTGAGAGAATGTGCGAACGTTGTTTTTAGCTCGATCATTAAGATGTGTATGTTGAGCTATAGTAGCTCAGTTTAGGATATGAACGTGCAAGGATTCAATTTGTTTCGGAGTTGGAGCAAGGTTTTATCTCAACTCTAAAATACAAGCAAGGACGTAGCTCGATGAGAATAAACTAGCAAGTTTTTAGCTCGGCTAGTCTAAGGAGCAAGGTCTTAGTCCGGTTCAGGCTTTAGGCAATGTTTTTAGCCTAGTTGCACCACAGTTTAGCTCGGTTAGCTATCCAGTGATACAACAAACATGAAGTTCGCTCGGTTCTAGTGTGATTTTGGATCAAATTCATTGTTCGTAACTAATTTTCCCCAGATTAGTGTGTTCATTACAGAGAATAGAAAACTGAGGGTTGTTTGAAGGCCTAATTTAATCCCAAGACTAATTTTACTGAGATTCCAGCAATTATGAGTGTTTTAGCATGGTTTATGGGCATGGGTAGCAAAATAACACTCAAAACATGAAGAACTCAACAGTAAGATACCAAAAAGAGTGAAACTTGCTGATTTGGGCTCGAAATCAGATTCTAACCAGTAGAAAAGTGTCTTCGTGTGATTGTGAGTTTACAGTTACAGTGGATGTGTTTCGATCTGAGGTAGAAATGCAAGAATATGAAGGGATGGAGCTCTGGTTTTAGAGTTGGTGCAATGGAAGAAGATGAACAATAGTGGGCGCCCATTCGAGTGTATGAAGTATATATACACAAAAGGCAAAAAGGCGAGGCGATTAGAAATTTTGGGGGATGTGCGTGACAGCTAGAACATGTGTACAGGCACAATGAGGGCTAGCCACGTGTCCTAGAAAGGATGACGTATCAGATTGGTTGGTGAATTGTACAACTGATGAAACTGTCTTAAGCTAAGTGGACTATACGACCAAGCAGTTTTAGTTAGATCAGTAGAAATGAGTATTTTTGCTCAATCGTAAAGAGTAATCTGAATCATGCACTGCAGATGGAATTAAGGGGCAATTAAGAGGGTAATTTGCATAGCCAAATTGGGTCGAGCTAGCTAGAACTGTCTTCAAGAGTTAGGCCGTGGTGAGCCGAGCTATGTCTTAGAGATAACATGGTTTTGGGCTTAGTAGAGGAGAGGCCGATCAAAGATGTTTGATCGAACTATCAAAAGCCCACATCCTTGGACCTAGCTACTTCCTAACGGCAGTCAACACTTTGACCAAGCTACATGGGAAGGCGGTCAAACGGACCAAGAATGGAGATGTAACCGAGCTAGAAGAAGAGTCGCGCAATGTTAGCATGGTGGCACAGCGCTACATATTGCACGGCTAGGACAATGACGGATAAAGAAAAGTTAGCTCAGTTGATTGGTGGGAAACCTGGTAAAGAGTTATGCCATCTCACTTGGCTTGCAGTGAGGGGGTATTAAAGAATAAGCATTATCTTTTAGGAATTTGATTCCTAGGAGGACACTATAACGGGGAGTAAATCCTACTAGGATTGTGTCATGCAGAACCTACAAAAGCTCAAACCAAACCCTAATCTCAGATATTGCAATTCTAACTCCTGAATTCACAGAGCTTTGGCTTCCTTAGTCTACTTACTGACTTAGGTGATGAAGGGGTTTTCGACACACACTCGCTGGCCAACTCATGTTTGTGATTTCAAGTGTTACAACGATGTTTGGAGGAGTGCAAGCTTGATTAATAAGATTATATGAATGAAAAATATTTCGTGCTTGTACAATCATCCATAAATAAAATCATGTTATTCTGATAATGATATATGTGCGTTCATCATATTTGTCTTTTAATTTAAAATGAATAAGTATTATATTTCTATTTAAATAAAAATAGATGTATTTTTTTGAAATAGTTCATATTTTTCAAGATAAATATGATGAAATCATATGGATATAATTATTAGAATAATATGATTTTTTTTTTTTTTTTATAGATAATCTACTCATAGAGGCCTACATGATGGACAACTTAAATAATCGATGTGTATGGTAAGGCACACGAGCCAACCAGATAAAACCAAACCTCTATATAAATATTATGAAAATTATATTAAACTATTGAAAAAAAAAATCCAACACATTGTAATGAGCATACAATATATCCAATAAACACTAGCCCAAGAAAATTGGAAACAAGTAGAAACCGAAAAGATCACCTTTGAAATCCATCTATTCTCTAAAAGAATTAAAAATTTTGATCCTTGTGTTTCAATTTTGTATTTGTTAATGAAAAGTAAAATGTGAAAGAAATGATTAAACAATAGAATTGGATATTTTTTGACCAATATCTATTATTTTTTTGTTATTTTTCTAACCAATAATAATAATAATTAACTTCTTTTTCTTTATTTTCTTTTTCATTTTTTAAAATCTAACATCCAAACACAAAATGAATCTTCACTTTTTTTCGTCAAGAAATTTCATCTATTTCCAAATTTAAGATTCTATCCATGGACTTGTGTCACACTAGTATACTTTTCAACCTTCATTATGAAGGCTGGGAGTTCAAGTCCCATGTAAGGGTCACGAACTTTCTCAGAGTGATGCTAGAGACCCCAAATAATCTACCAAATCTCTTACATGGGTGTGGGACCCATACACATATGGATTTGTGTGGGTCCCACACTCATATGAGAGATTTAGTAAAAAAAATTTAATAGATTATTTGAGATTCATAGCATTTTCCTTTTCCCTAGATCTAAGTTTGTAAGAACCTGAATTTTTGGACAACTAATTAGTTTGTCAATCATAATATTAAGTCAATCTTAGCATACAGTTGGTTCTCTCTCAAAGTTTGAAGTACTATTCTCAAGTGTTGTTCATGGTCTCCTTTAGACTTGGAATACACCAAAATATCATCTATAAAAACTACCACAAATTGATCTAAGTAAGGCGTGAATATTTTATTCATTAAGCTCGTGAACACGCCTGGTGCATTGGTTAGGCCGAATGGCATCACCACGAACTCATAATGGCCGTAACAGGTTCGAAACGTAGTCTAAAGAATATCTTCTTCCTGAACACGCAACTAGTGATACCCAGACCTGAGGTCTATCTTTGTGGAATACTTTGCCCCTCTAAGTTGATCAAAAAGGTCATCAATCCTAGGTAGTGGATACCGATTCTTAATGGTGACTCTATTGAGTTGTCGGTAATCAATGCACAATCTAAGTGTCCCATCTTTCTTTTTAGCAAATAAGGCTGGTGCTCCCCACGGGGACATGCTTGGCCTTATAAATTCCTTGTCCAATAATTCTTGCAACTGTGTCTTTAGCTCTCTCAATTCAGCTGGTGCCATACGATGTGGTGCCATTGAGATCGGTGACGTACTAGGTTGTAGTTCAATGGTAAAATCTATTTCTCACTTTAGGGGTAGTCCTGGTAATTCCTCTGGGAATACATCAACATACTAGCACACCACATGAGGTAGCCCTAGTTCCACACGATCTTTATCTTCCATAATTAAGCTGGCTAGCCACCCAGCCAAGTGATCGTGCCACTTTGATTTTCGAAGTGTCGATGATAAAGAATCTTGTCTGTCCCTCTTAAATTGGAATTGCGCTCCGTCCTGAGAGTAAGCAGTCACCATCTTTTAATAACAATCAATGGTGGCTCTATGGGCTGATAACCAGTCCATTCCTAGGATAACGTCAAAGTCTGACATTTCCATGACTCGTAAGTCCCAAGTTAAACGCAAATTGGAGACTCCTAGTTCACATGATTTATATATGAGATCTACTTGAGTTTGACCTCCTAGCGGTGCAGCTACACTCATATGTGTTTCTAATCATTCAAGCTCTAATCCCAAGATTCACATAGTTGTAGTAGAGAAGAAAGAGTATGACGTGGCTATGACAATAGCATAATTAGCATAAGAATTCAAATGGAATTTGAACAGATGGTACAGTCGGATGACATGATGGTTTTGAACTTTTAATAGGGTTAAGATTATGGGGCTGGTGACCAAACTAGATATTTGAATTGAAATTGCGTTTGGCCATACACATTTCAAAACAAATACCCAAGATTCTTCACCCCGTAAGGATTAAAAGAGTACAACTAGTTTTCAATTGAACAACATACAAGATACAATAATCAAGGCTCAAAATTTGCCAATTGATCATCTTAATGCAACACTTTTCCGAATTGGAAAGGTTCAATCAAGATACAGAAGTGATGATTTTACATTCAACAAATTTGGCGTCAAGCTAGAGATACAGTTAGGATCAAACAAGGATAGTTACTATGATTAGCATAAAAATCGCATAAACTATGAGTCACATAACTCTATTCCTTCTAACACATGACACTACTCCTCAATGAGGTTAAACCTCTTCCTATCATCCCTAAGTATTCTAACCTAAAGCTCTAATATCATGCTGTGACGCCCCAAAATTTAAGGACATTATAATAAGATTTAGAACTTAAAATCAATATTGCCACCAATATTACTAACATCCATTAATTAACAACCCAGAAATTTAAACTTCTTAAATTACAAATTAGTCTTAGTAGATATAAAATAATAATAATAACACAAATAAAATAAAATAAAATAAAAACTAGAGAAAAACTAGAAAATTTAGAAAATAGTTCATGGAACTTGGGTACTCTTCAAGCTAACCAAAGCTAAATGTCACCATGCAAGGCCTCGGTGTTCCCTTCGGTTTCTTCGATACCAGGCATAAAACTCCAGGGCAATGGGAATGCCAATTAGCGACGAGCTCAATAAGATACTACAATCCGAAAATACCCACCACGATAATAATACTCACAATTAATGAATAATGTGTAGTAATAGAATAACAAGTAGCATTTAATAAGCATAACAGGAATGCTATCAGTTGAAATAATAACAATAAATAATTAAAAAAAACAATGGCAAACGGAAGCAATATTTCATCATAAGGAAAATGCCCACTTTTCTTTTTAAATTCTCATAGATTTAGTTTATTAGATAAGTTTAAATAACTCCCCGCGGAGCACTATTTCCACTCAACCGCTAAGCAATGGCCACGGGCAATTCTGACTCCTCCTTGGTCAAATATTCAAATGTTACTGGTTGTAACTTCCAATGATGCCCACACACCAAGGTTACGTACCTGAGTCGTGACATCACGGTCTGCCCCAAGAGAACGGTCTATGTTGTGACACCCGCACCACCGACCTTATATCGCCTACACCGATAAGAGCCGAAATACCTTCCCGTGCCATGTTAGGGTTTGCAACTCACTTGCACAAGCTTCTAAACTGGGCTCACCCCATCACTTTTAAATTTTAATGTATTATCGGTTCAATTTCGTGTTTCTTTACTTCATCAAATTCACATTTTGATGCATGTTCGAGTTTTAGTTTGAAAACCACAGTAACATAATGTTTATATAGCACAAAACAATCATGTATGGCAACCAAAATAAATATGATAGAATGTCTTAAGAATCATCACAAAATTTCTTAAGAATTCACACACTTCCTCTTTTAGCACTGTATAGTCAAACAAAAAAAATATGAAACCCAAACCAAACGAAGTTTAACCATTTTAGTATTTTAACTAGAGTTAGGAAAATATTTCAAGAAGAATATCAGGGCTAAAAATGATTTTAAAATGGAGAAATAAAATTTGGAGAAAATTGGTTTTTCTGGGACAATGAGTTACATTAACTTCCAGCACAGGTGATCTGTGTTTGAAAAATAACAAGGGGCCTCAAACGGTGTCAAAAAGAGGTATGGTCAGAACGGATTGCTAGATACTTGAGTTTACAACATATTTCTAGAGAGTTTGAAGACTGAAACCCAATGGAAGATGGTCAAATAATTTTTCTAAGAAAACTGGACAGATTCTGTCACATTTTGGAAAATTGATGTTTCTCTCTCAATGCTTTAAAAAAAATTATGAAGCCAACGGCATTTGAAAGGTAACATAAAAATATAAATTTTCCAATTTGAATCACTTGAAAACTCATTTTGTATAATAAACGGTGACCTGGTAAAGTCAGCATTGTTGTTGCCTCCAGACAACAATGAAGTTAAAAATATGTTTTGACCACGAAACGTTGTCAAATAATTTTTTTTCGATATTCTAGCACCATGAAAACATGTTAAACTTGTAAGTTTTCTGAATGAAACTGTATATTAGATTGAATTGATTGAACAAAGAATACATCATTTATATAGAGCACCACTAATTCCTAATCCTACATGAATACATCACTGACATATAGAAGTCTAATAGATATAGGACACTAATTCCTAATCCTATAAGGAAAAAGGAGAACACATTCTCACACCCCCGCTTAAACTCAAGGTGTTTTAGCATAAAACACTGAGAGTTTGTCAAGAAAAACCGAAACCGAGCAGTGGTGTGAGTCTTGGTAAAGAAGTTAGCAAGTTGCAGAGCCGAAGAGACAAAAGGAAGCGAGATAAAGCCAGACTGTAGATGCTGACGGACGAAGTGACAATCAATCTCAATATGTTCTCATTTTTCCTTATAGGATTAGGAATTAGTGTCCTATATCTATTAGACTTCTATATGTGAGTGGTGAATTCATGTAGGATTAGGAATTAGTGGTGCTCTATATAAATGATGTATTCTTTGTTCAATCTAATATACAGTTTCATTTAAAAAAAACTTACATGGTATCAGAGCCAACTCAGAGTCAGCATATAGCAAATGGCTTCTTGGTTTGGTTCGTAGTTCTTCCCTTTGTTTTGTAACTAGTTCTCCCTCGCGACTGGGTCTCTGTCGCCTTTGATCGTGGTTCTTCTCCTCTGATTTGTGACTCGCACTCTCTTACGAAAGTCTACTCTGGTTCGCTGTCTCTCTCTATCTCTCTGGTTATCTCTTTCTCTCTTGCTCTCTCTCTTATATTGAGCTCTCTGGTTAACTCTCTCTCTCTCTCTCTCTCTAGTATTGTTATTGGTATCTAAGTATTTGACCCAATTGTGCTAACTTTAGGATTATTACAATTTGACCCCTCTGATTAAATTTATTTTATACTTGGACACCATAAACTTTGCTTTATTACAATGTCGGATACTAAAATCCAAGCCATCAAATGCAAACTCACTGGTGGTAATTATGCCTATTGGGCCAGTGTTATGAAGAATTTTATTCTTGGTCAGAAAAAATGGGCTATGTTTCTGGTTCTGTTCCTCGTCCATCGGACCCCAAGGCGGAAGGGTATCTGACTTCCTGTGACACTTGGGATTGTGATAATGCCCAAGTTCAAAGGAAAATGCTATAACTGTGGCAAGACCGAACATCAAGCTTTTGATTGCCGCCGCCCTAAGAAGGATCGTGAAAATACAAGCAAGAAGACCACCAATCAAGCCAATGTGACAAAGTTAGATTACATCTCTGACGGGGTAAATGACATCAATCTCTCTGCTATGGTGTTTGAGGCTAATTTGGTTGGAAATCCCAAGGAATTATGGGTTAACACAGGAGCAACTCGTCACATTTGCGTAGACAAGAAGATGTTCACTACTTATAATAAGGTTGCAAATAGTGAACAACTATTCATGGGAAATTTATCTACTTCTGCTGTGGCTGGACAAGGGAAAGTTGTTTTTGAAGATGACATCAGGGAAGAAACTTACCCTCAACAACGTGCTACATGTACCAGACATCCGAAAAAATTTAGTTTCTAGTTCTTTGTTAAGTAAAAATGGTTTTAGGCTTGTATTTGAGTTTGATAAATTTGTATTAACAAAGAGTGGTATATATGTTGGTAAGAGATACATGAGTGATGGTCTCTTCAAGTTGAATGTAAAGACAGTTATACCAAAACTTGCTATTAATCAGAATAACACATTATTTGCTTATATTCTTAAGTTAAATTTATGGCATGGTAGATTATGACATGTAAATTTTGATGCTTTGCATAGATTAATTGGTTTGGATTATATACCAAAGTTTGAAATTAATCCTAATCACAAATGTGAGATTTGTGTAGAAGTGAAACTAACTAAGGCTCCATGTAAATCGATTGAAAGAAAATCGAACCTCTAGAATTAATTCATACTGATGTGTGTGATCTTAAATTTGTTCAAACTAGAGGAGGTAAGAAGTATTTCATAACATTTATCAATGATTGCACAAGATATAGTTATGTATACTTACTTAGAAATAAAGATGAAGCCTTAGAAATGTTTAAACTCTACAAAACTGAAATTGAAAATCAACTTGGTAAAACCATTAAAATGGTTAGAAGTGATAGGAGTGATGAATATGATACACCTTTAAATGAATTTTGTGCACAACATGGCATTATTCACCAAACTACGGCACCCTATTCTCCATAGCAAAATGGAATTGCTGAAAGGAAAAATAAAACCCTTAAAGAAATGATGAATGCCATGTTACTAAGTTTAGGCTTACCACAAAACTTGTGAGGAGAAGCAATTTTGTCTGCTAATTATATTTTTAACAAAATACCGCACAAGAAAACCAACAACACTCCTTATGAATTATGGAAAGGTCGACCACCTTCCTATAAATACTTAAAAGTGTGGGGGTGTTTGGCAAAGGTAGAAGTTCCTATTCCGAAAAATTCTATGATAGGACCAAAAACAGTGATTATGTGTTTATTGGTTATGCTCAGAATAGTAGTGCATATCGGTTTCTGACTTATAAATCAAAAATACCTGATATAAATGTGAACACTATTATAGAGTCAAGAAATGTTGTGTTTTTGAACGTGTTTTTCCTTACAAGATAGGACAAGAATTAAGTTCATAAAAGAGAACTTATGATTGTATACAAAGTCAAGAGACTAATGACAATCAAACACAAAAGACTAGTAATGGTCTCGACCAACAGGATTTAACTGATGATGAACCAAGACGAAGTAAGAGAGCACAAATATCAAAATCCTTTGGTTCAGATTTTATGACATACTTGTTAGAAAATGAACCTTAAAGCTTTAAGGAAGCAATGACAGGTCCTGAAGCACCTTTGTGGAAAGAGGCTATTAATAATGAAATTAAATCTATTATGCAAAGTCATACTTGGAAATTAGTGGATCTTCTACCTGGTTCTAAACCTCTTGGATAAAAATAGATATTTAAGAGAAAAATCAAAGCAAATGGTTCAATAGACAAGTATAAAGCAAGATTTGTGGTAAAAGTTTACAGACAAAAGTAAAGTTTGGACTATTTTGACACATGTTCTCTTGTGACAAGAATAACATCCATCCGTATGCTTATTGCTATAGCAGTGTTGTATAATCTAGAGATACATCAAATGGATGTCAAAACAGCTTTCTTAGACGGTGATCTAAATGAAGAGATCTATATGGAGCAACCCGAAGGGGTTGTAGTACCAAGGCAAGAAAAGAAAGTTTGTCAGCATGTAAAATCTTTTTATGGATTAAAACAACCTCCTAAACAATAGCATGAAAAATTTGATTATGCTATGCTTACTAATGGGTTTAAGATAAACGAATATGACAAGTGCGTTTATGTTGAAAACACTGACAAAGATTATGTCATCGTTTGTCTTTATGTGGATGACATACTTATCATTGGAAGCAGTCAAAACATGATCAAATCAACTAAACAAATGCTGAACAAAAGATTTGACATGAAAAATATGGGGGTCACAGATGTAATATTAGAAATGAAAATTACTAAAACATCTTATAGATATGCATTATCTCAATCTCATTATATTAAGAAAATTCTTGGTAAATATATCAAGGATGATGTGAATATAGCAAGAACACCTGTAAACATCAGTCTTTATTTATCAAAAAAAAAAAGGTAATGCGGTGTCTCAGCTAAAATACTCCCAAAATCATTGGAAGCCTAATATACCTAATGAATTGTACTTGTCCTGATATAGCTTATGCTGTCAGTAAATTGAGTAGGTACATTAGCAACCCCGGAGAAAATCATAAGAAAGCGATCATTCAAGTTCTTAGATATCTAATATTTACCCGTGATCATGGTTTAGGTTCTTGGATATCTAATATTTACCCGTGATCATGGTTTGAACTTTACTCGATATCTAGCAGTACTTGAAGGCTATTGTGATGCAAATTGGATATCGGATACTAAAGATTCAAAATCCACTAGAGGATATGTCTTTACTCTGGGTGGCGCTGTTGTTTCTTGGAAATCCACAAAACAAACATGCATCGCACGATCCACAATGGAATTTGAGTTCATTGCTTTAGACAAAGCAGGAGAAGAAGCAGAATGGCTTCGCCACTTCCTAGAAGACATTCCAATGTGGCCAAAACCTGTGCCAACTATTTGCATTCATTGTGATAGTCAATCTGCAATAGGCAGGGCACAGAGTCATATGTACAATGGTAAGTCACGACATATTTGTCGTCAACATAATACCGTAAGGCAATTGCTCTCAAATGGAATAATCTCAATAGATTATATAAAATCTAAGGAGAATATTGTGGATCTGTTAATGAAAGGTTTGACTAAAGAGCAAGTGAATAGTTTATCAAATGGGATGGGATTAAAGCCTATTACTTAAGAGTCATCATAATGGTAACCCTACTTATATGACTGGAGATCCCAAGAACTAAGTTCAAAGACAACTAAGTTATATGTGGCTTGTAACGCCCTCAAAATAATACATAAATCCCATTATTTTAGACATGCAATGGTATAAGAAATCAACACCTTTTCATTCATCAGAGTAATTCTTACAATAGTATTACATGTTAACAACAAAAGCAAATACCCTACGGGCTTATAGCTTTCCAAGTTAACACTTGGTTACACAAAGAAGAGTACTAACTCTATACAAAAGAAGCCCTTGGCTCGATATACATGTAATACGACAAAATAATCAAAAGAGAGTCTTCATCTCTCATATCCATCCAAGCTAAGTCATTGGAGGCGGCATGCTACCTGTACTTGAAAATAATGTCCCATATAGGGTGAGCCAACGCCCAGTAGAGAAATGCTAAACACAATATGAGCATATGAGCAGTAACTAAGACATTAGCAATTGATAAATGTTCGATTACCATAAATCAATTCATAATCCATTTCCATTACATGATCACAATATTCATATTTCATTTCATTTTCCATTTCTCATCATTTTCTCAATTTACATCAATGGCTCAAAACTTGGCTAACCACTTATATAAGGCAGTGACTCATTTTAATCGCTTCCCGTTTTATAATAGATAAACATACTAGTTGTATCAACATCTCAACCGATAAGCATACAAGCCGTATCCACATTTCAACAGATAAGCATTTAGCTATATCAACACTTCCAAAGATAAGTATGAGCTATATCAACACATTAACTAACAAGCATATGAGCTGTATCAGCGGAGTCCATCCCCTATCTTCTCCCAAACAACATCCGGTTTAGAGGTCCATCCCCCATCTTCCCCTAAACCGTGGAGTACATCCCCTATCTCCTCTCACACACACACACACAATGTATATACATATAAGTCATATACACAATCAATCAATGCATAACGTTAATGTATTCTATCAACCGTCATACTCTATGACACGTCCAATTGATTAGTTTTAGTTTGCCTAATCATCATGCATTGTCTACAACAATCAAAACTACCCTCCACCGGTAGCCCAAGCAATTATTTCTAAACAGATAATAAAAGCTCCAACAGATAAAATATCAATGTTTTCAAAAGTGAGCGATTAATAAATCCAACTCCACCATTCTACCATATAATGAGCCAATTTCATTATTTCCAACTCAATTCCATATAACCACAATCTTTCCAAACTAATTATGCTAATTAACTTGCACAACAAATTAGGGTTTTCTACCCCATTTCCCAATGTTGACCCAATAGTCTACATATCAACAACCAACAACAATAACATTATTTTGAAACCCAAAATATACATTTTTAGAATCAAAATAATAAAACCCCTTTTCAACCTTTTCAAACCCTAACTCCCAAAATCAACCATTTAACAAAATGCCCAAAAATCTATGTCAAAACCCATAGTAGTGAGTAGGAATCCCTACCTCAAAAGATGAAACCCAACGAAGGAGATGACAAAAATGAAGATGCTCCAAATCCCGAGATTCTTGGATCAAATGATAGCCCACGACGATCAACAACCTTTTTGTAAAGGCCAAAGGTTTGGAAAACACTCTAGTTAGATCAACACTTAGAGAGAAGTGAAGAATTTAGAGAGAGAAGCTCTCAAATGGTGTTTTTGAAAAGTAAGAGAGAGAGTGTGAATGTAAAAAGTAATTTTAAAATGCCCAGCTGCCAACTGATATGCGACATTCCTGCTCGAGCGTAAAACACAACGCTCGAGCGTAAAGAACAAATAACTAGGTCCGCTCGAGCGCAAAAAGTACCGCTCGAACGCCAAGACACAAGAATGAAATACATCCGCTCGAGCGCGAAAATCAGTCTGCTCGAGCGTGGATTTCCCCCTCCCAGAACATACACTAGAAATGTACTACCCGCTCGAGCGCAACCCGCTCGAGCGTAGAAAACATACCTGCAGAAGTTTCGCAGGGACACAAAATACTGGAAGAGTGTAAACCCTGCTCGAGTGCAAGAAGACCCGCTCGAGCGGACCATTCAAAAACTGTGCAACAACAATAGGAGCCAAAACTCTACCAACCTTAATCAACCAAGCCCAACACATCCTAAAATCCAAACGAAGCGATTTAAAGACGGGCAACAAGACAAGTACAACTAACAACTTCACAGAACCGAGTCCGGAATACAACTGAAGAGAAAAGGGACAACCGGGATTGCTATATGGCTCACTAGAAATCACCAAGGGATTAATATTCTCTACCCATTTCTATGATAAGAGTGATATCTGCAACATGTGTTGTATGCAGGAGTTTAAGGGTAAGCTTTGCTTTTAATGATTATTTATATCTTAATTTAGGCGTAAAAATCAAGACGAGTATAAGAGATACTCACAATAAGAATCACCTATATGAGAATCGAACTGGGGCCAGTTCTATGAGAATGAAGAGGCTAAATTCTCTAGAAGCACTCATGAACAACCAGGAGCGTTCAAAGCCAAAATAAACACAACAGTAAGAACCATGATGTGTCAGAAGATATTTTGTGTGAAATCTATTGTCTTGGCTTACACAAATGGCTGAACAATTCAAGGCATCACGTCCATTGGTTAGCTAGTAAGTCCAATAGGTTATCACTAAGGAAGCTTCGAGGCCGAAAGCTACCTATCCTGATGCAAGATATTTTCGATTTATGCTCTTTCGATAAATTCTGCATATTGTTGCATTTCCGTTGTCATCAAATTCTATTCATATGGGAGATTGTAAGAAATGGTTTTGGAAAAACAGATTTTTCCTTAATTTTGGTCTATTTTGTAGGTGGGACCCATACGCCAAAGTTGGCGGGTCTAAGTGATAACGCATTCTATGCTGTGTTGTGATTCACATAGTATATTTGGTTGCTCAAAACCATTATCAGGTGAATGGAAAATTGAAGCCAAAATGAGCTCCATGGAAATAGAGGTTTTAGTGGAAATTCCTTAAAGGTTTGAATTAAAGGCTTATCCCACATTGGTTTGGTAGGAAAACTTTTGTAGGTTTATAAGGCTTGGGTTTGCAACTTGGAGAGGGCCCCAAGGGGCACCCCAAGTTTGTAGAAGGGGGAGGTTATGGGTAAAGTGTGCTAGACCCATTGGACCCAAAATAAACACCCGCACGCGCACACACGCCGCCGTCCATCCGGTCGGACGGGCTAAGCCTAGGCGCAGGTGCATGGTATAAGGTTAGATTGGGCTTGTCCAGCCCAATACTTATCTTTTTGGGCTGAAAACATTTGAATTTATTTTATTTTTTGGCAAAATAAAATCTGTCCAATTTTTTTTCACCCGAACAAATGCATATCTGTTTAAAACTTAAACCCAATAGGTTCTAATCTGTTTAAAATTAAACTGGACAGATTCAATATCTGTTTAAAATTCAAACCAGATAGTGTCTTACCTGTTCAAACAATGCAGAACAGGTTCTCTACCTGTTCAAACAGGTTTCATATCTGTTAATTCAAAGTAAACACACTATACCTATTGAATTCAAAATTGAAAAGCCACCATTGCACTTATAAATAGACAAGTCCCTTATTTGGTTTTTCATTCAGAAAATCCGTTCTTCCCTCTGTCATTACTCTTTGCATTTTGCTGCATTTAATTTTCCTGTGAGAAAGAGTATAAACACAAAGTGTGTTCGTTGTGCGAATAATTTGTAGTGCTGCTATTATTCGTTGTTGATCATTTTATCCGGGGAGATAGACGTCCATAATCTGAAATCACCATGGAGATGACGAATCTGTCTGAAGGACACAGTGTTAAACACTGGACTTGATCAAAAATTTGTTCGAGAAATTAATTAGGTAAGTAATTAATTTACTTGTTGTTTTATTTTATTTTTTATTTTACTAGTTTGATTTTTGTAATCAAACAGTCTCTCTTCTTTCCTTTATTTCTTCTATGTTCTGTTTGCTGTTAAGTACACAAACAGAATTTATTTTTAAATACAGTGAAGATTGTCCAACAATTTTTCTAATAAAATATTTGAATGCACAGTAACTTCTCTATTAAAATATTTTTATGCATAGTAAAAACTATTTAAATAACATTTATATCAGATATGAAAATATATACCCCTTTTAAAATCTTTGTAATTATTGTAGAGATTTTAGATACACTCTAATAAAAAGAACCAACCATCCCATGTGAATATATTAAATTTTGTCAAAAGAAAACAACTCACTAATATCACATTTGTCAAAAGATGAATACCAATCGTGTTTTCCAAAACGTAAATAGTAAATTTTATAAAATATTTTTGTAAAATTAGATCTTGCACAGTAATTTCGATTTAAATAATATTTATAACAAATACATCAAACAATATATATCTTAAACATATAATATTTTGTGTCAAAGAATGTAGAATATGTATATTAAAAAATCACAATTTATCCAATAATATTTTAGACATAATCAAAATTTAATCACATGATTAACAATCTCTCCATTTTTTATTATGGCAATACAGGCATGGACTTGACACAAAATTTTACATGAATAAATGCAACAAAAATATTCAACAATTATAATACATGCATTTATTTGTATTGTATTTTCTTCTCATTTATTAACGAATTCTTTGTCAAATAATGTATATATAATCATAATTCTTCTCCCCCTTTAACATCATCAAAATAAAATATAGATATACGAATTTGGATAGAGAATGAAAATTTTTAGTTTCCCAAAACGAAAATCATATAAACACATTTAAGCAAATAATTTGATTTGACTAAAAAAATTTATTTCTTCCCCGTGGTCATTATCGAGATTTGTTATCATCGACGAAGATATTGACTATCAAAAAATGTAGTGGCGTCGAAGATATTTACTATCAAAAGATTTGAGTAGATATGCATCGATTGTAATATCAATGGTGTGTATAAAATGACATAGATAATGCGCAGAGATATGAAACTTTCAAATAATCTTAGAAAAAATTTGTTCATAGTCTGTGTAATCATGTCATTCCTTACCTTAGCCATCAATAGTTCTGACATGGATGAGGTGCCTAAGATTCAGGCAAATGAAAGCTTACCTATAGTGAATACACATGTTATTCCAGTAGCTGAGAGTCCTAGTGTATTTGGAAATCGTAATGATACAGAGGCTATCAATAACACTATGGCTCTTAGTACACAAACGATTATTGTAGTTTCCAATGTGGCTCAACAACTGCAAACAAGAAGCTAAGAGAATCAGTAATTAAAAGAAGAAATTATATATTTAAAACAATAACTTCCTGAAACTCGTCAAGTGAAGTGAAGTCTAGAGAGTAAAAATGCACAGCTGGAGAATGCGATGTAATATTACGCAACAGTTATAATACCAAGACTCACAAAGGTCGAAAATAGGGAGGTTCAAGTTCGGGAGGCTCGTGAAAAGCTATTGACAGAAGTTAAAACGCAAAAAATCGGTGAAGCCTACTCAGAACAACATGTAATTTAAAAATATTTTCTCCAACTGAAATAAAATTACAAGCATTTTTCTTTGTCAATTTTTTTTTTAATAAAAAGATTTTTTGGTGCAGATAAGGAGAAAAAAATTAGAGTGATTTCAAAATATATCTTTAGAAAAACTCCTCTTGAATATGATCAAAAAATAAATTTAAGCAAACTCCCCCTGAGATTATGGCGCTTCATTTTTCTATGGTGATTTTGTGTAGATATAGCAATCATAGAACAATTACATGAAACATACAGTATATAAAATATTATCATATCAAGTTAAGTAAGCACATAATAAATGTTGTTACATTTCATTCTCCCTTTAATCATTAATAAAAATGGATAAACTCAAAAGGTGAGAAGATTTCAATAGGTGCCATAATCAATTAAGAGTTTAGAATACTATTTTTGGATTTTTCAAAATGTAACACATAAAACAAATATTAGCTCGCATGAAAAATATCAATATACTAAATCATCAAAATCATCTTAATAATAATGTGGCTTAATCAAAATAATTAAAGTTGAAATTAGATCACAAATTTTCAAACAATATAACAATGTTATTAGTCAAACATTAAAATAGTAATAACTTTGTTTTCTTCTCTTTTTCCTCTACTTTCGTGTGGCTTAAATGATTTGTGTCATGGTCAAAATATAATGCATATATGGCATGGTATGGCATGTCATGACAATGATATATGTATTGAAATAAGATATTCATATATGCAATAGAGCATAAATTTTATCATCAAATAAAATATTTTTAGATTTGGAAACCAACTTTTACTGAAGCTAGCTATACCAATTATTTATTGTTGTTTTTTAATATTGCATGATTACTGCTCATCCAAGAAAATGTGGTGAATATTGTCTCCGGTCATATATTTTCAACATCCATTATCCAAATATCATTTTCTTCTACCAGATTTCACCTTGAAGCACACCTACAAAAAAAAAATCAAGTATTCGATTTTAGTACACAAGCCTTTTTGGGTCTATGAATGTTAGTTTCAAAGTTGCTTGATTTTGGAACCCATTTCTTTTTTATTTTAGCAAAAAGAATTCTTTTAATAGGACCTGAAGATGAAATATGACATTTTCTACTACAAAAATGACATGTGAGATGAGAGTGTCTAGAAAATGCATGAAAAAAATCATTTTTGGTAGTTTTTCTTTTTGAAAAAAGTTTATATCCAATTCCGACTCTACCAAATGTACGATTTTGATTTTTTAGAATTTTATCCAAAGTACCTCTTCCTTGAGTAAATTTTGAAAAAAAATATTTTTCAAATCTTCTATATTTTCATTCAAAATTGTTTTCTCCTTTTTTAAAGAATCATTTTTTATTTTCAAATCATTTGAGACATTTTTTAAAGAATCATTTTTCTTTTTCAAAATATCATTTTCATTTTTAAAAACTTCATTTTTATTTTTCAAGATTTTATTTTCATTTTTAATCATTTTCAAGTTTCAAATCATTTAATTCCTTTTTCAAGATAGGAGACTCTTTTGATTTCAAAATATCATTTTCTTCTTTTATCTTTAAAAAATCTTTTTGTAACTCTTCAATTTTATTAGATAAAGATTCATTTTCTTTTATTGAATTTGAAAGTAATTTTTTAAGTGCAATATTTTTAATGCCAAGTTTTCGGAATTTATCAAGCAATTCTTCAAATGTAGATTTCATTAAAAGAATAAGATTCATTATTTACCTCATCATCATCTCCAAATGCCATTAGGCATAGGTTAGCAACTTCATTGTTGTTGTTTTCCTCATCGGAGCAACATTCATCATCATCTCCCCAAGTGACTTTAATTTTCTTTTTGTTTCCATTCATCATTGCAAGTTCATGGGACATGAGAGACTCCAAAAGCTCTTCCATGCTCAATCTTGTTAAATCTTTTGCTTCTTGAATAGCAGTCACTTTTGACTCTCAATTTTTTGGCAATGATCTAAGAATTTTTCTCATTAACTCAACATTAATATAAGATTTACCAAGAAATTTTTTAGAATATTAATAATGTTAGTAAATCTAGAAAACATTTCAAAAATATATTCATGAGATTCCATCTTAAAAAGCTCATAATCATGAATCAACATACTAATTTTAGATTCTTTAACATAGTTGGTTCCTTTATTTATGGTCTCTAATTTATCCCAAATTTTCTTGGCCGATTCACATGTACAGATTTTATTAAACTCATTAGAATCTTAAGCACAAAATAAAAAATTCATGGCCTTGGCATTCATTTGAATGCTTCTCAAATCATTATTGTCCCATTCGTGTTTTTCCTTGGGCAACATTCACCCTTGGATGGTCTTGGAGGGTATCTATCTTGTGACCATTGACCATAATTCTCTATAACTCATAATTTAAAACTTGAATGAAAATTTTTATTCCTGCTTTCCAAGAAGTATAATTTGAGCCATCAAACAATGGTGGTCTAGAGAGCAATTGACCTTCAACAAAATAAACATCAAAATTGGTTGCTATGATCTACTCTTAGTCGATTAAGTCAAATGCAAGAGCCCAAGCCCTGATACCAATTGTTATCTCAGGTAGGCAACCTAAGTGGGGGGTGAATTGGATTTTTTAAATAAATTGCCAAATTAAAAATATTAACCCAAATAATAAATAAATAAATATCAAATAATATTCCAACTCAACAATATCAAATAGAGTAATCAAATAAAATGAGCAAATGGAAGAGAAAGCAAACTCAACAATTTATAGTAGTTCGGCACGCTGAGCCTATGTCCACTCCCCAAATATCTTCCTTGAGAATTTTTTCACTATTCTTCAAATAGTAATACACCACTAGCTTCACGAGTGCTAGTGAACCTTTACAATAAGTGACTAATCCCGATTACTCTAACTAGTTTAGAATCCGGTACCTAGTCACACCTAACTAATTAATTTTATCTCAAAAATCACTCACAAAAATATCTCAACTAGTTTAGAATTCAGTGTCTAGTCACACCTAACCCAAGTGATTTTATCTCAGAAAATCACTCACAAAAACTCTCTTTACAAGAATAATAAGAGTAAGGGATAGAAAACCCTTTTACAATTTTGCTCAACTCTTAACAAATTTTCTCACAGAAAATATAACTCAATGAAGCACAATACAATGTTTGAGAATATTTCAATATAACAGATTTTTCTCTTCTTCACTTCTTTCTTCTTCTTTTTCTTCAACCAAAATACTCTTTATATATCATAAAATTATATCTGTTGGCTCGTATCCGTTGGGGGAGACGCATGCGAAGCACGGGCACCAATCATTTTCAAATATGGCCGGCAAGGGATTAAAAATATAGACAACGGTCGCTTTTGATAAATAGTAATTCAATTTTTTCAACCATTTCTCGTAAAAAAACAAAGAGTGCACAATAACTTGCATAATAACTTTTCTAATAAAATATTTGAATGTACAACAACTTTTCTATTAAAGTATTTGAATGCATAGTAACTTCTCTATTAAAATATTTGAATGCACAATGACTTCTCTATTAAAATATTTGTATGCATAGTAAAATCTTTTTAAATAATATTTATATCATATATGAAAATAGATACCCCTTTTAAAATCTTTGCAATTATTGTAGAAATTCTAATAAAAATAACTATCCATCTCATGTGAATATATCAAATTTTATCAAAAGAAAACAACCAATCAATATCAAATTTGCCAAAAGATGAATAGTGACCAATCGTATTTTTCAAAACGTAAATAATAAATTTTATAAAATATTCTTGTAAAATTAGATCTTGCACAGTAATTTCGACTTAAATAATATTTATAACAAATACATCAAACAACATATATTTTAAACAGATAATATTTTGTGTTAAAGAATGTAAAATATGTATATTAAAAAATCACAATTTATCCAATAATATTTTAGACATCACCAAAAAAATCACATGATTAACACAAATAATGGCTTGGTGTATTTCAATAACAAAGATTTGAATAGATAAAAAATCAACAAATAGAATTCAGGCAAAAGAATCGAATAGATAGTAAAATTTAAGATTAATTACCAATAGGTTCTAAAAGTTTGATTTAATTCCCATCAAGTCCTATTGAAAATAAGTCCTAATAAAATCGTCGCTAAAAATAATTTTTTGTGACAATTTTTTGCATATGTTGCTAAAATTTAACAATTAGTGATTTTTTTTGTCACGGATTTTATAAATTGTCGCTAAAAATTACAATTAGTGACATTTTTCTGCAATGAATTTTTCAAACTATCGCTGAAAGTTGAAAATTAGTGACGTTTTTTAGTGACCATTTTTTTAAACTGCCACTAAAACTTATAATTAGTGAATATTTTTTGTAACAAAATATTTAAACTGTCACTAAAAATTAACAATCAGTGTCGTTTTCTAATAGTGTTTGTTGAAAAATGTTACTAATTCTCACAGAACGTATTGGATAATAAGTCCACCTATTAGGACCTTCATAGTCCTCCTAAAATTTAGACGGATAGATTTAAGCAGATAAGCAAAAAAAATCAACAGATAATAAAATTTTGACATATATTTGAACAAGCAAGTGAAAAATTGAATAGATAGTCAAAAATTAAACAAATGAACAAATATTTGAACAAATAGTAAAAAAATTAAACAGATAGTCAAAAAAATCCAACAAATAGATTAATGGGTAAAATTGAAAATAAAATGTCCTCCAAAATAATAAAAAAAACTTCTCACCAAATATTTCACAAATGGTGGATCTCTTACTAACAAAAAATATCCACTGAACTCAAGGCCTTACACAATTCCTATATTGACTTTTTCAACAATTCTCTCTTTTATGTAAAGACCACTGGGTTGTAAATTCCCCTAAAGTTTTCACCAAAAAGTTGTTCCTTCACTAAATTTCAACTTTTTTTTGGCACGCCTCAAATGTTCTTTAAAAATTCAAGGATTTGATCACTAATGGATTTTCCACCTACTATTTTGTAGTTGTTAAAGGTTTGTAATTGTTAAGTTTTTTTGTTTTTTTAAATTTGATTCATATAAGATATTATAATAAAACTCAATAAATTACAATTGTGATAATGAAAATTAAATACAATGCAAACTTTTTACAAAGAAACTCCCAAAGTAAGAGAGAAAGTATGCCGTAAATGTTAGAGATGGTTAGTTTTGAATTTTTTTTATTTTTTATTTTTTTTACAATTAAAAATGAGTTGGATAAAAATAAGTGGATTTTTTTGTAAGGTCTCTAGTATTAAGATTTTATAACATAAAGGACACTCAATATTTTCATAATGTCTAATGTCACACCTACCACCCTTTTCACTCAAGAACTCAACCCAATCACTTGCAATTTTTCCTGATCTCTCCAGTGAGTACGTTGATGTTTCCCATATTGATCATTGAATTCCCAAATGAAACAAAGAACAGTTCTTGATTGTTGGCATAAGCCCAAACATGCTCTCTTATCTCCCCTTCAAGATCTTGGCTGACCAACACATTATCAGATATTAAAAGACCTTGTTCTCGAATGATGTTGGGAAAGTAATGGTTGTCTAAAGTCCCTCAATGGCGCTGTTTGGGAAGGGGAGCTAGATTAGTAGTAAAAAAAAAAAAAAAAAAAAAAAAAAAAAGCCTCAATTAATTTTATTTTATTTCAAAAAAAAAAAAAATAATAAATAATTTTTTTTTTTTGACCGCACCAAAAACGCATCTCTACTGCGCCACCAACAGTAACTTTGCAGGTTGTTGTTAAAAAAAATTATAATATTACCATCAATTTTGAAAAAAAAAAAAAAAAAAAAATTTAATTTTTCAATTTAAACTATCATTTCAACACACACACTTTTCCACATAACAACCTAAAAAAAAAAATCATCTCTTCAAACACAAAAAAAAAAAAAAAAAGCCAAAAAAAAAAAAAAAAAAAAAAAAAAATAGTCACTTCCCAAACAAGGCCAATATTGATCTAGAAGAAAATTCGATCCAGAAAATTTATCTGGTTTTCGTAAGAATTTCCATGGTTCAAACCAGAAAACTTCTCTACATTTCCAATCACAATATGCAATATGCAGTGATGCAGAAAACTATGCTTCTCAAAGCCCAAACGTGCGGTTGAGACGAGCGAGATTGCAAATCTCTGCCGGTGTAAGGTAGAGGAAGACGTTTCTCAAAGCCCTTCTCATGAAGCCTCCCCCAACAAAAGCCCTTTTTGACAACTATGCTTTTAACGTTATGCACTCACTCCCTGACAATTTGACAAAGCCATTTCATCAAACAACAAATGGGCATATTGAATTAGTCACCAGCTACTTTTCAACTCAATGAAATCCACTCACATAGGCATTTCATCAAACAACCAATCAACATATTGTCTATTGAACCCACAAAACGAAAATGATCATTTTCATGAGGTAATCGTTTTAGGCTGAAATTCTTTAGATTGAAACTCACAAATAATAATAATAATAATAATAATAATAATAACAATTGTTAATAATAATTAATGTATAATGTATATGTGTAATGTATAGATTAATAAATAGTGGCTAATAATTGTGCTCTCCTTTCGGCTGAAAGCTTGCCGTCATGATGGTCTCCCTCATGATGATGTTTTGTAATAGAATAGCATAGCATATCGTTCTCTCCTATATAAAAGAGTGTAGTGTGTTCCTTTAGATTCAGAAAATTGAATACAAGAGTTATTTCTTTCTCTTCTCAATTAACTCTCTCAAATTATCAATAATAAAGTAGCCCAACGCATCAAAATCGAAACCAATTCAACCGAACCAAACGGAACTAGTATTTCATTTTCCCAAAAAATCTGAAGATAAAGTTTGAAGAGGGAGAGAGAGTGAAAACCTCTTTCTTGTTGTGTCCGTCAACGGCAAATCGATCAAGGCTATTGATCTCTGAGTTGTTCGCACTGCCTTCGGATTCCTTAATTCCTCCAACTTTGGCCATGTCTCAATCTCTTTCTCTTCCTCTGTTTGATGCAGATACAGTTTGCTCTTTATATACTACACAAAAGAGCTATGTGGTATGTCAAATTTCTCTGTGATATATGGTTGTTAGGTTGATTGAAGAATCTTTTGAAAAATTATAGATATCATAAAATAATATTGTGAATCTCTTTTATTATTAAAAATAAAATAGGAATTTTAAATATTACAAAATAATAGTGTGAATCATTTTCTTTAATAAACCACGAGGACAATTCTTGTTGGATTGGTTAGGAACCTAGGAGTCATCAATACAAAAATCTAATACCGTTAAATCAATTGAGTACCTTTTCGTTTTTCAGAGTGGATCAATTGAGTACTTGGACTTGCCATCTTCCAAAATGTTGGCCACCTAATTTGAAAATAACAAAGTCAATCTTATGTCCTCATAAATAGAAATAAAAATAAAAATAAAAACAAAAACAAAAAAACAAAGTCAATCTTATTGCTGGAACCACCTCTAATTTGTATTACACTGTAGTTTTGTGAGCTACAAAATTTGAGTCATAAAATTTTAAATTACTTTAAATGTTTATTTATTCTCATACTTTTATGTTATATTTAGTTCATAAATTTAGATAAATATTTTTTTTAAAAAAATTAAATATAGATGAAATATGAATGAAATATAATTATATTTCACACATATTTTTCTTCTCTTTTTAAATTCTTTTACAAATTCATAAATCAAATACAATCTTAATCAAGTTATAATATTATTTTCCCATTCATATGTCATTAATAAAATTAGCCTATGAGTCAAGTGCCTCATTCTTCTCACTGTTTCATCAAAATTTCTCTTTGGCCTCATTTATTTGGCAAATTAAGGCATCGTTTGACAATAACTTTTTTAGTTGACTTTTTAATTTTTTTGACTTTGTTAGCCTGAGACTTTTTTGTTTGTTTGGTTTTCTTGTTTGACTTTTTAAATTTTTTGACATTGGAATGACAAAATTGTCCTTCCCTTGGAAATAATGCTTTTTTGACTTTTTGTTTGTGTATGGATCAGTTCGGTAATTTTATAACTTTTTTGTCTTTTTGTGATTTTGTAACTTTTTTTTTTGTGGTCTTTTTGTGATTATTTAGCCCAAATGGTTTGCCAAACCAAGGCTAAGTTGCATTAGATTAGAAGAATAGCGGAATTGAATAAAGAGATTATTAATGTGATAATATTAAGTTAGAAATGTAAGATAAAATGTGTTCATTTGTGCACTAATGTGGTGATATTAGTTAGTTTGGATTAAATCTACAAATTACATAAAAACTCTTATCACATAAAAGATAACTTCATTGGTTTTTTTTTTAAAATGAGGGACAAAATGATCTCTTAACTATCAATCCATTAGAGTGGACTAGTAATCCCACTCCTCTCACAAGAATACTAAATCCCAC
This sequence comes from Camellia lanceoleosa, assembly GCA_025200525.1. Classification (NCBI taxonomy): domain Eukaryota; kingdom Viridiplantae; phylum Streptophyta; class Magnoliopsida; order Ericales; family Theaceae; genus Camellia; species Camellia lanceoleosa. The sequence continues at coordinate 106,610,909 of CM045768.1, forward strand.
CATGAGAAAGAATTGATAGCCTCACGAAATTAGCAATTCCATACCATTTCCCTATAAGAAAACATGATACAAGTGAGACCTACGAATTGTTAATTCAATCTTCCTTCCCAAACCCCCAATCACACACAGCCTTTATTCCTACCATTTTTAATTATATATATTTTCTAAATGTCATGTATGGGATATGTTCACATAAATCGAGTTTCTCCAGCACTGTTCACATAAATCGAGTTTCCAACATTGATCAATACATACAACACTATAAGAAATAAAAATGTACAACACTATAAGAAATTACAAAGAACTGTGATTTTGAATACAGTTCAATAATCAGATAGGTAAATCTTGAGAGATACAGTTGGGCAGCAATTCAGCCCATTTTACAACCAAGATTCCATCGAACTACCACATCATTATTATACAACAAACACAGAAGCAAGTAAATAATGTACAGAGGAAAGTGAAGTTCGGGTCTGGCTTTCAAGGACTAATATGGAATTTCACTTCCGACCCAACCTCACCAAGTGCTGCTCGTGTTTTGCAGCAGCTGCCTTGTCAGCAGCTTCACGCTTCAGTGCCCTCTTTGCCCTTCGCCCAACCGGATCTTTCACAACTGTTTCTTTCTTCTTAGGCTCACGTGATGGACCAGCACTTGAATTTTGTGTGTTGGGTCGATAGACTGGGACTGGCCTTGCTTCCTGTCTTCCTGCCCTGACATATCCATTATCCCCCCATCTCCGGTTACCAATGCGAAGACTTGATGAATGGCTCAAGTAAACTTCATCCAAATCATCATCTTCATCGTCCTCGTATTGATAATAATAATCCACTTCATCATCCACCTCTTCCCGTTCCTCCACAATCAAGGGCTTAAACCATGAGGCTCTAAGAAGCAAGCACACACTCTCCTCATACATATAATCACGGATGCTGTTGAAGTAGATTATGAACATTTTAGCAAGGAGAGTTTACTCACAGCTCTTTAAAGAAAACTCACAATTTGAACATACAAATTTTATTGAAACTTTTTCGTTACTTCTATTGAATTCAAACTCAGATCTTACACTTGACTATATCTAACGTTTACAACTTGCAATCCGTTTACCTATAATTGAATTATAAGCTTGCATTAACTAGGCTACACTCTCGGGTTTTCACCATTATCATACTCATACATATGATTCAAGTAAGATGCTGTTGCTTAACTGACTTCTCAACAATAATTTCCTGACAAATTTATAGCACCGCAGCTGGCAACAATTATCCCAAACATCTTATGTCGGTCACCTAAGAAGTATGGATACAGAGACGCGACACAACACAAATATGACACAGACACAATGATACGCTAATTTTCAAAAAATGTAGGACGCGATATGTGGGTACATGTATGAAATATATAATTTTATATATTTATTATATATTATATATATGAATATATTATCTAAACATAATAAAAAATGCAACATGATACTATTTTCTATTAATTTATATGATTTTTATTTTATTATTGTATCTTAAATTGTTTTGTTCAAACTTATAATTAGTTTCACCTGTGTCTAATCGATAAACACGTGTGTTTAAATGATAGAAACGTGTGTTCTTCAAGTGTCCAAAGAGTGTCCGAATCTTTAAAAAATAGGACATGTTTTGAAGAGTGCTAGACACGTGTCGGGAAAGTGTCCAAAGAGTGTCGGTGTCTGACACAAACACGACATGGATAAGTCATCTTCTTCGAAGCGTCCGTGCTTCTTAGTCGGTCACACTCATAAGATCATTTCTCATGACTAAACATGACTGTCCCAAAACATATAGAAGTGTGCTGTGACGTAAGTCCTTAACGCTGTATTTGGTTGAGGGAATTGAAAAGGAAAAGGAAAAAAGTAAGTGAAATATGCATAAAATATACCTACATTTCACCTAGTTTCACACACATTTTTCCTTTCCCTTTCTCTTTCCAAATCGCTTCTCAAATCCCTCAACCAAACACAGCGTAAACGCATGTATCATGTGAGTAGTGTATGTACTTAAAAGTGTGAAATATGTACAAGTGGTGTGATGTAAGACGCTTACAAATATGGTGTGATATAAAGTAAGATATGTTTGTACTTAAAGTTAGTTATTATGCTTGCTTTTAATAATTAGAGAATCTTTGTGTATCACATGGGTATCCTAGAAGGCCCTTACCACCTATATAAGAAGTGTTAGGGCTAAAGCAGAAGACATCTCTCCCCTAAGCTTGTATCTATTTTGTGTTCTTAATAAACTCATGCTCCATATTTTGTGATCTTGTTCCCTCTTTTGTGGTTGACATCAGAGCCATGGTAGCTTAAATCTTTGTTTCCTGGTTTTGCACAACAAAGTACAGTCCATCCGTTTTCCCCCATGTTACATAGAATCATACGAGCATCGGGTACGAGTGCATGTCCAAGTGTCATAGCGTCATACATTCATAAACTTAAATCTTAAGATACTGTGATATGTATCCAAAATAGGATATGGATAAGGGGACATATAATGGACACTCATATATCTTACATATTATATAATATTCTTAGATAAAATGTTGTTAATTATGTAGAAATGTACTTGAAATTGAATAAAATTATGAAATAATGTGGAAACTTTATCTCTTATCTATGTTAGAGGTTAAAAATGTCGCTTTTCTAGCAAATGTGAGTTTCTTATTCTTCAAATATTGAAAAAGTTGGAGCATCCAAGCGTCCAAATTAGATACGATTGTCGGACACATATTCCACAAATTTATCCTTGTCATATCCGGTAGGCACAAGTCCATTGGGGAAAATAGAAGAGTCCATGTAACATTTCCGTAATCCTTGGCTTTCTTATAAAAAGTATGCTATGTGGTTGCCACCTTGGGTGGATTCTCCACATCAGAAATCTGAAAAAACTGAAAAGAGGGAATCACTTCCATACCTGCCATCCAATGAGCAATGGACATTGAGGAACTCAAACGGATGTTTACACTGAGGGCATGTTGGCTTCTCTCTGTATGTGGCCCATCGAAGAATGCATGTCACACTATAAAATAAATAAATGAAAAAAAGAGAAAAAACAATTAATTTCATGAAGAATTGTCATTTCTAGAAGGAACAAATCATTACATATCATGCTTCCAAATCATACAGTTTCATATTGCAAGGGGTATAAAAAAAGGAAAAAACAAAAACAAAACCAGTTCACTCTGTAAACATCATTAATTAATATCAAAAAACAATAAAAAATCACATCCTGGGTAACATTTCAAGCTCACGTTGCTTAAACAATCTCAGAGCCAGCCACATTGAAATTCAAACAAAGTCATATAAATAACATTTGAAGGGTAACACCACTACACGAATGTGTGAGTGCAAGCAAGCAAATGCGCACGCACAAGAGAGAGAGAGAGAGAGCGGGGGGGGGTTTAAATATCAGCTGTTGCGTATCAGCTGATTCATATCGATATTTTAGACCTCCGATACCATTATTCACAGATACACCAGCCAATACTATCCGATACAGACCAATATTTGACCATATCACCAATACCAATACGTATCCCAATACCGCTATTTAAAACCATCAGAGAGAGAGAGAGAGCTACTTGTGCTATGAAGATCTTTTCATCTCAAACCTAACATGAATACAGAAGCAATAAATGCACCTCGAAAATGCCTCAAACACTGCCACTTTGATCTTAAAAGGGCCTACACATTACATCTTTAAGAAAATAATCTCACGTTCAGCCCAACCAGCCCCAATTCCCTCAAAACCGTGGTAAATGAATTTAAACCATAACCTTAGCATATTCTAAAACAAGTCATTCGGTTCACGAGAAGTTCAATAGTGAGGAGCATTATATCAGTTACTGAAACTTGGAATGCCAAAAATAAAAGCTATATTGATCCAATATTCCGCATGAATGTAAAGAACATTCCATAAACTACTACGAATCCAAGGAAACTCCAAAATCTAGTGCTCAATAACATAACATGAAGCAAATAAAACCATAAGAAGTACTTGTGGTAAAAACTTCTAGTGGTGCAACAAATCCAAAGGCCTTTCCAAAGTAATATTGAAAACAAAAGGCCAGAAAGGTAATATCTTACATCTTCACAAAAGAATGAGACTATTAAAGTTTCATGCCTTTAGATGCGGTATCTCTATAATAGCCACATCACGTTTTAAGTTAACTCAATATTTAGAAACTACTTATTAAAAAACTAGAGCATATGAATAACCAGAGCTAAATGGGAACTCTAGATAAGAACAAAGTATACCTCGTCGCCACCTTATTTTTCAAATGCCTTTGAATTCAAAATTTCAATTTCTTCATTGTGCAAATGCAAACCTAGTCCATCAGTAGAGGTAGCACTCAGTTTTTTGCAGCTCTTTCTAAGAAGGGTAAATTCCACAAATGGTCCCTAAGTATAGCAACCATTCCATTTTGGTCCAAATCTTTAATTTGTATCAATTGCATCCTTGAACTTCACACATTAATTCAGCGTAGTCCTACGCTAACTATCATTTAAAAACCTTAAGAAAAATGATTACGTCAGCCTCGCATCATGTATTTGAAGAGTGTGGCAAAAAATTTATTTCATTTCTTGCCTAAGTGAGCCTCAACACGTGAAATGCACATCCAAGCCTTTGAATCCATTACCGAGAGTCAAACACATAGCATTTGGTTCAATGATTGATAGTATTATGCATAAATAAACATGTAAAAATGTCTTTAATGCCTTTCAATATCTTATATGTGAGACTGACACAAGCATTTTTCATACATTTTCTAGATAGCACTAGTAGTTAGGAAGGACTACATTGAATTAATGTATGAAGTCCAGGATGCAATTGATACAAACTTAAGATTACGGACAAAAATGAAATAAGAGCTATTCTTCTAGAGACTTTTGTGTAATTTAACATTCTAAGAAATGGTCAAATTCTCTTTGAAGCCCTACCAGGACTATCAAACCTTCTCCTAAGAACCCCCTTATTAGGGAGAGGTTGATGCATAGTTTCATTTTGAAAACACGATTGAGTAACATTCCAAATTGAAGATCTTACAAGAATGAGAAGGTGGCCAAAAACAATGTGAATCAAGGCAGACAGCAATCACATATGGCATATGATTTAACTAAAACTATTATCGCAACGGAACAAAATAGGAAATACATATATCTATATATACGTAAAGGATTCATGCAATCAAGTGCAAGAAATAGAGAGGTGAATTTCCAGAGTTGAATCAAGAAACTAGATTGCTTTTCATGTTCATTAATGAAAAAGGCACTCTAAAAACAACAAGATATCAATACGTGTGTTTGAGTGTAAATACAAAACCTAAAAGACTATAGAGATTAACCAAAGTAGAGATGCGAATATTCAAATCAAAGCAATTGTTAGGTAAAATATAGGTGACAGTAATATAAAACCCATCATATACCAAAATAAAAGACATAAAGCATGTTTAAAAAAACCATGGCCAATTAGGGAGGCAGGGAAAATCAAATATCATCTTGTCCTACATAAAATAGATCAGTTACAAGTCACTAGTTTGAAAAACACATGTGATATCCAAAAGAAAATGTAATAAATTAAAATCATTACAATTTTGCTAGCATATTTCTTCTTTCCCACTTTATACACCCACATCAGTTGCAACCATCACAAGAAAGTGAAATAAACCACAAAATTCATTTTGTCAGATTGACTGTAAAATTAGTGTCTTATAATAGGTAAGATTCTAATAAACTTTTTCGCAAAAATTCCTTTCCCAACTTCTCTCTAATGAGTAGAATTGTAACTGTATATCCAAGTTTTGCTAAAAAAAGTCACCCATTAATGCATTAGTTGCCACCGAGCTCTTTACTTCAATATTACCAATAGCTAGATTGTTAAATCAATACCAAACCTCCATATGTTTTCAACCAAACCACTTCAGCTTTCATCATCATTATAATATACTATCTCGAACAGGATTTGACATTTCAAATAAATCTCCAATAGGGGTCAGAAACATATCTTCCTCGCACTCAATTAATCATGTTCTTTACCCATCCAGATCAAATATAATCATTAGAGCACTACAGAAAGAACAACAACCTTTCCTTTCAATTACATTTTGTAGTAGAAGTGTTCTATTTATTATATACAATTCACGGCAACCAATACAGTAATCTGAGCATGGAAAACACAAAAAAGTAGCTGCATAAACAAAGTATCACCAATCAATCAATCAAGCTATATATATATTCAATTGAGAATGAATGGTAAATAAATTGACATGTGATTCAGACAAACCAGTAGGCGTGCTCGCAACCTTTTACAAGTGCAGTTTCTTGAAGAACTATCTTATTCAAACAGATGGCACAAATTCCATGATGATTCTCACAAGCCACTTGTTTACCCTCCCCTATACTCTGCATTTCCTTCTGAAAATCACCATCATATTCCAATTAACAAATCCAATCAAATACACTAACCCCTCACGCTCAGTTTGGTTGCTACCAACATCAATCAACAAAAAATCCCAACATTTCTCCATTAACTCAACTAAACTGAAACTAACCCAAGTATTCGGCACATGTTTTTTCAAAAACCCATTTTTAGTAAGTCAAGAAAATAATAAGAACCACGAGATTCAAAGATTTCTATTTCATTTTCCATTTTCCATTTTTTTTCCCCCCTCAATTTTCTCAAGAACCAAACAAGATAGGCTCCAGACTTTTGGGAATCGCCAAAGAATTAATACAGAGGGAAACATGAATCGACATACCTGTTCTTGGATCGGTTGGTCGTTGGTTCGCGGCTGACCGTAGATCTCCACGACTGCAGTCATGCTGATATAGAGAGAGAGAAATTGATCAAATAACAAAAAGTCAGAGAGAGAGACGGTGTCAATGAAGAGGGAAAGGGTGTTCAACTCATATACTCAAATCATATCTTTTAGAGAGAGAAAATTTGTACAGAGAGAGAGAGAGAGATTCTATAGAATAATCCTCAGATGCCAGACGCAGAGAGAGAGAGAGAGAGAGAGAACTGTATGCGTACGAGAACAAGGCCCTAACAAGAGGGGTATTTAGATGTGGACGACATTAAGCGGGAATTCATAAGCCTAATATTATTTAGTGCGTTTGGTTTGGGTTATTGGGATTAAGTTTTTTAAAAATTAATTTTTTTAAATTTTGTATTTTTTTGTTTTTAATAAATATTTTTTAAATTTTAAATATTTTTTTTATTTTTTTAAATGTATCTTACTTAGATGTATCTAAAAAATAAAAAATATATAAAAAAATATTTTAAAAAATTAATAAATACATAAAAATATAAAAAAATGTACTGAATTTTTATATTTTTTTGTATTTTTGGTATTTAGTATTTTAAAAGATTTTTTTTATAATTTTTTTATTTTTTAAGTGCATTTATGTTAGGTGTGTCTAAAAAATAAAAAAATTACTTAAAATATTAAAAAAATTCAATAAAAATAAAATAAAATTTTCTAAAAAATATTTTTTAAAAAGTAAAAACAAACAAGATGATTTTTATTATTATTTTCTTTATTTTTCCCTATAAAAGTCTAACACGCCTAATCGATTAATAAAGTATGCGATTGGACCATCTCCACTTTGGTGTTTTAATTGGAAGGCCAAGTCTGACCTATTTTGGCATCTGTTTAAATTATTTAAATTATTCGATGTATAAATTTGTTATGTATTTTATTTGTCTAAAATTTATTTTGATTGGTTATTAATAGTCATTTGCTCATATTATATTATGTCATTTTGGGAATATAATAAAAAGTCATATTTTTGGATAAAATGTCCAAAAATGTGGCTGCCAAAAACGCAATAAAATTCCTTTGAGAAATGTCAAAAACGCAGTCCTAAAATTACAAATTAGAGCCTATGAAAAAAAAATTAAAAAAAAAAATTTCTTATGTTGGGTAAGGGTATTTTGGTCATTTTAATTTGATTTGACACCATAAATAAATATTAAACTAAAAAACAAAAAATTAATTTTTTACCAACTTCCCAAATCACTTCCAAAAAAATCAAAAAACTTGGTAAAAAGTCAAAAATTAACTTTTTACCAACTTCCCAAAACAACCCATATGTCAATAATTTTTTTAAATTATATTTACAATTTATACAAATTTAATTTGATCAAATGATTATTAATATTAAATTAACGTGATTTTTTATAAAGATAAATTACTCGATAAATTTTATACGTTAAGTGATTTGAATCATCAATGTAAATTCCGTAGTGGACTTATAGAAATCTTACCATGCTCCAATTCAATTTCAAACTAAAGGGAAGTCACTATCATAAAATATATCGTTGAACAAGTTATTAAAATTTATTTAATCATAAAAAATAGTGTAATTTAAGTGAAATAATATTTGTAGTGATACGTTTTGAAAAATGTTTTGGACTCCAAATGAATTATTAAATTTTTTACCAAATTTCTCATATGAGTATGGGATCCACACAAATCACATGTGTGTGGGTTCTACACCAATGTAAGATGTGAGAAGTTTGATAAAAAAATTTAATAATTTATTTGAAACTCCTAACATAACACATACATTTTTGGTCACCCTATTTGCTGCGATTAATTTGCATTTTGCACTTAATGTATGTTTTATTGCATTTTTTTTACTGTTTATTCAAAATAAAATAAGCATGTGTAGGCAAATTATTTTTGTGATTAATTTGTATTTTTTAAAATAATGTGTTTGGGAAGATGAAATGATTTTTAGTTGAGTTATTGTATTAAAAATGTGTTGAAATGATGTTTGAATTTGAAATGACAAATTTGTCCCTAAAATATATTTTCTTAAATTGATGTTTATTATTTTATTTTTGGTGTATATATAATATGACATATAGGTCACGTTTGTTTGACAGATTAGGTTAGATAAGATAGTTAGTGAAATGATGATTAATAAAGAGATTGTTAATGTAGGAATTATTAGTAAGAATATTAAGTAAAAATTTGTTTGTTTTGATAATAGTGTAAGAAATGGTCAGCGATGGGATTATTAAATTATTTTTATATAAAATAAATAAATAAATAATTCTATATTAAAAAAAAATAAAAACAAATATTAAAACAACAGGTGCACTTGATAAAAAAATAAAATTAAAAAATAATTTTTTTATATAAAATAGGCTCAATTCACTCACTATTTTTTTAATCATATCCAAAATCCAACCAAGCTAATCTCCCTTCTAGGGGGAATTACTAAGCCCCTTACACTGTTAATCTCCCCTCTCAAATCATTACCAAACAAGGTGTGGGTGAAACCTACACCCATACTAATCCAATTTGACCTCTACCCTGCTAAACAAACATGGTCGTATCTTACAATGTGCGTGTTTAAGAAATTACTATTTTAGTAGGTTATTTTAGTTTTTTTTTTATTATTTTGATAGGTTAAATTTTTTGTGTTTGAAAAAACAGTTAGATTTTTTAATAGTTTAATGTGATAGTTATGAGAGAAAAAATATAATGATTATGAAATTAATGTGACATTTTATCTTATTAACTATTGTATCTTTTTATAGATATTAATCCAAAAAAAAAAAATTTAAAATCTAACTTGTCAAACATCCCCTATTCGGTAGGTGTGGGTTACATTCTCATTACAAGCAAACGATTGAAAAATGCAATAAAAAGTTTTGTGTCTAATTTTAAATATATCATTCAATGAACACAAAACCCATGCACAATTACAATATAATTATTTGACAAAATTCATTTGTAATTTAAAAACATTAAATTATAAAATATCTCAAATCTAATTTAAAAAATAAATAAATTGAGTTGAAAAAGATAAAAAGATGAAAACATAAAATAATTTATCAAATAAACTTAAATTTCAAAATACAATTATGACTAAAACTTAAGAGTTATTTGAAATGATCTAAATAAATATATTTTTTAGTTTTTTTATAAAAAGATATAAAAAATAAATAGATGATATAATTTAATAAAAAAATAAAAAGATAAAAAAAATATACTATATTAGGGAGGTCAAATAGTCCCTTAATACAAATAATAAATATTATTACTAATTTATTAGTAAAGGAAGGGGAGGAAGATAATGTCCAATCCAATTGACCATTGCGGTAGAATCTAGAGATGGTAATGTCGCGACGGTTTGTACTGTACAATACCGACACAACACGTCTTCTGTTGCTGTTAAAAAAAAATAAATAAACACGTCTCCTGTTGTCTTTTGACTCTTCTTCAACCCCAGATGCTGCGGTTAATTAGCGTTTTTCTCAGTCATATAATAATCTTTAAAAAAAATAAAAATAAAATAACATGATAATATTGTAAATTTAAAAAATTTATTAAAAATTATCCAGAAATACCAATATATGATTTAGATTAAGAATTGTCATTTTTTTGCCAGCCCTGCCCGGATTTTTCCCCTCCCCATAAGAAAGATGGAATAAAGCTTCCAACCCAAGTGAGAGTGCTGGGGATCGTTCGTGATTAGTCAAAAAAATAAACTGTTTTTTTTTTTTTTTAGCCAATGATAAAGCGACACGTCACTGGGATTATCAGTGGGGTGACCCCACTGGGGGTCGGAAGCATCACTCAAGAAAGATGATTCGTATTTTGCTTCTCACCCCATTTTACCCAACCTCATCTCGATTACATATATTAAGGCCTTGTTTGGTAAGTAATTTTTTTAGTCAAAAAATTGAAAAGTCATTAAAAAAATTAAAAAGTCAACAATCTATATCAAAAAATCAAATATTTTATTTTCTCTATATTTTTTGCACATCTTTTCGTAAAAAGCCAAAAAATCATCCCAAACATACTATTTTTTTTAGGCAGTGGCTTTCGTCAAGTCCAAGATCGGACTGGACCGTGCTGTTAGGCCCGTGGGGACCCACCACGGGTCTCATTTTGATAATCCGAACCATTCAATGTGTAGAACTCGTCGAGTACTATATGCCTGTAATAAATCATATTGATCGGATATCGATAGCTATGTGAACAAAACTGTTTTTTATCAACCGTTAATTTTTTCACCGTCCATTTTTTTTATACAAAACTGATTTGATCACATAGCTATTGATATCCGATCAACATGATTTTTTAGAGGCATATAGTACTTGACGAGTTCTACACATTGAACGGTTCGAATTATCAAAATAGACCCAAAAAATGGGCCCCACGGGCCGAACTGGACGGGTCCAGTCTTGATCTCAACTTGAGACAAGCTGGACCCTTTTTTTTATATCACATTTTAACCAAAAAATTAAAAAAGTTACTACTAAAAAAACATATTTCCAAACGAGACCTAAATATATTTATATAGATACAATATATGCTAGTGTATAACATATTATTATTCAAATTTGAAAGTAAATTTACAAATTTGATTTTTAAAATTTGAAATTGCTATGAGAGTTAAACTGTCATGAAGAACATGTGTGTAGGTGTAGGGGAAATTTTTTTTGTTATTATTCAATTTATATGTGACAAAAATTTCAAGCGACCAAATTTAGACCTCATTTAATATAATAGTGTAGATAATTTCATTTTTTCATCATAATAAAATTAAAACACTAATATATTATACTTCATGTTAGTTTTTATTCATTTATTTTTTATTGTATATCTTATAATTCTCATTACAAACCTGGCGCAAACTCAATCCGTGATCATTCATCTATACATAAATTGCACAATAACCAGTTTTCAATCTTTACCGCACACTATTATTCTTGTCACAAATCTGGATCTCTAAAGTTTCTGAAGAAATAATAGTTAAAATCTGGGACATTCATTCATAAACATGTTTTCATTTACTTATATTTCAGTTAGTTTAAATTATTTTTTTTATGTTCTAATAAGTCTGATGAGTAATATAGTTACCAAAATATCTCTAATAATATTAGGTTAAGGCACACATTAATTGACAGTGTAAATGTTTCATAATGTAAACATTCACAATATTAATATGAACATTTATACCGTCAACGGGAACATTCACATTGTCAAATTTATTTAATGTAAATGTTCACATTACCAAGCTGCTAAGGGTTCAAACAATATTTGCAATGGTAAAACTGTCAATAAAATATCTTAAATATGAGAATTAGGATTTGGTGAATCAAATATCCAAAATAATAGAACTTGTTACAATATAATAATATCTTTTCGACTAATTCGGATAAAGTACTTGAAAGATAATTTTCTAAAAAATTCCCCTTAAAATTTGCTAATATAATATAAATTAAACTAAATTGATATAATGTACACCACTATCTTGCCAATAAGTCAAGCCAAGCCAAGCCAAGCCAAATTGAACTTTTGAGTATTCAAGTTTGTCAACTAAGAATTAGTTAAGCTTAAGTTCGAATTCAACTTGTCAAATATTTAAGAAACTCGAGTTTGGCATAAGTCAACTCAATTACATAAATGAGTCGAGTTAGAGCTTTAACTCGAGCTTTAAAAAAAAAATAAAAATCAAACTTTAATTAATATACTGATTAAAATAAAAAATAAAAAATTATGAACAAAATATAAAGTTTTTAGTTTAATATTCCTAATAATATTTTTTAGAAAGATAAGGACAATACAATTTTCTATATTAGTTTAGGTCCTCCAAAACATATGGTGATAAAATTTCTATGAATTTTTTAACACGTTTAAAAATTTTAAAATTTTATAACTTTTGATTTAGATCTCTATTTTTTATATATAAAATTTGTATTTTTGAAATCATTTTATCAAGATATGTAAAACAAGATTCATGATTAATACAAACTACTAAAATAGAAATTAACGAAATTTCACTGACCTAAAATAGATTAGTGAAATTTTGATGATCAAATCAGTAAAATTTTGGTTGACAATTTGGAAATCAAGACTTGTAAGCAATCAAATAGGAAAATTACATACAAGAACTCTCTGCAAAACAAATTAGAGCATACTACTGAATAGCAAGATGCATATATAGATGCAAAGTCAATAGAGATGTAACAGTTTAATTAATGTAAAGATGAAGAGATATAATAGTTTAATTAATGTGAAAAGTCCCAAAACAACTACGGATGGAGAATGAGATATTGCAAAGAAAACAAAAAGAAATAGTATAAATAAGCTGGAGAGGCCGTAGAGAAAACAAAAGTACATAGAATAATAAAAAGACAAATAACTTGTAGGCGCCACATGACATATTGTTACATTGGAAACATGGCAACATTTGAAAGCTTCTATCAAAAAGGTATAACTTTAACCCATCTAATAGGGGCAATCTAATAGGGCCATTTCTCAGAAAGTTTTCTTTTTAATTGTTATGTTCTTTTTAACTTTTTTTTATTTTTATTTTTAATATTCCATTAGGTATTATTTAGAGTAATATGACCAAATCACTTTTTCAACTTTTTTGTGTGTGTTTTCATTTTGAAATTAATATACAATAAAAAATAACAATAATCTCTCATTTCATGGAGAAAACTCTCCCTTATTTCATGAAGAAAATCTCTCATCACTCTAGAGAGAAAATCTCTCATTTATTCTACAAAAAAAATCTCTATTCCCAAAATTATAAATCGTCTATTTTTTGAAAATCTCTTAGTAAATGCTGATATGAACTTTCATATTATAAATGCATGTTAATAAATAACATTCCCTAGTGGAATCATACACTGTGAGTATTCACATTATTTGTGCTAGTATGACTATTGTTTAATTTGAATATTAACATTAATTATGATTTGTGAGTAATGCATTATTGATATTATCATGTTGTTTTGGTATTATAGAGACACTGTGAACATTCACATTATTGGTAGTTGTTTGTTATTATGTACACATAGCCACGCAATGTTGATGTGAACATTCGTATCTCAATATTGTACTGTTAAGATGCACAATACGTTGTGATCAAAACAATACATTATTGTTTACACTTGTGTAACTATTTATGAATGTGAATATTAACATTGATTAATGGTGTGATAGTCACAATACCAATGTGAACATTCACACCATGTAATAATTATACAAAACTCATACAATAATTAGTGATGTATGAACATTCTATTGGAGAATATTTTTGGTAAAATTAATTAATAGCGAATAATAAATAAAATAAAACAAACTTACAATTTTTCGAAGATCAAACTCGAATGAAGTTGTGATTGAGGCCAGTGTATGGACACTGTCTTTAAGACAGAATAACGCCCTCTCCACTGGTGCTCGAGATTAATAGGCGTCCTGTCTCCAAGATACAACAATCACCACACACAGAATTTTCACTAACTCTATGTGTACAGCGAACCAGAATATGTGCTTTATACTCTCTCAAACTTAAACTCTAAAAAATAAAAATATAATGCAAGATGAACAAAAGAGGAGGAAACTAGAAGTCTAAATTTTCTTTTTCTATTTTGATTCCTAAACTTGGATAGAGGATTGCCTTAATATAGGCAATGGAAAACCCTTTCGGAAGAGACATGCCTGTTCACATTTTAATATGAAATTCAAATCTTTGAGTCGTTGCAAAAGTTTGAAAATGAATTTCAAAATTATTTGTTTCCTAGCAACCAATTGAAAATACTTTCAAATAATTTTGGCCCAAGAAGATAGTAATGGGCCAACCCAACCCAACTCACACTTTGGGTGTTCTTTGAGCCCATGCCCAAGGTTCCATTTAGGACCTTATATCTTCACCAAATTTTTTCTAACTTTCCTATGTAGGACAAGAACAATCAACACCATTTTGAGGAATGACTTAATGTTCATGAATCTCACTTTGGAGTCAATTTCCCATTCACCTATAAATGGTTTTGACTCACTAATTTCATAATCTTGTTCACCACACGGCAACGAACACATTGCTACTTGGACCCTTCAAACTGACTTATGGGTCCTAAAAAATTATTAGCATAAAGTTTCCGAAAAATTAGTATCGAAACCATTTTTTTCCAACAATCCCCTACATGAATGAAATTGACGAAAACGACATGCAACAACATGCAACCTGAGAAAGTACAAAACTGAAAACATCCTGCATAGGATAGGTAGCTTTTGGCCTTGAACCTTCCCTTGTGAGAAACTATCAGGTTTACTGGCTGATCAAGGAACATGATGTCTTGAACTGTTCCGCCGTTGGTGTAAACCGAGACAACAGCTTTCACACAGTTTTGTTTTCATACACAACTTGGTTCTTCTGGTTGTGCCCGTTTTGGCCATGGGCAATACCTAGTGTTTCATGAGTGCTCTAGAGAATGTAGCCTTAGCATTCTCATAGAACCAGTCCAGTTCATACTCATATAAGTGATGCTCATTAAGAGTATTCTACTATATCTCATTTGGTTTTCCAAGATATGAACTTCATTAAAAGTAAAACTTATCCTAATTCTCGCTGCAAACATCACTTGTTATCATAGAAATGGGTAGGAGATTTACCTCCTTAATGATATTCGGGAATTATATTTAATTCGGTTGTCCCTTTGAACCTAGATCTTGGGATCTCCAATCAGCTAGATTGGGTTGCCATTAAGTCGATTCTTAACTGGTAGACTTTAATCCCATTCCCCTCAATGATCTCATAATTTGCTCTCTGGTCAAACCTTTTATTAACGGATCCGCAATGTTATCTCTTTACCTTATATATTTAATGGAAATAATTTCACTTGAGAGCAGTTGCTTAACGGTATTATGTCTACGACGTATATGACAAGACTTACCGTTATACATATTATGTTGTGCCCTAGCCATAGCTGTTTGGCTATTGCAATGGATGCAAATTGCGGGCATAGGTTTGGGCCACATTGGAATATCTTCCAAGAAATGTCAAAGCCATTCTGCTTCTTCTTCTACTTTATCTAATACAATAAACTCGGATTCCATTGTGGACATGGCAATGCACGTCTGTTTGGATGATTTCCAAGAGACTGCTACACTTCCCAAGGTAAAGACATAGCCACTAGTAGACTTAGAGTCTTTAGTGTTGGATATCCAATTAGCATCACTGCACCCTTCCAGTACTGCTGGATATCTTGTATAGTTCAATCCATAATTACAAATATATCTTAGATATCTAAGTACTCTTATTATGGCTGTCCAATGATCTTTCCTTGGATTACTTGTGTACCTACTCAATTTACTGACAGCATATGCTATGTCAGGATGTGTGCAATTCATGAGGTACATTAAACTTCCAAGTATTCGGAAGTACTCTAGTTGTGATACACCTTCACCCATGTTCTTCATTAAATGAAGACTAGCATTCACAGGGGTTTTTTAAAGACGGTCATCATGTTTATTAAATTTCTCAAGGATTTTTTCCACATAATGACCTTGAGACAAAGCATATCCATCAGATGTTCTAGTAATTTGTAATTCCTAAAATTACATCTGCTACTTCCATGTCCTTCATGTCAAACTTAGTATTCAACATTTTCTTGATAGTTTTTATAATTTCATTATTACTACCAATAATAAGCATATCATCTACATATAGGCAAACAATGACATATCCCTTTTCTGTGTCTTTCACATAAACACATTTGTCACAGTCATTTATTTTGAATCCATTTGACAGCATAACATTGTCAAATTTTTTATGCCATTGTTTTGGAGCTTGCTTTAAACCATAAAGAGATTTTACAAGCTTGCACACTTTCTTTTCTTGCCCTGGAACTACAAAACCTTCTGGTTGTTCCATGTAGATTTCTTCATTAAGATCTCCATTTAAAAATGCAGTCTTAACATCCATTTGATGTATTTTAAGATTGTATAAAGTCGCTATAGCAATCAACATTCTGATGGATGTTATTCTTGTTACAAGCGAATAAGTGTCAAAATAATCTATTCCCTCAGTTTGCCTATAACCTTTAACTACAAGTCTAGCTTTGTATTTCTCAATTGATCCATCAGGTTTCATTTTTCTCTTGAATATCTATTTATATCTAAGAGGCTTACATCCTGATGGAAGATCCACAAATTCCCAGGTATAATTCTGTAAGATGGACTCAATTTCACTATTAATAGCTTCCTTTCATAAAGGAGCTTCAAGCGTAGACATAGCTTCCTTAAGTGTTCGAGGCATATTTTCCAGTAGATAAGTCAAGAAATCAGGACTAAAGGATTTACTAGTCCTAGCTCGCTTACTACGTCTAGGTTCTGCCTCATTTGTTCCTTCTTGGTTTTCCTCAATCTGTCCTTGATTATTATCAAATGCACCTTCATAAGAACATTTAGAAGAACTTGATTCTTGTATAGATTTACAAGGAAATATATATTCAAAGAAAGATGCATTTCTCGACTCGATTATAGTATTGACATGCATATCTGAATTGTCACTTTTGTATACTAAAAATTGATAAGCACTACTGTTATGTGCATATCCTATGAATATGCAATCAACAGTTTTAGGTCCGATTTTGACCTTTTTAGGATTGGGAATGGCCACCTTAGCTAAACACCCCCACACTTTTAGATACTTGTAAGAAGGATTCCGACCTTTCCATAATTCATATGGAGTTTTAAGAATCTTCTTGTGAGGTATTTTATTCAAAATATAATTAGCGGAAAGAATCGCTTCCCCCCATAAGTTCTGGGGTAAACCTAAGCTAATCAACATGGCGTTCATCATTTCTTTCAATGTACGATTTTTTCGTTCAGCAACTCCATTTTGTTGTGGTGCATAAGGCACAGTAGTTTGATGAATGATTCCAAGTTGTGAACATAACGTTCCAAAAGAAGCATCATATTCACCACCTCGATCACTTCTTAATGCCTTAATGTTCTTGCCAAGTTGATTCTCAACCTCAGTTTTATATTCAATGAATTTTTCTAAGGCTTCATCCTTGCTTCATAATAAATATACATAGCAATACTTTGTACTATCATCAATAAAAGTGATGAAGTACTTCTTGCCTCCTCGTGTTTGAACAAATTTCAAATCACAAATATCACTATGAATTAAGTCCAGAGGCTCAGTATTTCTTTCAATTGAATTAAATGGTGTCTTAGTCAATTTAGACTTAACACATACTTCACATTTATGATTTGATTCAATAGAAAAATTAGGTAGATAGTCTAAGTGAATTAATCTACGCAACGAATCATAGTTAACATGTCCTAATCTACCATGCCATAAATGAGAAGATTCAAACAAATAAGCAGAAGATGTAGTGTTCTTATTAATACTAGGAATTACAGTCAATGCATTCATTTCGAATAACTCGTCACACAGGTATCCCTTCCCTACATAAACACCATCCTTACACAGAACGAATTTATCAGAAACAAAAACCAATTTAAAACCATTCTTGCTTAACAATGATCTAGACACCAAGTTTTTCCGAATTTCTGGAACATGCAAAACATTGTTAAGTGTTAGCTCCTTGCCCAAAGTCATCTTGAGCACAATTTTCCCTTGTCCTTCAATTTTTGTAGTAGAGGAGTTTCCTACGAAAAGCTGCTCGTCATCCTTAACTTGTTGATAGGTAGTAAACATTTTCTTATCTGCACACATATGTCGTGCTGCCCTGGTGTCTACCCACCATTCCTTGGAGTTTGATCCCATCAGATTTACTTCAGACACAACCGTTGCAAGGTTCATCTCAGTCACTTCATCAGACAAAGCCTCCAATTCAGTTATGTTTGTGTAGACACTCCATTTTTGACCGCCCTTAAGACTTGGGCGCTACTGATGGTTTGCTCGGTGATGAAAGATGTGCAGGGCAAAGGTTCAATTTCTTCGGCAAGGAGAGGGCCAAATCCCAACTTCCCACCCCTTTTTGAACCAAAACTATTTTGAATGGTTTTTAGACCTTAAAACCCTCTCTTTCAAAACATTTTTGAAATAAAGTTTCTGCGACGTTTCGAGGCTCGCATTTTGTCAAATGTTGCGCTTTTCGATAAACCGAGCAAGGACAAAGTGAAAATGAATGAAATAGAGTTGAAATCTTTGAAAAATCTTTCAAAACACCTTGCTTAGGGGTTTGGAGTTAAAGAAAAGAGGAGAAGAGAGGAGAAACCAAGTTGGAGAAGAAGATAGGCGAGAATTGCTAAGAGAGGGACGAGCAGTCCTCACTAAATCAAGCTTATTTGTCTATACACTTGGATTTAAGCTATGAGGCCACCACCGTTGGAAAGAAGACTTCCGGGGTTTCATTTTTCATTCAAGAATCTCTTAAATCCAAGTCCGGAGGGCGGAGATATGATTGGTTGAAGTTGGACATCATCCCGGTTGGACCGAAACTGAGCATCCTTCACCAAAACAAGCATAACTTTTTGTACAGTTGGAATTTTGATACAAGGCTGGTTCCATTGGAAATCTTACTTCCGGGGCTTCAATTTTGACACAAGAATGACCTGAAAAGGAGTTCATATGAAGAAGTTATGCCCGTTTGAAGTTGGACCTGCAGAGCAGATTTTTTCTGCTGACCGACCAAAACAAATGGCCGACCGACCAAATAGATGGCTGACCGGCCAAAAAAGATGGCCGACCAACCAAGTTTGCTGACCGACGACCTTCCGGAGTATTCTACAGATTGAATAGATGCCAGCTGTGCCAGTTGGAATGCACAGACTCTGCTCCCCATGCACGTGTGTGGCTGTTTTGCACCCTTTGCACCCTTTTTGACCCTTTTTTTGCACCCTTTGCTCAAAGCTTCTTGAGGAAGCTTTGACCCATTGTCTTGGCTTCCTCAAGAAGCTTGCACCCTTGGCATAGCTTCTCTTAGAAGCTTGGTTCCTTTGACCCTTTTGTATAGCTTCTTTGAGAAGCTTTACACCATTTCCTTTGCCTATATAAGAGAACCCTCTCCTCCTTTGTTTTGGTTCAGAAAAAACCAGACCTAGGGCATATATATATCTGATATATATATCCTCTCTCTCTCTCTCTCTATATTTCCCCCTCTCTCCTCTTTTGTGTGTGTTTTGTGACCTAAAAGGGTGATTTCTTCTTAGTTTTGCACTAAAACACACACCATTACACCATACTTCGACTTGGGAGGTCTTGAGGGTTTGTTCTTGAGGTTTTGAGGTGGTTTTGATCAGAAGAGGAGAGCTGCACTTGCTGTTCTTGAGGTGTTCTTCAAGGGTAACACTTTTCCCTCTTTATTTCCCATTTTTGCATACACTTTTAGCCTGTCTTTCATACTGATTTGAGCTTGGTGTATAACATAAAAAAGTTTTGTTTTTTTGTGTTTAAGATACTTCATTAAGACCACTTTGGTGTTTGGGGTTGTTTGACCCCTCTTAGGCCTTGTTTGGCCTCATTTTTGTGCATTTTTTGTGAGGTTCGGGACCACCTTGTATTGGCCCTCTCACCACTGAAATCCAAAGGGATTTCAGTAGTGGGGGTTGTGTTTTGAGGTCCTAAGAAGGAGAGGGCCATCCCCTCTCCTTGTTGTCTTGTTTGATGCCCCTTTTGGCCTTACAAAGGGGCCTATATTTCCACACTTCTTGAGCTCAGTTCAAGCATTTTTCAGTGGGTTTTAGGACCCCTATAGGCCATTTCCAGAGTTGGTTTGGCTTTGTTGAGTGTCCATCTTGTATGTGCTTAATAACCCCTTGTATAGCCCTCTAAAGGAGCTTATCATTTTTGCATGTGTTGGCTTCATTTCAGAGGTTATTTGGGCATATTTTCACATGTTTAGTTCACTGATTTTTGTTGGTTTGATGAGTTCTCACTTGATTCATACACTTGCCATGTAAACCATGTTTACTAGTCAAATTTGCATGCTATTTTAGTCCATTTTACTAGCATCTTTTGGCCATGCTTTAAACTGGAAAAGTCCATGTTTTGGGACTGCCTTGACTCTGTCTTCATGCTTCATGTTCAATAATGCATGCTTTGTATGGCTACAAGTCATTACATGTGCCTAGTTTTGAGTTTCGAGTCTCATCTCATACATCGGGCGCCATGTTGCCATGTTTCGGGGCTGTTTAGCATCATGATTTAGTGCTGAAATTTGCATGTTTGCATACCATATTCCATGCCTTGCCATGCTTAGTAGAGTGGCATTCGTGCCTTAGGTTTGGTTCTCGGTTTACGTGCATGTGTGCACACATTTTGATTGTTTCATTTTCATCTAATGGCCACTGATTTTGGCATGCTTGCAAGCTATCCATGTTAGTTTAAGTCCATCATTGCATGTTGTTGCATGCCACGTTCGCTTACATGTTTAGGTTGCGTGCCTAGAATACATTGCTCATTTGAATGTTCATGTTGCATACTTAGCCTCCATGCCTAGGTTGCATTTCATTGAGCATGCATCCCTTGCCTCTTGATCAATCATGATAGGGGTTGGGGCCCTTTGATGTGTTTTGTGCTTGCATTTCATTTGATATCGAAGTTGCACACTTGGCTCTTGGGCCATCATGCATTGAAATACGCGATTGATGGCCCGAGGGTCGAGGGCCACACTCCCTTGAGTCCATTACATGATAGGGAGTGTGATTGTGCATATATTTGCCTGAAAATTCCATGCCATACACTGCTTGCCCTCTGCTGCTGTCAATTGCAGGTTCTGCAGGAAGTTTTGGCCGGTCGGCTAAATATAGTGCCGGCCGGCCATCAATTTTTGGCCGATAGACAAAAAGGTGGCCAGTGATCATTCCTTTTGGCCGGTGGTGTTTCTACTTGGCCGGTGATGCTCCCTAGTGTCCAAAGAAGCATTCTTGGGACTTGTGCAAGTTTTCAGGGAGGCAAGGCAGTGTAAACAGAGGCAACAGTGCCATGGTAATGGATTTCCGGGCGAGCCCAATCCGAGCATGCGTGCATTCCTCTTCCCGAGGCCTTTTACTGCTTTCCTTAGCTTAGTTAATTTGTTAATTAATTAAGTGGTCCGTAATCATTAATTAGCTTGTAGGTTAATTAATTTGTATATTCTTTTGGTCCCTCCGAACGAGGGTAAATTTGTAATAAGTGTGGGTAAGTGTGTGCATGTCTTCCAACCCCAACTTCTTTCTCCCTTTTACTTACTTGCTTTCAATGGTTAGTACTAGGGCATATTTATTTTAGTATCCTTATGCTATGCATGCGTGCATCATTCATTCAGATCAGATGCACGGCTCAAGATCATACTAACTGCATTGTACTTCAATTCCAAGTTGAATATGTGTTATTTGTAGCATTTCACATGTCATTATAGATTAGCCGAGCCTATTCTAGTGACATTCTGTATGTGATGCATTAGTTATTTTTAACATGAACTAGGATCATGCATGATTACTAACTAGTTTCTGTTTTGGCACAGAGTAATAGGTAAGCTTTTATGCTTTAGCATACCGCATGCGTGTGAGTGTTGCCATAATAGCGTGATTGCCATGAGGCTAGTTGCTTATGTGATATAACTATTTGAATGCCTGTGGATGGAGGTTGAATTACCTAAATTGGAATAATGCATTAAAACTGTGAGTTTTAAGCCCACTAGATAGTGGCAAAACCACCTTTTCTAAAACCCACTTGAGGGTGGCAAAATCTGTATTTTAGCCTACTTAAGAGTAGCAAACCATTTTCAAAACAAACATGAAATGTTTTGTTTCAATTTAGGCGATTTGGTCTATACTTGTTTGCTGTGCGCATAACATAGTAAATCTAGGCTAATAACCGGAATAAGAACACATAACGTTTTCAAAATTGGATATCATGATTAGTAGAGGCCGGTCTTCAGACCGAGCGAGAGGGGGTGCTCATAGCTGACCTTCCCCAATCGTACCTAAATTCCTGAGCCGAGGCAACTTTGGTGACGACGGACACGTGGCCTTTGGCACTGAGTCAGGGTTTCCTAAATTTTCCCATTAAAAAATATTTAGGTGGCGACTCTGTATCTGGCAAAGCAGTCCATGTTTGGCACTTTTTTCAAAATTTGTTTTTCTCAAAACGATTCGTCGAATTTGAACTCTTTGGTTCAGATTAAGAATCGTGACACAAATCGAGTCCGAACTGTAGTAGGGTCCCTCGCGGGCGTTATTACAGTGTGCTTGTTCATACTTTGTCTTTTTGGAAGGACCTTGTTGATCTTTACGATTCCGACAGTCTTTGGCCCGATGTCCTACCTTGTTGCACACAAAGAACTTTCCCTTGAACTTTATAGAACCAATCTTAAAACTCTGACCAGCATTTTGTTTAAAGTTTTGCCTAGGACGCTGTCTCTTTTTCTCTTTTTGTCCTTGCTCCAATATGTTAGCCTTTGCTTTGAAAATAAATCCCGGATTTCTTTTCTTTTCTGCATCACGGTTGTCTTCCTCAATTCGTAATCGGACAATCAAGTCTTCTAACTTCATTTCCTTGCATTTGTGCTTCAAGTAGTTTTTGAATTCTTTCCAAAATGGTGGTAGTTTCTCAATGATAGCTGCCACTTGGAAATATTCACTCAGACTCATACTCTCTGCATGAATTTCATGTAAAATCAATTGAAGCTCTTGGACTTGACTAATTACGGTCTTCGAGTCCACCATCATGTATTCAAGAAAACGGCCAACCACATATTTCTTGATTCCCGCATCTTCCGTTTTATACTTCTTGTCCAAGGATTCCCACAATTCTTTAGCCGTTTGTAATGGACTATACACGTTATACAACGTGTTATCCAATCCATTCAAAATATAGTTTCGGCACAAAAAATCAGAATGCTTCCACGCCTCAACTGCAGCAATTGCTTGCCGATCAGTTTCGTCCTCGCTCAAGGCGGGTGCATTTTCTTTGACAAATCTTGCCAAATTCAGAGTTGTAAGATAAAATAGCATTTTCTGTTGCCATCTCTTAAACTCTGTCCCATTAAATTTTTTCGACTTTTCATTGTGGTTAACCGGGACAGTGGTGGGAAGTGAAGTAACCAAAGAAGTAGGAACGATGACAGATGCAGATGTCGGGTTTGCATTTCCAGCACTCTTTACAGTCTCAGTTGCCATTTAAACTTTCTGATCAAAATAAAATAACAAAAACAAATATTTTCACAATAAATAAAATATAATTTCCCAATAATTAAATCAAATTTGAAATTAAATAACTAAATTTAGGAAAACCATTAAGCAACAACAAACAATAGTACTGCAAATCACAACACAAACTAAAAGAAATACCACTAATTATTATTATTATTCTTCCTTTCTCAACAGTCAAACAAAAGCACAATACACCAATCTAAAAAAAAAACAAAAACAAAAATGTAATAGTCTGTGCAGTGCAGTGTAGTCCACAAAGACGTATACCAAATCAACCTTTTTTTTTCCCTTTTCCAATTATAAGAACCAATCTAACAGACTAAGTAATAAAATATAAAATATAATCTTAATAAATAACCTAAAGCACCATAGACCAAAATTCTAAACACACACTAAAGTATTTGAATTGGTCAAACCATAAACAAAGTGCACCAAATCAAACAAATAAATAAAAGTGGTCCACTGCGAATTAAAATTGTTGGAGAATATTTTCGGTAAAATTAATTAATAGCGAATAATAAATAAAATAAAACAAACTTACAAATTTTCGAAGATCAAACTCGATTGAAGTTGTAATTGAGGCCAGTGTATGGACATTGTGTCTTTAAGATAGAATAACGCCCTCCCCACTGGTGCTCGAGATTAATAGGCGTCCTGTCTCCAGGATACAACAATCACCACACACAGAATTTGCACTAACTCTATGTGTACAGTGAACTAGAATATGTGCTTTATACTCTCTCAAACTTAAACTCTAAAAAATAAAAATATAATGCAAGATGAACAAAGGAGGAGGAAACTAGAAGTCTAAATTTTCTTTTTCTATTTTGATTCCTAAACCTGGATAGAGGATTGCCTTAATATAGGCAATGGAAAACCCTTTCGGAAGAGACATGCCTGTTCAAATTTGAATATGAAATTCAAATCTTTGAACCGTTGCAAAAGTTTGAAAATGAATTTCAAAATTATTTGTTTCCTAGCAACCAATTGAAAATACTTTCAAATAATTTTGGCCCAAGAAGATAGTAATGGGCCAACCCAACCCAACTCACACTTTGGGTGTTCTTTGAGCCCATGCCCAAGGTTCCTTTAGGACCTTATATCTTCACCAAATTTTTTCTAACTTTCCTATGTGAGACAAGAACAATCAACACCATTTTGAGGAATGACTTAATGTTTATGAACCTCACTTTGGAGTTAATTTCCCATTCACCTATAAATGGTTTTGACTCACTAATTTCATAATCTTGTTCACCACACGGCAACGAACACATTGCTATTGGGACCCTTCAAACCGACTTATGGGTCCTAAAAAATTATTAGCATAAAGTTTCTGAAAAATCAGCATTGAAACTATTTTTTTCCAACACATTCATATTATGCAATCATCAGTCCACATTGTACATCATGCAACCATCACATGCTTCTATGTTGAAATTCACATCACCAAATGCAAAACATTAAAATATAATAATCAACAACAACAATGACTTCAGTGGATGTAAATGTTTACATTCACTGAAATACCTAACCAATAAGCATACATACATGAATACATAATACCATATCAATCCATCTCGAAACAAAAAGTTGAATCAAAATTTAATCAATTATTGAACAATTTTGAACATACATCCCTAGCAAACATTACTGAACACAAATCCCTACCAAACGCATACTTACATGTAGTTACAAAATAAAAATGGTGCTAACCTTGCCCTCACAATCTTTTAATAGAAGAAAATAGAGTTTTCGAATTGCAACAATAGAATAACACAGAGTTTGGAACTGCAACAATAGAAGAACACAAAGTTTTGAACCACAATAATGGAAGAACACAGAGTTTCGATCCGCAACAATAAAAGAATGATGATGATGATGAGCTCTTACAGCGTTCCTTTCTAGGTTTGTTTTGTTTTGTATTTTTCTTAGATGATCATTATCCAATTCATCTTTATGGGTTTTTGTTGTTCTTGATTTCCTCCAATTTTCAAATTGGCATGTGTGTGTGTATGTGTGTGTGTGTGTGTGTGTGTGTGAGAGAGAGAGAGAGAGAGCATGAGAGAGAGTATGAGCGGAAGCTTCGTCGTGCTGCAAGATCTTGATGCTCTGGTGGATGATGTCAGTTAGAGTCATATTTTATCTTTCAACCATGTTTTTTTTTTTTTTTTTTTGTTAATATTATAATTTAATAACATATATTTAGTTTTTAAATAAATGTATCCCACTAATTTCTCCCGAATTGATGATCAACAAAACTGTCAAAACAGAAAAAGAAAACATGAAGATTGTAATTGTGTGTAAAACTTACTATAAAAAATAGAACAAAGGGTATATTAGTCCCAAAAATATTATAAATAAGGAAAAAAGGACCATTTAGGATACAAGTCTAAATATATGGGATTAGATGTAACACAAGAAAACTTTATGGACTTATGATACTATAAGTCCTCTAAATGAGATTTATAAATAAATCTCTCTATCTAATATGATATGATATTACTATATTTTTTTTAAAATAATTAGAAGTTTTAATGATATAAACTATGGTTATTAAATGAACTCAATTTTATTTTCATAAAATACATAAAATTTTAAAATATCAAATTAATTTATCCAATAACTTTACCACCGGGGGTGGTGGTCTAGTGGAGAAAGCATCTCTTTTCACAGGCGTGACCCTGGTTTGAATCTTAGGGGGGCGAATTTGCTGCTTTGCAGCTAGCTTTCTACGGAAACCTCGCCCTATACTTTGATCAAAACTTGGGTTCATTTGTGACGTATGGTTGAGTTCCATTGATGTCTCGATGGTGGGTCCTTTTTTATAAGTTGAGTCAAATTAGGTCGGCAACCGGTTACTCCGGAGTTTGGGCCTACAGATGCCGTAACGACACCTTAGAGCATCCTTTGTTTTGAATAAAAAAAAAAAATTTATCCAATAACTTTGAGTTTGTCATATAGTTAAAAAAAGTTATTTTTTTGTAATTATTTTATTTTAAGTAACTTTTATTCAAGATTATATAACTTTTTTTACTTTTCAAGTTTATCTTATGTAAACAAATCTACAAAGTAATTTTTTTTTTAAAAACAAATTCTAATAAAATTCGCTAAAGAGGAAAAAAAAAAGACTAAAAAAATTATTTGTTGCATCTTTACTTTTTAGGGGTCCTTTATGGACTTTTTTTTCTTCAAGTTTTTATTTTATTTTTTTATTTTTTCTCTCCGTCTAATTGAGTAGATTCCAAAAATATAATTTAAAAAAAAAATTAAAGGTAAATGGGCCAACCCGGCCTAAACTGTTTGATAACTGGGTCAGAATCGAGTTGATCCGTTTTAATCAGTTATGGGTCGTCCGACTCATTCGTAGGTTGTGGAGTGTGTACTCTCTCTCTCTGAAGCAGGGATGGGGGCGGAGGCGAACGCGGCAGAGCAGACTCCAGTCGAAACGACACCGGAGAACGTCGAGGCCTTGCTTGAGGTACGATCACTCATCGGCTTTATATATATATATATATATATATCTGTGTCTTTGTTTCTTATATGCTGTGGTTCATGATATGGGTTTCTTGTGATTTTTGGTGGGACTTAAATTTGAGGGCTAAGGTTAATTATATCTGTTTGGTTGTTGAGAAAATGGAGGAAAAAGGAAATGAAAGGAAAGTTATGTTCTTAAGCTTTGTGATGTTTTATAACATGAATAGAAAAACTCAACTATGTGAATGCCCAGACTATGATGGAGGTTTTAGTGAGCAATGGTCCCAATTGGTGAAAAAATTAACTTAACCCAATTAACAATCTTCTTGGTATAGCAGGTGAGAAAGGAAATGGAATGATTGCGGTGTCTTGGTGAGAAAAGAAAAGAAAAAAATTGATTATATT
The DNA here is from genome assembly GCA_025200525.1 of Camellia lanceoleosa. Classification (NCBI taxonomy): domain Eukaryota; kingdom Viridiplantae; phylum Streptophyta; class Magnoliopsida; order Ericales; family Theaceae; genus Camellia; species Camellia lanceoleosa. The sequence goes on from CM045768.1 coordinate 106,638,738, forward strand.
TCTTTCACTATCATGCCTGAATGGGTAAAAAAACAAGGCAGGTAAGAGAGGGATATGAGTGAGATTTTTATTTTTTATTTTTTTTGTGTGTATTTTAATGTATTTTAACGGGCAATCTCGGTATTGTGAAAACTATATAACCAATTAGTTTGTTTCTCATCAAATGTCACCACTGCTGGTTTGAAATGAAATAGGCAAAATACGAGAGTTCTCCTTTCAAATAATTTCCCCTCATTTCTCATCTAATCTATAAAACCAAACATGAGAAAAAATTCTCTTTATCTTCATTTCTAACCAAATTACCCCACCTGAACATACTATAACTGATTGATTGATTAGTTAACTTTGAACTTACTATGTCAATCATCATGTATTTGCAAAAAAGAGTTGTCTCTGAAAAATGATCAAGCTTCTCATTTATTGGGTACCAATAAGCTAGACATTAAATTTTTCATTGCAAATCTAAGTTTTATTGCCTTGTATAATGCTTGAAGGTACAGGTTTAGGATATTCTTCTCTCTCTCTCTCTCTCTCTCTCTTTCTAAGTTATGTATGCCAAGGGAAGTTGCAGTGAGTGGTGGAAGTGTTGCATCTTGTAGGAAGTATGCTGAGTTATATTGCACCAAAAGTACTTCAATAGGGGCATGAATAACCTTAAATAGAGAGACCTAGTGCAAATCTTGACCCCTCTAGTGTTTTATTTTTTGAATTTGGAGGTATTTCTTTTTATTTTCTGCTTGTAATTGTAAACCTTGATGGTGCTGTCATAGTCCCTACATTTTGCTTCTTGTGTTGTTTTGGTCATAACACTTTTAATTGGTTCAATTTTGATCCTGAATTTATAACTTTGTCTCAATTTGGTATAGTTGATTACAACTATTATCATTTTTTAGTTAAAAATACACACATAAGCGAAATGTATTATGCTTTTAGGGGCAAAATTGTAAACTTGCTCAATTCAACAAGTTAACCTCAACCAACTCAATGATCATTTTCCATCAAAAACCTTAACTCCTTGTATACTTTCTCAACTCAATAAGTTAACCTCAACCAACTTAATAATCATTTTCCATAAAAAACTTTAACGCTATTATCAATTGAACCAACTTGATACAAAATCTAAAATTAAGGGTCAAAATCAAACTAATTGAAATTGAGAAATTTGGTCAAAGGCCTCTCTTATAATAAAATTTTCATGCATTAAGGACAAATACAAAATTTTTTTCTTGAAAAGTCAACCACACATCATTATTACTAAAATATCCTTAGTGAGTAATTTAATATTTTAAACTTTGAAATGATATAACTTTTAATTTAGCTATTGCTTTTTGATAAAATTAGTATTGTTGGAATTCTCTCATCAAGATCTATCAAATAAGATCTATGTTGGACATGAAATTCTTTAAAAAAGAATAATAAAATTTTTACCATCGAAATTAACGTCAGTAAAATTTTACTCTATCTCACAGTAAAATTTTACTCTGATTCATAGTAAATTTTATTGTGAAATTTTAGTGTTTAAATAGTAAAATACCATTATCATCACTAAACACCATAGTCACTATAATTGTTACCGTCACGAGTAACAATATTGAGTAAAAAAATTTATTAAAATAATGAAATGATAATGTTAACAGGATAAAATTTTATTGTTACTTTAAAACAAAGTTAGCAAACAAAAAACAGGTAGCGAACCAGAGTAAAATTCTACTATCACTTTAAAATAGAGCATATCAGCCAATAAAGCATAAGCCACATATTACTAAAGTAAACAAAAGTAAAATTAATATAACAACAAACAAAAACTTCGTTATTCAATTAGACTCAATAAAAATAATCATAACAAACGAAATACACATTGTTCAATCTTCAATTTCACAAAAAAAAAAATAAATTAACAATTATTCACTGTTTCATCCAAAGAAACAAACGAAATACACATCTTTTGTATGGCTCAATCGCGAGTTTTGATCGAAACAATCATTGAAATACAGTAAATAAGGTTCGAAATATAGCAATTATCGAAGTTGTACGACTCGATTGTGGAACCATCTCTTGCAATCTTGTAGGAATTTTCAACTTGGAAATATTGATGATAATATATATAGATGAGAGAGAGAGAGAGAGAGAGAGTAAATATTGAAGACATGTTTTTTTTTTAATGTCTGTAATCCATGATAAATAAATTTTGAAGGGCTTTATGCATTAGAAAATATTTACTTATCCTTTTAATACTATACAATTATGTTAAGAGACTTTTGACTAAGGGCTGGTTTGGCATAGACTATATAATCCATATTTTTATCTTTTTATCTTTTTTCCATCACATCACCTCTCTACTTTTCTACACATCTTTTCATAAAAAGACAAAAAGTGCATTTTTTTAGGACACCCCAAACCAACCCTAAATTTCTCATTGAAATTACATGGACCAAAATGATATAAAAACCAAAGCATAGGGATTACTAGCATGATTTACTTTTTAAATTTTGTGCAGATTTTCTTGATTTTATTTATTATTTTTTTATGAATTTATGAACATCCTACTATTGACTAGAATGTTTGTCCAACAATTGATGTTTTCATGCATGATAGAACTGTTGGAGCAATTCTTAAACTTATGGTTGTCCTACAATAGATGCATGGGTATATACGGGTCCATAACTCCGATGTGGCATGCCGCATCATTACCACACCATCGTTGCCTCAAGTTGACCATCTAGCCTTCACCTTTGGATGTTTCTTTCAATATTTTGTAACATCATCATCTTTCATGAATGGAACTGCTGCTAATCTCTTACAAAACCATATTATGCCAAGCAATGCTTTTTCTCTTCATCAACATATGCATCTCCCCATCTCAAAATTTCTATGTTATTTTATTATTATTATTATTTTTTATATAAAATAAAATAATATGGAACCATGCATTCTTCTTTACTATACTTATTTGTCATCCTTAGTCTGCATGGATAGGGTTCACAAGTCTTAAGGCTTTTGATGCCTTTTGCACTTGCACATTGAAGAACTAGAATTAGGTGTTTTCACTGGAAGTTGTTTCTCAAAGTGCATGTCTAACCTCCAACTTTCCTTGAGTATGATATTTCTTTCCAAATTTTACATGTGCCTCACACTAATTAAAACACTTATTTTTACTAATTCAAAAGATGTGGCATATGTGCATATTCTAGCTTTATATGATAGATCTTGTTAAAAGAATCTTACTTCTTAATATCTTTCACTTCTTTTCGTTTCTTTTCATCCCCCACCCTTTTTTAATTCTTGCTTCATTATTTCTCTCCACATTGCTTGCACATTGTATACTTATTTAATTTTTTTTAAATATTATGTAATTTTTCTAATAAGAGATATAGATGTAATTTTCATGACATCTCCATATATTATGATATCTTTCATATCTTTTGATATATAACCTTATCTTCAATAGAATGTCATATATTCTTAGGCATATTAATTTGAGATTTGTTCAAATTTAGCATGGAAAGTACCAACACTAAAATGAATGTATTATTTACAAGTTATATAACAATAGAGGAAGAGAAGAAAAGAGAAGAAAGAGAAACAATAAACGGCTTATTAGGAGAAACCCAAGAATTAGGGTTTGCTCTCCACCATGATCTACTTTTCCAGCCAAAATCATAGCCCCCACCGTTGCGACCCACCACCCCTGTAGCCCCTCACTGCTGTGACCACTGCTACAACCCTCATCCATCGCGACCCCCAACTCGCACATGGTTTTAGCCAGCGGTGAAGAAGGAGGAGGAAGGCAGGGAGGTGCGAGGGGGTGGTATTAGGAAAGGATGAGGAGGGGCAACGGGGCTAGGGAGGGGGTGGCGTTGACCGTAAAGCCAAAGCTGGAGGCGCAGCAGTGGGTGGTAGGTTGCAGAAGTGGTGGCTGGTGGTGGTGTGTAGGTTTGTATTGAGAAATTCAGGTTTAGGATTTTCTCTAAAAAGTAATTTGATTGAGGGACACAATTGTAATTAAAAAAAGTGAGAGATGGGGGGTACTGATAAAATGAGTGTGTGCAAATAGAATTACCTTATGTATTTATATTACAATGGTGCAATTTACATAATTATCTCTAAACACAACTCCTAACGACATTCAATCTGCCTATTTATTGTTTTCCCATCAAATCCGCATACAGGTTTAGCATTAGTTTCACAAATGATTGACAGAAGTTGAGCCAAGTTCAGGGGTGTCAATGTTACAATAAGTTCTTTAGTTGAATAGTATCATGAGTGTATCAACAAGTTTGGAGGAGGTGATTATAAAGGAGGGATTGTGGTTAATTAGTGGTATAACAAGATAGAATTGGAGGAAAAGTGGAAGAAGCTCGAAGTGGAGGAAGTTTGAGTTTTACCTGAAGTGGGTGGAATTGATCTGCGAGCAGGCAAAACTAGTACTGGAAGCACAAATCACATGGTCTCCATAGATCTTGATATCTTCCATAGCTACTTATATATGATCTTATCTTCAATAGAATGTCATATGTTCTTATGCATATTAATTGGAAATTGGTTCAAATTTAGCATGGAAAGTACCAACACTAAAAATAATGCATTACTTAAAAGTTATACAATAATAGAGGAAAAGAAGCAAAGAGAATAGAAGAAGAAACATTATACAGCTTATTGAGAGAGACCCAAGAATTAAGGTTTACTCTCATATAAGCACATGTATTTATATAAAAATGGTCCAAAGTACATAATTACCCTAAACACATAACACCTAACAACATTCAATCTGTCTATTCATTGCTTTCCTATCAAATTCTCGTACAGGATTAGCATAAGTTTCACAAATGATGACAGAAGTTGAGCCAGGTTCAGGGGTGTCAATGTTATAGTCAGTTCTTCAGTTTAATAGTATTATTGGTGTATTGTCAAGTTTGGAGGAGGTGATTATAAAGGAGAGATTGCAGTTAATTAGCGGTCTAAGAAGATAGAATTTGAGGAAAAATGGAAGAAGCTCAAAGTGGTGGAAGTTGAGCTTTACTTGAAGCGGGTGGAATTGATTCAGGAACAGGCAAAATTAGTACTGGAAGCACAAATCTTGAGATCTTTACATATCCTGATATCTTCCTCTTTTTATATATAATCTTGTCTTCAATAGAATGTCATATATTCTGGTGCATATTAATCTGAAATTGGTTTGAATTTAGTATGGAAAGTACCAACACTAAAAGGAATGCATTACTGAAATGTTCTACAATAATAGAGGAAGAGAAGAGAAGAAAAAGAAACAATATACGGCTTATTAAGGGAAACCCAAGAATTAGGGCTTGCTCTCATAAACACATGTATTTATATTACAATGGTCCAAAGTACATAATTACCCCCTAAACACATAACACCTAACAACATTCAATCTGTCTGTTCTCCTTGATGGAGAAACTTAAAGCAAAAAATTTAATTTTAGAAGTGAACCTCCATGTCATACATTTGGATCATGTACAACTGAGGTTTAAATTTACTGTGGCTGACTTACCAGAACCATTGTTACTAATATGCTTATCACACCCTAACTCCAGTCTAAAGTTTTTGGACTATTGTTTCCAAGTAAAACATTTTGGTTACGTCTATTGGCTGCTAACTGTTCCATTAGTCAGTTAGTTAACTTGAATTATGTTATATTTTATTTTATGTTTTATAGGCTGCCAGATATGACGATATTGATGATGTCACGAACCTAGCTTCTGCTGGCATTTCTCTTGATTCCAAGGATTCACAGGGCCGAACAGGTTATTACCCGCGACATATAATGCACATTTTTGCCTATTTGCTTCGTGATGGTGTTTTTTTTTTTTTTTTTTTTTCATACTTTTTCATGCTATTTTATTTTTCATACTTCTTAAAATGTTTGGATTGTTGATTTGTTGTTTCATTAGCTACTATTAACTTACTTATGCTGTAAGAAGGTCTAGTCAATTGTTTAGTTGTTTGTTTGACTAAAAATCATGCTGTAGGAATTTATTTTTTTTTGTTGCAGTATATCAAATAAAATAAGTCATTGCATATCCTTTGGCTTGATTGATTGAAATGAAAGATCTGGAAAGCTATTATGAGCTAAGTAACATTGATATAGGTTAATTGGTCAACTTTAGTCGAGTGGTACAATTTTAAGATAAGGAACACTTATCCAAAAAAAGGTGGTTAATAGCATAAATAAAAAAAGCTGTAGCTCATTTCATTTGTTGATTGGGCTTATTGGTCAAATTCTCTCTCAGCTCGCTTATTGAATTGCTCATTCTATAAGCATTTGTAGATGACATGTACGACTTATTCTTCAGTTTTTCCTTCTAGCTCTAGCAATTAGATTTGCATGTGTTCTTGTGCACATTGTAGGTTTTAAATTGTGTTAATAGAGCATGAATAGACAAAATGAAAAAAGAAGAAGAACAAAACTATGTTTTTGATGGTTACAACCATAGTCATGGTTTCTTGTATTTCTGATATGTGTATTGCATTTTCTGACTACCTTCTAAGATAACTTTCAAGTAATCAATCACCTCCTTGGAGATGTTATCTCTTCATCCTCTGTTACCCCAATGATTAACAGCTATTCAGTTGATACCACCAAGTGAGAGACGGGATTTTGAATCCATCAACAGTGGGTATGAAGTTAATGATTTCCTGCTCTTTTTCTCTGTTGATTATGGTGTTTGGTTCGAGTACAATTTTATGTTCAAGTATATCGTCTAATTTGGATATTAGGCTTAATAAAAGTTTCCCTTTAGGTGTCAGATTGTTAGGCACAGTTATTAGAAGCTTGTTTAGGTGTGACGCACACTTGGGGTGCGTCAACAACACCCTTGAGGCGAGGTGACTTTAATGAAGTTGTAACCAAGGTGCTTGAGGCACATGAGGCACAATGATGCGCGTGCTACTTTTAATTGTGTTTGATTTGTTAAAGACGTGAGATCAACCTTTCAATCTAATGAAACTCATTATAATTTTATGTGTTATGCATCCTATCAAAGGCCCCCCAAATAAATATAGAGGCTGTTTGGTGGAACTTTGCAAAGGGCTTTTGAAACCCAAAAGTCCTTCCATAGACAAATCTTTTGTTTGGTAAAAATTTCAAAATGAACTTGTACGGGAAGTGCAGCCTCCAAAAGTCCATTTAACAGAAGCTTGCAAGACTGCATCTTGAAATCACTTCTCGCAAAGTGATTGCAACACTTAATGATAATAATTGAAATCTCCATTTTGCCCTAATTTCGAGCCCAGGATTTCATGAATAGAAATTTATAGTTGGAGATTTTTGGAAAACAACTTTAAAACTAAAATAAGGAATGGAGATTCAACACTTTTATAATGTGCACCTACCGAACACAATTTATTATTCTGTGTCTTTTTTTGAAGGACTTCAAGTGAAGTCCATTCTAAAACAATCCTTTGTGGAGAAGTTCTGCCAAACAAGTCCATAGAGCCTCAACCCTAGTCAACGTGTGCCCCCCCTCGTCTCGCCTTTTTTTTGTGTTTAGTTATTTAATTACTTAATTTGCTTAACTGCTGGGTTGTATAATTTTTTAACTACTTTTTATTGTTTTAGTGCTCAATTTGAATTTGCTTCAGTTGAAATTGTGCATGGTCCAAGTTATCAAGCTTGACATAATGTGTTGGGTACTAAGTGTTAGGAATTGACTCTTCCTGACCAGGATCTATGAGACACGAAATAACAAACAAGAAAGATAAAACAAATCGAAGAAATCACACATACACAAAAACACAAGGATTTATGTGATTCATCCCAAAATAGGGCTACGTCCATAGTTGTTGCGGTTTTCACTATGATCAGAAAACAATACAACTCTCTTGCAGAAAAGAGTCGTTCCCTTCATCTATTTATGAGTATAGAATTAGGGCAATGCGGAAGCAATAGAAAAGAGGCACCCCCTAGACCCCCCTCCCCTTGCCCATTGGACCCAGGGCCCATTGAACAATACTTATCAAGGTCTACAAGACCCAACAGTAAGAAGCTCATGTAAAAATATAATGTTTACTAGGTTAGTATTTTGTTATTAAACATAATACTCATAAAAAACTGTGCAATATTTATAATATGAGCCTCATTTTGATGTAGTCTGTGCCTCACCCTGCTACCATAGGAGATATTGGCACCTCACCTTAAATAACATTTTGGTTTGACAACCCAAGTGCATGGTGTTTTGGTGTGAGCGAAAGGAAATGATGAAGTTGAGATGGATGAGAGTAAGGAGTTGTTTGATAAAATTGAAAATAAAGTAGTAAGAAATTTATTGCTGAAATAATAGTGCGGAAATATTTTACTACTGACTCTTTAAATTTAGATGTTAATAATGATTAATGTTTTAGTTAATATTAGAATTTTTAACCATATTTCACTTTGGTGTGGTCAACATTATTGTTAAGCAGGTTAGCTAACATCAAAATTATGACCCTTGAAAGCCACGATTTAAGATTTACTTGGAAGATGATTATGTGTTATCATCAAGCACACCTAATGGAGAGTTGCTCAAAATGTTTTAAACTAAACACATAAAAGGAGTTATCAAAAAATCCCCAAGCATGATCAGTTAAGACCAGAGCTTCTAAATCTAGATTGGATAATTGGAAAAATTATAGAGAACTAATTTGATACATGCCACTTAATATAATGATTTCAAATGTTGGAAGTTACAAGTGAAATGGGAGACCAAAGCTTCAATGATACGAGTAACGAAAATGATAGACAAAGATGAAGAGAATGAGAATAAGACGTAAGAAGAATGTCAAGAGGAAGGGCACATAATGATAGTCAAAGACAAAGAGAATAAGACATTAGAAGAATGTCAAGAGGAAGTGCACAAAAGGTCTTCCATGTCTCTAAAGTATAGATGAAAGATGAGCCCGAGAAGAATAGAGATAGAGGCCAAAGCTCTTGAAATGCTTATCTGAAAAGTGGAGAGTGCTTTTCTGAGTTGATCCAGTGGTGTACATCATGTAGAGACATCTGTTATACAGAATCTATTTCTCTAGTAGGACAGTATCTTTTGAAACATTAGGGACTACATTGCTTTATCTTATAAACTTGCCAAGAAAAGTTTTTTATGGATTTTCCCTTGAGCACCTTCCAGTTGAAACATACTTTTTTTTTAATACCGTGGCAAAGGATCAAAACCATCTTGGCCAATCTTGTTTTCAATTAGTTCTACTTCTTAACTTTTTGTAAATGGATATTTTCTTTGCATATTATTACATGCTTTTTACTACTCTTTAGTCTTGAGACTTTTGACATTCTTTTTCAATACATTCATATTTTCTAAATATTTCTTACTTACCATGGGCTACTTTTATAGTCTCCACAAACACTTACAAAAGCAATTCTTCAATTTATCCATCTGGTTTTAATTTTTTGAGGAACTTTTTAATCAAATTCTGAATGTTTTACTCATAATGCGCTCAAGTAGATGTTGCTTGACTTCAACTTTCATTAAATTATGACTTTAATGAAATTATGGTTTTCATGATATGGACCTTTTCTGTAGGATTCGACCCCAAATGAAGTTCATACTTCTTTAGTATGTGTCATGATTTTCATTTTGGACTAATTGGATATCCCTAAAATTTTGTTGTCCCAAAAGTGCCTAATCTCAGTACTGGAAAACTTGATAGCCTTACCTGGTACAACAGAACAGATTTATTTATGGTCCTATCATTGGACCTAAAGAGTGTTGTTGTGTTGATAATTTCATGGTTTCCATCTGTAATTTTATTTTTTTGATGAGCAACAAGAAATAATATTATCAAAATAGATAAGAGTACAAATGCGGATACAAAGGAGGACAAGTTCTCCCTGAAGTAACAGAAAAATACTACTACTTCCATCTGTATTTAATTTAGCTTATTTTGCTAACTTATGCTTGCAGCACTTCATATGGCTTCGGCAAATGGGCATCTTGACATTGTGGACTATCTTATAAGAAATGGAGTGGTGAGGGAGCCATTTCATCAGAGTATTATTTGATTTTTTCTTGTTTATATGATTTAATTGATTGATATTTAAGTGGCGTTATTTTAAATGATTTGTATTGGCATGCTTTATCTATCTTAGTAAACACTCGTCTAAGAAGCACCAACATGTCCGACACGATGGGGACACGTGGTGTCAATTTTTTTAGTTATTATTTTTTTGTGGTCATGTTGGTAATTCATGGACGCCAACATGTCTGACACAACGTGGCCTTGTGGTGTCAATTTTTTTAATTATTATTTTTTTTGTAGGCCATTTTTGGTACTTCATGGACGCATGTGTCTTTTGCTTAGACACATTTTGGGACACCTTTGTAGCATTATTTTTATTTTTTTTAGAAAGATGATTTGGGGTCAAAGTAAAATATATGGAAATAAAGAGGGGAAAAAAATTATATTCATGTACATAGTAAACAAAAATATGATAAATTATATATATATATATAATATGGGAAATCCTATGGTACCATATGCACCCTATTTCAAATTGGCATAACTTTACTACAAAATTTCGGAATATCAACCACAAAATGCGTAACTTCGTTGAAAATTGGCCTAACAAAAAATGTCTTAACCAAGCCAAAAACTTTAGTTACATGAACCACAAAATTTTGGGCATTTTGTTAGGCTAATTTGTAGTGAGATTACATATTTTGTAATTGATGTTATGAAATTTTGTAGTCAACTACCATTTATGGTAGGGTGGGTGTGTACCATAGGATTTCCTATAGTATATATGTATTCTTGTATTCCCAGTGTATCCATTGTGAGAATATTAGGTTAGGTTTATATATATATATATCTCTCAGAATATATACATAATGTACACTACCATATATATAAACCTAACCTAATATTCTCACATCCGTAACCTAAATTTTTGAGAATTACCTTGTCTTGTGTCTGTGCCTGTGTTTGTGTTTGTGCTTCTTAGACACTCTTTATAGTTTTATGTACAACTATCATAATGATATGTTTTTTATACCATTTCATATGGCTATCAGATTTGTTAACGTATTTTGAAGAAAATGAGTGAAATGGGATTGGATATCCAACTGATGTCAGACATGTTTATGCTGGCTCTTAATTTGTGGTATAGACTAAAAAATCTTGCAACCTCTGTCATGTTGCTTGAATAAAATATGGTTTCATATATAAGAAAATTTTTGTTGTGTCGAAAATCAAGTATCATGAGCAAATCCAATGTGACATATGTTCTTTATGAGAGTCGAGAATTCTCGAGGATAGAGTAAGTTATGAGCTGGCTATGGCATCCTTTTAGTGTTCTCTAAGAGAAAAAGATGAGAAGGAAAAGAGAAGAGAGAAGATAGAGATATAACCTAAGAAGCACGGATACGGATATGTGACACGATACAGATACGACACAGACACGTGGACACGTTAATTTTCACAAAATATAGGACACGACACGTGGGGGACACGCGTAAAATATGTAATTTTATATATTTATTATATGTTATATATATGAATATATCATTCAAAGATAATAAAAAATGTAATATAAATTATAATACAAATTCCTATAAATTTATATGGTTTTTGTTTTATTATTGTATCTTAAGTTGTTTTGTTTAAACTTATAATTAGTTTCACATGTGTCCAATCGATAGACACGTGTGTTTATGCGATTGACACATGTGTCCTCCAAGTGTCCAGGTCTTTAAAAAAACTTAAAAAATAGGACACGTTTTGAAGAGTGTCGGACACGTGTCCTAAGAGTGTCAGAAGACGGATACGACACGGATGCATTACCTTCTTAGAAGTGTCCGTGCTTCTTAGGATACAACAAACAACTAATGAAAGAGAGCCGGAAATTAGGGTTCTCTCCCATAACACACATTAATATTAGAATGGTCCAAAGTACATAAATATCCCTCAAGCTACTAAGAAGCATAAGCACCTAAGAAGCATGGATATGGAATTGGGACACAGTGATTTCAGAAAATGGAGTCAGGGACATGACAATAAATTTTATTATTATTTCATATATTTTCATTTGTTATGCAGATTAATATTACATTCACAATCAATCAAAATTAACAAAAATTAATACCTAAGTAGAAATTTTCAAAAATAGGGACGATACGTTCAATATATATAATTAATTTTATTTATTATATGTCATAAAATTATTAAAAAAATTTAAAAAAATATATATATATATATACTAAAATAAGGGAAAAAAAATATAATTAATAAACACACATTATTAACAAAAATTTGTTCCTATAATAAAATTAATAAACACACATTATTATTAAAATGAATAAAACTAATAATATATATATTCTGAAATAAATATATTAACAAAACTAATTAATAAATATATTAACAAAACTAATTAATAAATATATATATTCTGAAGTAAGGGGATAAAAATATAAAATGAAAATGTAAAAAAGAAAAAGACGACAAAATAAAAAACAAAAAACACGAGAGAGAGAGAGAGAGAGAGGAGAAACATTGACAAGACTAGAAGAAGAAGGAAGAAGATTCTCTTTCTCTGTTATCTTCGCCTCCTTTCTTTCTCTTTTTGTTTTTTGCTATTCATGTTGATCGATTTAGGGCAAATAGGGCTTTTGATCGATTTAGGGCAAAATGAAGGTTATTGATTTTTTTTTTTACAGATTGACCCCAAAAATATTTTGTAAGTTCTGAAATTGACCCTAAAAATGTGTTGTAAATTCTGAAATTGACGTGTCCATAACGTGTCTCGGCTTCAAAAAATAAAAATAAAAATTGGAGAGGTGTTCGTGCTTCTTAGATTAATACTAATTCAAATAATAATAATAAAAAACTCTCTTTTAAGTTGACTCTTATCGTTGTCTTTTTTATGGTTAATATATTGATTATTTAAATCCAAGTACAAAGTAAGAAACATTTAATATTCATCAAAAGTACTAAAGAATATGAGAAAAACCTAATTGTCGTGTTCCTGCGTGTCCCATACGTGTCCCTGCCGTGTCCGACAGCATTACAACACCTATTTTGAATGTCAATACTTCATAGATAAGCACATAACATAACACTTTTAAGTTGGTGCAAAGATATCTCTGATGTCCAACTTGCAAACAATGGATCCTACTACTAAGAGTCGGTCAGACTGTTATGGGTAGTCAAAACGGGATGTCTACAATAGGCAAGGTGATTTTCCATTGATGATGATGCCCTTGGTTGTGTTCAAAGGTTATAAGCCAGTTTGCTTTTGTTGTGTGCTTTCTTTGCTAGATTGTAGTTCCCTTGGCCTTGTGAACTAAGGCAGTGCTTTTGAAATTTCATTGAAAAACCATTTTACTGTGCTTCTATAGTTTTTGTTTTCAATAGATTTACAATTTGACAAGGGGCAAGAAAATTTAGGCTCCTAAAAATGGAAGAGGGGTTATGCTGTGCCCTTAAGAATCAATACCATTCTAGTAGTTGCTTTATACTCCCCAAGTACTTTGTTATGTTAACCTTTCATAGCAGCCAAATGAATGACAACTGTTTTCCTCTCTCTCTCTCTCTCTCTCACTGCAGTTTTGACCAGTGGGCATTTATTTCTGAGTCTCATTAGTTTGTTGTCATGAGTAAATTTTTTTCTGGTATTTTAAAAGACAATGTGTCGATATATGTTTTTCAATATATTCTTTTTTTATCCTCTGCAACTACTAAGATCTCCACCCCACCTCCAATGGAAACAGGACGTTAATGCATCTAATGTGGAGAAGAACACTCCTCTTCATTGGGCTTGCCTCAATGGGCACATTGAGGTAAGAAATGTGTTTCGTCAAGCATTCTACCATTCTTTGTTTCTTCTGCATTTTTGAAGTTCAGATAAAACATTACCATTTCAGGTGGTCAAGAATTTGATTTTAGCAGGAGCAAGTGTATCGGTTCTAAACAGGTTAGCTCATGTCTAACCACAGTTACTCGTAATTGTAGTTGTCTTCGTCGTCGTTTGTTCTGTTATTAACTTCACTTGTGTTTTCCTCGTTTTTACTTGAATCAATTGTGGTGTTTGGGTGATTGATAGCCACGAGCGGACTCCCATGGATGAAGCAGTGAGTAGGGGAAAAATGGACGTTATTGATGCAATTAACACAGCAGTTACACAAGTTGAGCTTAGCAGCGCAAGCGTCTCCTAATATGGGAACTTCAAGAAAAAGAAAACCTGTTAAAAGTCTGTTAAAAAGTGTTGAGCAGTTTTTCTCTTACATATTGCAAGCTTGTAGTTGATCAGGTAAGTGATGTTAGTCCAGTAGATGTTGCCTATACAATTTAGATTCACAGAACTCTGCTATTTTACTATATATATATATATATATATTTTTACTCCGTTTTTCATGATAAATTCAAGATACAAACATACCATTAATGTCAAGGATAAGAAGGGGTAGGTGCTTTTAAAGGTATTACTTCGATTAAAATAGGTAATTGATAAAAATGTATTACATAGAAAAGAAATGGGTAAATTACAAATACATCTCTTAAGGTTTGCTTAAAATTTGAATTGTCCCGTGTAATTTGGAAAATTACAAATACTTTCCTGTCATAATTTTTTATTTAACAGAATTAATTGAAATAGTAAAATTTCTAATTGTCATATATACAATAATAAAATTATTTGAATTATTAATTGAAATAAAATTTTAACATTATTAAAAACTGTTAATTAACTTGATGATTTATTAATAAAATGATTTATTTGTTATGAAATTAAAAATTTTGGAAGGATACTGTAATTTTTAAAATTATAAGAGTCATTTATAATTTAAGTAAATCTTAGGGTTATGTTCGTAATTTATCGAAAAGAAATTTATAATATGTGTGGTTTGGGAAGGTTCAGATACATGCCGTCTTACCTTTGTGTGTCAAGTCACGATGGAATAACTTTATAGCTGCACTAAGGTCCACTCTCAAGAAAAGAAAAGAAAAGAAAAGAAAATGAGAAGAAAAAATTTACAAACCTTCAATAGAGGTTTTGTTCTTTTGTGACTCTGGTTTGTAATGATTTGTATGATTTGATATAAAGTTGTTGAGAATTAAGGTTCTGGTTAGTTACAAAATTCACAAGAAAATGATTTCATTTTTAATAGGCCCCCACATATTTGATGAATTGTGGGGTATGGAATATATTGCTGTGATATTAGTTTTCCAAAGAAGCAAAGCACTTGAGCCACTTAAGTCAACTATTTTGTCTATTATACTACCCAATGCAATCATTTTATTTTAGAAAGTTTTGCAATATTCATATAGTATGGGTTAGTTTGGGATTTGAGTTTATTTTTTTTTTAATTTTTAGTTATTTTAGTTTGGGATTAAAATAGTTTCGTTTGAGATGAATTTTTTGATTTTTTTTATAATTTTTATAAGAAAAAAAATATAATGATTATAATTTAAATGTGATAATTTTTATTTTTTTATTACTAAAATAATCTCAATCTTACCCACCAAATCCACGTGCCAAACGAGCACTATATATACAATTATAAGTTCATTTGGGCACTGAATGGCCTAACCATTATGTGACCGTTACAAACCACTATAATATTATTAAACCTTAAGATCAGTTGTATATATATATATATATATTTTAAGAAAAGAAGTATATTTTTTACACCACATCAATGAAGTAACTTTCAGCAATGGTTGGTGGTTCGAAAATATATGGCTCGAATGGCTTGAAACACTCAAAACGACATCGTTTTAGATGTAAAATGACGTTGTTTTGCCATTTTTGAGTCATTAGAGCCACATATTTTCGGGCTACCAAACATTTTCAAGTAACTTTATAGTTACCAAATACGCATTTTTTTTTTCTTCTTCTAGACGTGTATTCTCTTATTCATACTTTCCTAGTCTCAAATTGTTTGTCTATTTTTATTATTCTAGACATTTTAAAAAATTGTCTGTATTTTTTAATTTATTTTATCCTGAAAACTTTATACAAGAACTAGTTAAGATCTTTAGTTTGTGGAAAAAAATTTCTTTTTATTTTAATTTTATAAAAAAAAAAATTCTTTATTGACACAATTAAAGAACTAATTAAGATCTTTTAATTTGTGGGGAAACTTTTGATTTTTTTAAACAGAAATAATATTTATTGACTCAATTAAGGGGGGTGAAAATAAAAAATGGACAAACAATTTGGGATAAAGGGAGTAACCTTGAAGGGCAATAAATTTCAAACACAATTGAAATGAGCAATATATGGAATTAATGAGGGGAAAGGAAAACAAGGATTAAAAAATAAATAAAAAATTGACAAATACCTATTTAATTTCTACTCAATAGTAAAGAACACTTGCTGGGTTGACTTAAGTATATTGGACTTGTAGATTTGTGTGTTTACTCTAAAAATATCAAAAAGTCTATTGATTTGCTGAGTTATTTGAAATTAATAGGTGATTATTTTTCAAATTTATGGATTGTGTTTAGAATACAATTAATTATGCCAGTTACAATTGTTTCTAGAGAAAAAAAAAATCAAATTTAAAATTGAATAAATCTTACCTATGTCACAACAAAGATTACATGGATTAATAATTTTAGCCATTAAAAAATATTTAGTTGATAAGTTGAATTATACAAGTTTGGTTAGCAATTTTGCAACTAAAAAATGTGAGAGTGGTGGTGTTTAAGTGAAATTTCGTTACAATTTGTTTACTTTTTATTTAGTACTTAAGTTTAGATTGTTTTGGATATTTTTCTTATTGTGAACTTTATTATATATTTAAGTAAATTTTATGTCAAAAAAAGAAAAAAAAAAATGGTGGATAATCTTTTGATTACAATCAATCTATAAAAAAAATTCTTTTGATTACAAATTTTTTTTTTCTTCTTAAACATATAAAAGGCCCCTTATTAAGAGCTCGCTTTGGGCCTAAAAATGTCAGAACCGGCCTTGTTAACAACGCACGAAACTATCATTAGAATCGACAAACTCAGTGCCATTTTGGGAACATAGTAAAAAGTTACGTTTTTTGAACAAAATTCTTTTGGGAAGTGCCAAAAACGCAGCCTTATAATTACAAATTAGGGCTTATGAAAAAAAAATAAAAAAAATAAATCTCTTATGTTAGGTAAGAGTATTTTGATCATTTTAATTTGATTTGACACCATAAATAAATATTAAACTAAAAATTAAAAAGTCAGCTTTTTATCAACTTTCCAAATCACTTCCAAAAAAGTCAAAAAACTTAATAAAAAGTCAAAAGTTAACTTTTTACCAACTTTCCAAAACAACCCAATCAAGAAAAAAAACAGAAAGCAAAATCCCACTTTTTATAGTAGTGTGATGGTCTCATCTCATCCCCCATTTCATTTTCTTTCTTTTCCTAACTTTTCCTTCTTTTTTTTTTTTTATGTAAAAAAAACAAAATTCTTAAATTTAAGTTCTAAACACAGCATTAAAACATTATATTAACAATTTTTTTTATAAGGAATTTTTTTATATTAGAAATTTTAGAGCAGAAGCAGATATAATATCTAAGAACTAAAAAACCAAACAATTGCTCTCACTTTCATTTTTTTCTCATTAATTTTGATAAAAACAATGTAATAGTCCAAACCATATGATACATTCAAATTGTGCAAGCATTCGCTACCTATAAAATAAAATAGTGTTAAAAAAGCAAAAACTTAGCATTAAAAGGTTACTACAGAAGTGAGAGTGGAAAGTGACTAGTAGGCAACAGAACAATAATTTTTTGATTAGATAGCGTTACTTTTTGGTTTTTACAGTAATTATTATATAACTATTTGGGAAAATTTGATGTTAGTAGGGTTATTTTTTAAATCAAAATTGAATGATAAATTTTGATTAGTGTTCTAACATTTGAAG
Source organism: Camellia lanceoleosa (assembly GCA_025200525.1). Lineage (NCBI taxonomy): Eukaryota > Viridiplantae > Streptophyta > Magnoliopsida > Ericales > Theaceae > Camellia > Camellia lanceoleosa. The sequence continues at coordinate 106,656,598 of CM045768.1, forward strand.
GTGCTTCCATTATGCAAGAGTTTTATTTTTGTTCTTTTTGTTTCAATGAAAAATATTTACATATTGTTGTGGTCTTAAAGATGATATGATATTAAGACCAAGTTTGACAAGTTGAAAAAAAATTAAAAAGTTAAAAAGTTACTCAAAAAATTAAAAAATTATCACTATTTACCAAAGTTCAAAAATTACGGCTGCACAACTCTCAATCCTAATTTTTTCCTACACACTAATTTATACAATTTTTTAATACACATTTTTTCCTAAAAAGTCAAAAAGTTAATCCAAACAATTATATTTTTTCCTTAACTTTTTAGTCCACAAAATCAAGAAATACACTTATTTAAGACATTTCAAATAACCCCTAATTGTTAGTGTGATGAGAACAATGGTTGTAAGATTGTGATGGCAGGGTAGTCGCGATAATAAATGGTTAGTAGTGTAAAAAAGATTCTAGTAAGAAAATTATTTTTTACTTTTAAAAAATAAAAAGTATTTTCCTCTCAAACCAGTTCATTTTTTTATTGATTATAGAAAACATTTGTCAAAATATAATGAAAATAGTTTTCAAAAATATTTTTCAATGAAATAAATATAACGTAACTGTCAAGTTTGCCATGCCATTGCCAAATTTTGACATTGTTCTAATGGTTCAATAGTTAAATGATTACTTTATTGTTATATTACGCAACATCAATTATCCAAGTTAAAGGATTTTGACAAGTCATTTTTAACTCAGAAGCACTAATGCCAGCTCTAATGAGCTGGCAGTGCAAAGAAAAAAAAAAAATTAAAATCAAACTATCACATCAAGATACGATCCATAACAATATCATCTCATTAGTGTAGTTTTAAAACTGTTACTTTAGTTACTTTAGTGATTCCAAACATTATTCTTTTTAACTTGTTACAGTATAAAAAACAATGATTTATCTACTCTTGAAAAAAAAAAAAAAAAAAAAAAAAAAAAAACTCCAACGATAACTTACCAATTTGGCACAATCAAGTTTCACATCACTATTATTCTACTGCGTACTCAACTCTAGTAGGACTTTTGATTGAAACTATGGTGTGGCAAAAAGTAATTTTACCAAAATTTATGTCAAATTTAACATAAAAAATAATTATGTCAAAATTTGACAATTTCAATGACATCCTCCTTGGAGAACTCAACTACTAGAATAGCTATGGAAGCTCCAAAGGCAGCCCAATTGGAGCTAATAATTGGCTAAAAAGAAAAAAAAAAAAAACAAAAGAAAAAGCCAACTTTTTTTTGGCTAATTTTTAAACTAAAAAAAAAAGAAGAAAAGAAATCTTTGACTTTTCTAAATATCTCCAATGCTTCAATAATTAAATCACTAGCTATTGTTGTATTGTTATATTTTTTTTTTTACCAATGATGCAAATGTTATGTTATTTATTTGTCTCATAAAATGCCGAATGTGATCCCCATCATGAGACACAAACAAAAAGCTGATGATCACATTTTAGTTATAATCAAATCTCATGTTAAATTTGACATAAAAGTTTATAAAACTAAAATATAACATAAAATTTAGAAAGAATTATTGTTCAATGGAGAGTAAAAAAAAATTATAAACACATGGGATACAAGAATAATATTTGGTATCTCGAAAATCATTGGCCTGAATTAGCTCAAATATTCAAAATGACGTCGTTTTGAGTATTCTTCTTTTTTCTTTTTCTTTTTTTCCTTTTCTTTTCTTTCCCTTCCCTCTCTGAAACAGAGAAAAAAGAGAAAAGATGCGAGAAAGAGAGAAAAGGAGAAAAGATGGAGAGAAAGGGGAGGAAGAGAAGAAGGAGACAGTGATGGTGGCGCCGATTGGCCAGTTGGTGGCTCTCTTTCTCTCTCTCTGCCGGTAGGTGGCCCTCTCTCTCTCTCTCTCTCTCATATATATATATAGAGATGTGTGTGTATAGATCTGTGTATACACACAGATTTAGTATTGATGATGATTTGTGTGTATAGATCTGTGTATACACACAAATCTGGTGTAGATGATGATGTGTTAATAGGATGAGAAGAAGAGAAGATGAAGAAAATGATCTGATGTTGATGATAATGTGTTGATGATGATGCTCTTTCGATTTTTTTTTTTTTTTGTGATTGGTGGTTGTTGATGTTGATGTTGATGATGTGTTGTTGTTGTTGTTGATGTTGATGCTCTCTCTTTCTCTCTCTCTCTCAGTCCCCAACTCCATCTTCTCTCTTCTTCTTCTTCTTCATTATCCTCATCCTCTCTGTTTCAGAATAGAGAAAAGAAAGAGAAAAAAAAATATATAAAAAAAAATCCAAAACGACATCGTTTTGGATTCGAGCCATTTCGGGCCAAACGTTTTTCAAGCTACGTAGCAGCTCTGTGGGATGCAAATAATTCTATGGTGGAGTGCAAGTAAAAATTTGTAAGGGTGCAAATGAGCTTGAACCCCTCCACGTTCATGTAATTTTTTTTCCCCCTCTACTCCAATTCCTCCTAAAGTTTAACTAGTCATTAGATAGTTCAAAATTGATCTATGCTATATTTTAACTATACCAAACCTTCTACCATGGACTGACATTACTTGCAATAATTTTTCATGCAATAGTCTTGCAATTGTTTAATCCCCAATACACCACTCACTTAAACCACCAATTGCTCATGTTTTGTGATTTGTCACTCTCTCATTCAAACTATTGTAAGATTAGTTTTAAAAAAAAAAAAAATTAAAATCATTATAGAAACTAATTGTAGAGGTGGTCCAAGTTTATTTAGGATTCAAGGCAAAAAATTTAATTGAGCTCTCAATAATTTTTTACACTGTATTTTTAATTTTTTTATACTATAATTTTATTTGAAATTCATAATTTTCACAAATAAAATAATTTTATTTATTTTAATTTTAATTTTTTTACTTCACAAAACCCTGACAACCAAAACAGTTTTAGTAAGAAATTTTATAGATTTCATACTTTTGCAAAAATAAAAGCACAATATACAATGAAATAAAAATGCCTATTATATTTAGAATAATTTTATGAACTCCACTTAACTATTCCAATTTTTTTTTTAAATAATTAAGTCTGAATTTATAATATTATTGTTATAATTATGATAATCAAATGAATAAGAACAAATACCTTATGGGGTCGAGATGAGATTTTTCACAAAAATAAAATAAAAAATTAAACGAGATGAGTGGAACTCTTCTCTACTCATGGTCTGAAGCCGCTGTGGGAGAAACTCATAAATATTTATCTATTAAGGATGTTAGGCAATTGTGATGTGAATCATTTTCTTATGTGCAATTTGGGTTGGTGTATGCCCACTTTGAATTTTTTTAAGAGTAAATTACACTTTAATAAAAATATAATTAGTTTTATAAATTTAATATAATTATATTAATTTTTTTTAATAAATTTAAAATTATCAAAACTAAAACAGATAATGGTGACCAATGGCGGAGCTATGAAGGGATTTAGGGGCACGTGCCCCCTTGTCAGATTTTGCAATATATATACATATATATTTGCATATAAGAAAAATAATTAATCAATAAAAAATTTATATAGAAATAACGTTTAGAATGATTTTTTAATGAGATTTTTCAAATTACAAAAATAATTATGGTTATTTTGATTGAAAATTAAAAAAAAAATTATAACAAACCACATTATTAAAAAAATTTAGTGGAACAGTGATATCAAATCATCATTTACATGTAAACATAGTTAACCCCACTAAGAAAATGAGAAATTATTGAATTCTTAATTATATTTAACAAGTGTGATTGACCTTTTGTGCTATTTTATTATTTATTAGTGATATCATATATCGATGATAATGTGATATTACTATTATTTATATATTATTATATAATTTATTATAAGCCATACAAGATTCTTTTTCATTGCCTATAATACACTAGTTACAAGTAACACCATATATTTCTAATTCTGATTTTTCACAAGGTCAATTGTAAAAACAAAAATTTTAAAAATTTTATATTAAATATTTAAGATTTTGTGCATAATATTAATTTAAAAATTATTATCTATTGTTATATATTGATTATGAGGGAAAAAATTTCAAAATTTTAATTAACAAGTGCCCCTTCTAAATAATTTTTAGGGCTCTGCCACGGATGGTGACACATAGATAAACAAGGTAAATTGTACAAAACACATAACTACAATTTTTTTATCTATATAACTCACGAATTATTGATGAAAAAAGACTTAAATGTTAAATGAATTAAAATCTTGCAAGGAACTGTATAATTATATTAAGCCTCCGTTTGGGAAGTGGGTTGATTTTTTTACTTTTTTGACTATTTTAGCCTGGGGTTAAAAAGTTTGATGTGGAAAGGATTTTTGATTTTTTTGACTTTTTTTAAGAGAAAGAATGTAATGATTATGTGCTTGATGTGATATTTTATCTTATTGAATTAAAAAATTTATTTTATTTTTTGTGGCTATTTTAATCAAAACAGCCTTCAAACCAACTTCCCAAACAGAAACTAAAAGTTTAAGAATAATTGTAATTATTTTAAATCTTAGAAAAAAGAGTAATTTCCTTGTTTTGTATTTATTTATTTATTTATTATTATTATTATTAAAACTCTTGGCTGGGTAACTTATTAGGAGGGCAATGCAGTATGCACCACCAATCTGTCTGGTTCTGTGCAGTTGTTGGACTTTGGAGGATGACTTTTGGGATGTGCAGAGAGACTGCTCAGTCCTCCCAAGTCTGTAACTGACATTTCCTTTTTTTTTCTTTTTTTGTTTTGTTTTTGTTTTTTTTAATTATTATTTTTTAATTCACTTTGTTTATCATGTAGTGGAAGGATATATGACAGTGGTCTCAATTTAAACCATTTAACATTTTTTTAAAAAAATTAAAAATATTTTAAAATTATTTCTCAAACCATTTTTCATATGATATGTCTCTTTAATTAATTAACATTTCTGTGACATAATAGAGCTACTTTTTCTATTAATAGAAATAGATATGTAGATAGACAACTCAATATATCTGTCAAGTAGTATTTAGTTTTAATTTTTTAAATTCAGTTTTTTAGAAATTAAATTTTTTATTTTTCGTATTTTTTAAAATTTTAAGTAATTTTTTTTTACTTTTTTAAATATATTTTACTTAGATGTATATAAATAGTAAAATATTTGTAAAAAAATATTTTAAAAAATTAATAAATATACACAAATATGAAAAATATATTAAATTTTTGTATTTTTGGTATTTAGTAAATTTTTTAAAGATTTTTTTCACAAATATTGTACTTTTTAAGTGTATTTATGTTAGGTGTGTTTAAATATTAAAAAAATTACTTAAAATATTAAAAAAAATCAGTGAATTTTTTTTAAAAAATATAAAAAATAAAAAAGTAAATTTTTTTAAAAAGTGAATACTGAAATTGGAAACCAAACGTGCTGATTGTTTCTCGGCATCACAGTAATCTGCAAGAGATGCCGATGCTGAAGACTCACTATGAGCTCTAGGCATTGAAGAATAGGTTTAATCTTACCAAGGTATTATGGAGATTCAAACTCAATGTGAGTTTTTACTACTAAACCAACTCCAAACTGGAGGTCCAACAACCCTAGTTTAACTAAAATAGCAATGCAACAAAGTACATAAATGATCACATAATAGTTTGCAAAAAATATATTAAAAGAATAATACTATATGCACTAATTAATACACTAATTAGTGTACCAATTGATGATGTGACATAATTTAAAAGATATTTAATATTTGTAATTTATATAATGAATGGGATCCATAATAATGTCACTAGTTAGTACATTAATTAGTGTCTGTAACACCACCGATATTAAAAAGGTTAGTATTAAATTTTTAAGGTAAATTATAAACATGTCTTTTGAGATTTGTTTAAAATATGATTTATCTTTTATAATTTTAAAAATTACATCCCGTCTCTTTAAATTTCTAATTGTATAACAAATGATCTATTTTATTAATAAATCATTAAGTCAATTAATAATTTTTATGATATTATAAATATATTTCAATTAATAATTCTGATATTTTATTGTTGGGTTAGAGAGTAGTTAGAATTTTCATTTATTTTTATTAATTCTATTAAATAAAAGTTTTTAACAATGGGCTATTTATAATTATAAAAGCACAAAAAGAAATCTGTATTTTTAATAAATATTAAGAAATGTATTTATTATTTAGGATTGGTTTGAAAAGTGAGTTGACTTTTTAATTTTTTTTGACTTTTTTAGCCTGAGCTAAAAGCTTGATTTGGGAAGAACTTTTTAACTTTTTGACTTTTTTGACTTTTTTTATGAGAGAAGAATGTAATGATTATGGATTGAATGTGACATGTTATTTTTTGTGATTAAAATAACTTATTTTGTCTTTTGTGACTAAAATAGCTAAAAAAGCCTAATTTAGCTCTTCCCAAACGGTGCCTTACTCTAGATTTAATTATAAAGGGTTAAAATTCAAATCAAATCTCAGTCTATCAATTTATTTTTATGAGAAAAGAATGTAATGATTATGGATTGGATGTGATATGTTATTTTTTGTGACTAAAATAACTTATTTTATCTTTTGTGACTAATATAGCCAAAAAAACCTAATTTAGCTCTTCCCAAACGGTGCCTTACTCTAGATTTAATTATAAAGGGTTCAAATTCAAATCAAATCTCAGTCTATCAATTTATTTTTTTGTGGTTTATTATGAGTTTCAGGGTTAACTAAAAGCATGCATACATGCATATTATTCCAAAATCAACTAAATTAAAATATAAACAATAACTAGAAATATAATGTCATTGATATTCTTCTAAAGTGTTAGACGAGTCCCATCTAAAATGAATTCAAACCCTACACTGCATTTTATTTATTTTTTGTGTTTTAATTTTATACATGTAGAACTATTGTGACTAAAATTATAATAAAATAATTAAAGATGCTACTAGACTTATACATGGACACATATAATGGGAGCTTTGATTATAGTTCTTATATATTAGTATATCATTGTTTTCAATTTCTGCTTTTATTTTTCAAAAAACATAGAATTGAACTGTTTTTTGGAATTATTTTTCTAAAATAACCTACTTTTAAGAAACACCACAAAGTTAATTTTAAAATTTCCAAAACTATTTTCATGTAAAAGTAAAAACGATATGAGAACAATATATATCTCTTCAAACTTTCAATTATTTCATTTTAAAAAACACGAAAAATAAAATAAAAAATAAAGAAAAAAACACAATCAAATAGGTAACTTTTGTCATACACCTCAACTTTTTTTTTTTTCGGTTAGAGATGAAAGCACTACATTTTCCCTCCAAACTAAAACAACAATGTTAGGCTTCCGAAATTTTTTCATAAAAACCTTCACAAAATCGTGCCGGTTGACAAATTTAACAACCGGCACGATTTTAAAAAAAATTTATCATAAGTTTGTCATACCTAGACTACTGTAAAACTAATCCAAATATGATGTTAACCAATTTACTTTCTAAATTCTTAACTTGTCCTCCTAAACCATCAATCTAAACGCGCTTTATCAATCGGCACGATTTTAAAACAATTTCTCATGCCTAGACTTACTGTAAAACTAATCCAAATATGATGTGAACTGATTTACTTCCTAAATTCTTAACTTGTCATCCTAAACCATCAATCTAAACGTGCTTAACTAAAGTTGAAATATAGACATAAATCATAACATTTATAATAAAAAAAGAAATACATCAATTTTAGCTTATGCTGGGCTCAAGGCATTAGTAGGTCTTCACCCTATAACAAAAAAAGCAGTGCACTACTACTATCTCCAGACCACTGCCCAACTCATCCATGGTAAAAGACCACCACCCCATCTTTTCTGGTTTCTCTCTCTCTCTCACATGCTGAACAAGAATCAAATCCATGCACCTAGAGAGATAAAAAAAAGTAAACTAGTGAATGCTGCACTAAGCCCCAGAATCCATAATTTAAGGGTGTTTCAGCTTTAGAATACTTCTTTTCTTACAATGGAGTTCGTACATGAGGAGATAATAAAAGCATCTCTATAAACCCATTGGGGTGGTTGCAATTGGTTTCTTTATTATTATTACATTGATTATAGAGAGAACATAGTATATAACAACACAACACATTTAAATGAACCTCTTGCCCAAACTAACAAAAGCAAGTTGGTGAAGAAACGAATCCATTTGATTCACCTAACAAAACAAAACACAAATTTGGATTCTGATTCTCTTTACAATAAGGTATCATATGCCTATATATATGCTGAATGCGATCGTATAGTTTTGTTTCCACTGAAAATCCAAACCGTATTCTAATAATACAACTAATCTATGCAATACATAATTATAGCATGCAGTGATTTCATGTCTCCTCACATCACATGCAATAACTAGATTCCACAATGAACAAGATTTATATGTATTTGATCAGTTAACAAGCTAACTCAAGAACACAATCCTGATCATAAATACAGTTTTCTCAGGTAGACAGACTTGTAATTCAACACATTACCAACAGAACAATCTTAAACCCTAGAGATATATTTCAAGTCATTCATCAGTGAAGATAGTCTATGCAAACAATCAATCAAACAATTGGGTAAACCTAAAGATAATTTTCGAGGAATTGGTATGTTATATTCCAACCACAATAACAATTGGGTAAACCTAAAGTTAATTTTTGATGAACTGGTACTTCATATTCCAACCAAAAAATCAATACATGCGCTTGGAAGGGAAAGACTAGTGCATTGGTTATATCTAGAAACGAGATACATTTGCCGCTTTAATACCAAAAATACCTGATTCCTAAACAGAAACTTGAAAGAAAAACAAGAATACTGAGGAGTGTACTATTGAGTCTGCACAGCTCAAGAACAAGAACTTACAGCCGCCACAACACAAACAGGTGCAGGTGCATTGTACTCCACTGAAGCCTAAAGGAGCAGATGATGACTCATCAAGATTAGATCTTCGTTTACATAATTACAGCCGTAATTGTAATGGTGGTTATAACAAACACAAGTGTAATTCATTCAATAACAAATAGACTTTCACTATAGTAGAGTGCAAGAATCGGCAACTCTAATTGCCTAGTTCCATAGTCAAATGATGCAATATCCTGAAGTTCATGCTAGCTAACTAAACATTAATATGGAATGAAATTCATACAACTGTCTACGACAACTACCGAATACACTGAAAGGGAACATAAATTTTCACCTAGGACTGATGACCGTCCTGTGTTCATGATAAACAGTCCCACAACTTAGGCAACTCTAATGTTTCTCAACTGAGACATAACAAAGCCAGATAATCTTTCCTTAACAAGAAGCGGGAATGACAACACCAAGTTTATAATTTATCAGCATTTTGTCTACAAATGGTATCAATACCTTATTAACAACAAAGCTAGCCTATCCATTGCATTACATCTACTCAACGTTAGACACATAATATAGCCATTTTGCAAGGCAATTAACATCTCAGAACCACAGTGACAAAAATGTAACAACCAACATATGCATACAACACAGACTTAAAAACAAGGAGCTACAAGAAATTACCGGTATCATCATCACAAGAATTCTTTATCTGTGACTTTGACAAGCCACCAAGATTTAAAATAAAAAAAAAAAAACGAGAAAAAAAGAAAAAAAATTCAACCTACTTAAGACTAACATTTGAAACTTAATGGGATGAAGGAGTCTCTTACTCAACTTTTGATCGGTTATTTTCTCAGTATTTGAAAAAGAGCAAGCCGTTGCAACAAATCACCACAATAAAAGGAGTATTCTCTCTGATCAGAGAAATTTAAGCTGTGGACATTGCGGAAGGTCTAACCACATCAATTTCAATCCCCTAAAGGAACAGTCCAGGAACTGTACATGCTTAAGTTTTACTTTAACTTTTGAAAATTTTTATGGGTTCACACACACCCCCAGCTGAAATTCACATAATAATTTAAAAAAAAAAAGAGAATAAAATTGAAGGAAAACAAATGAATTGCAAACACAAGGACAAAAAAGAAACTGAAAGGAAAAAAGTTATGAGAAATGGAAAGAAAAATGAGAAGAGAAAAGAAACAAGAAAGGAAGAAATAAAAAACAAACTTACATAGGAATAGTAAAAGGGGGGGGTTTAATACAATTGGGTTGTTTTAATTTATGCAGTGAGTCGGCGTTGTAGAATAGGTAAGAGTCAATACCTCTGAAACCTTTGGTGGGACCTCATATTGCTAAATATGCTTATAACCTTTTTCTTACTCAAGCAGATGCCCTGACAACTACGCATATCATTGATTGATTGAATTTTCTATCTAAATATCTATGAAGATGAAAAATCCTATTTCAAACATAAGTTGCTGATAATAATTATACCTTCTAGATGTTGAAAATTCTTTAACTTCAGTTGCAACAAGAAGTTATTCTTCTTGGTTTTAAATCTGAAGAAAATTACAGCAGTAGACACAAAAGAATTTGGCAAGGAGGTGAATTTAACATTTGTTCAGATCAACCATTTTGTGATTAAAATTAAATAAAAAAAGACACTTCACAATTGCATATAGTGGGTATATTCAAACATACACAAAAAACCATGCACCAGCAGACATCCACATGAAGAAAATACTGTAATTATTTCAAGTCAAGTAATTTGTAACAATAATGCAAAATAAGATAATTAAATCAAAGAAAAGAAATAAGATAATTTGGATGTCCTAAACTCTGACTTGAAAGATATGTAAACTGCTTATGACCAACCAAACTCCCTAATTACCTCAATCATCTGCCCTCTAAACAAGTTTTCTCACTTATCTGAATCTCTTTCCTAAATGATATCTAACCAATGATTGAGAGAGAGAGAGAGAGAGAGCTTGTGATATTAATTACAATGTCAGTTTTTTACACAAGATAGAGGATATTTGTGCCTATCTCCAATATACATGTGAGGTACAGCACATGCAAGTTTGAAAAGAAACTGAAATGCAAGTTTAAATGCGGAAGTGTATGGTGTCATCCCATGACTATGCAGCAAGAAAAGCAACTGTAGGGCTGCCCTTGTAACATATGTTACAAAGACATCGTAATTTTATTACATAGTTTAAGAACATGTTTGCTGAACAGATGACATGAACCAAAATATGCAATATAATTAATAAACTATGTCAGACTCTCGTAAAAATAAAGACACCCAAAAAAGGACAGCAAGGGAGTGGTGGAAAAAGAAAAGCTGAGCAAGCACTACTCAACAAACAAAACATTATTTAATCGAAATAAGTCAACAATTGTAGACAAGATTGTTAGCCAAAAAGTTAATTGACATGGTATTGCAGCATCTCAAGTGATAAAATATCATTACAATACAATCAAGCATCGTGAGTAGGAAATATTCCGGTAAGTAATGTGAGGGCCATACTGATGACAACAACAAAAAAATAAAAACCCAGCATGATTGAATAAAACACACTGTATATACCTCAAAAGTGGCATTTTTTTCCAATACATTGCATCTATATGAACAAGATACGAGAAAAACAATACAAACCAGCAACAACTAAGAAAACATATGCCATGGATCAACAAAACCAAAAGCAAGAGCATTATGTGTTCATCAAATGTGCATGAGATTGCAAGGTTGCCAATATAACAAAATTGTTATAAGAAAGTTGAAAATGACATCCATGTAATGCTTTTCCTCCTTCAGGCAATATATGATGGTGACATTACATCTACTATCCAAACTAAGCTCATACTGTAAGCATAAGTTGAAGAACACAAAAATCAAACACAAACCCAGACAGAATAAATAAATGGACAAACAAGCATTTCTAAAAGTGTCCTAGTAAATCTCGTAAATTTTTTATCTATTCATGTGTTTTTTATGTCCGCATTTGTATTTGGTTTTTGTGTTTCCAAAATTGTTGAAAGTCTGCTGCAGCTATCTTACATGAACTCTCCAAAATAAATTAAATATCCATTTCGGACACTGGCACTTGGATAATAGTGTGGGATGTGTTTGATATTTTTCATCAGACACTTCTTATATACTATTTATATTTAACACTATCATTATATGTATATATTGTTGTATAATTGCTATAAAATGAGTTAAAATACCTTTTTAACATTATATGTTATGTGTAACACAATTTTATCTTACATAACAAATTAAAAATATGACCCTTTTCACTGAGTCCACACATTCTTAAATTTGAGGTTCGATGGGTCTAATCTTTAGATATGCACCTGTACCGGAAACATGTTCCTGAGTCCATCTAACATAAGAAAGCAGTACAATACAACAAGGATGAATCTCCCATTTAACATGTTCCCGAGTCCATCTAACATAAGAAAGCAGTACAAAACAACAAGGATGAAACTCCCATTTAACTTCTGGTTGATGATGAACCTAACTAAACAAAGCATAGAAATCAAACCAGAAAGGAAATAACAGATTTGATGTATTGAGTACAATGGTTGGAACTATGAACATGAAATCAATATTGTACTGGTTAGTAAAGAAATGAAAGAAAATATATTTAACAAAAAAGAAAGAAAAGAAAGAAAAAAAAGAAAAGAAAAGGAACGAATATATAATGAATAATTCAAAATGTCTAATCAAAGCGTGAAATAATGTAACATGCAAGACAAAATGGCAGCACAATAAAGATAGGCTCATGCCACAGTACCCGATGATGAATAATACTTTAGACTGTAGATTTGACCTTTAAATAAACAAAACTCTTGATGAACATCAAGGAATGGAAAAAGAATAAGAACCAGAAAAGGAAGCCAAATGCTATACATATACTCAATTAAAAAGATTTTCATTTCATGATAAAAAATGGTTAGAAATTTTTTAAAGATTATATTAACATGATAATTATAGACGGTTGATTTTAAATTTTCTTAGCAATCTTATGAAATGAAATGGGAATCTCCATTTCATCTATACCATAGAATAGGGAGGATCAAAATCTAGACCTACACTAAACAGTTCATAAAAAAAGACCCATTTCATGATCTATACTTATGACAAATCTACATAAAAAATTCTTGCTTACAAATTTAAAAATAATTAAGTATTGAAACTAACAATGATATTGTTTTCGATATTGATGATGTGCTATCATTCCATTTAAGATAGCACTTTTATAGCAAATGATGATCATCTCCTTGATGATGATGATAAATAAAGACAAACTGAAATGAGGAACAAGAATCTATATCAAAACCAAGATATATGTTAATAAAAATTAAAATAAGCTCCTACAGCAAAAATTTATAGCAACCCTATTGATAATTAGTAGAGACAAAAGAAGAGAAAATTAGACAACAATGTAGTAATTAATATTCATTTTCAGTCTTTGCCCATAAAGGAATTATCAGTTTATTTGGTTACCATAGCTTGAACCTCCAAGAAATCCTCCACCACCGGAAGCGGCGTAGACATCGGAGGGGTCGAGAATTGGTGATGACGACGAAGCCCCATTCCTTCCTCCACCACCGCCACCGCCACCGCCATTACCACCACCACCACCACCACCCAAATGCAGTTCTGATATATCAGGAAACCCATCTCTTCCTTCTTCCCCTTGATCATATAAGAATCCTTTGAAAACATGTCCACCTATTTTGACAACAGCTTGATATGCATACTCATCTTCACCATCATCAACAGCGGTGACTCGAACACACTTGAACACAGCTGGGGCTCGTAATTGTCCCGGCAATCCCTCTTTAAAACTCGCATCTATGTACACAGTTCAACATACCCAATTCAATACAAAACATAAAATACATAGATTTACACATAAAAATAAATAAATAAATAAAAAGAAGTGTTAGATTTCAAACCTTGGTGACTAGAACTAGTATCGAAGCTTCGAGGAGGAGTGTTGGAAGTGGAAGTATGTGAAGTTGTGGTGGTTTGTGAATTAATGAGTCTAGGTTTCTTAGCACCGGAGGTGGAACCGGAAGAGCCGGCGGTGGCGGCGGCTGCAGCGGCCATGAGCTGTCGTTCACGGCGGCGAGAGGCCGGAACCCAAGTGCTCTTGACGTGTGTTGCACAATCAAAACCTCTACTTTTGCAACAAGTTCTACATCTGCGATGAGTACAGTCTTTTTTGGCCTGGTTTCCACAGTCTTGGCATGTGGTGGCGGAGTTCGATGAGGCCGACCCACCACCAATTCCAGTACCAGTCCCTGTGCCAGTTGTTCCAGTCTGAGTTTGCATAAAATTTGATGGACTAGTGTGATCGAGAAACATGGGTTTCTTGAGATAATTCGAGTGTTGTTGTTGCTGCTGCTGCTGCTGCTGCTGCGATTGTTGGTTTTGCCAAAACTGAATTCCACTACTACTTCTACAACGATTGTTGTTGTTCAACACATCTTCATCGGGGAGACACGGCGTGGCGGTGAGGAGAGGGATGACGCCCACTCCGACGCCCAGAGCGGTGGAGGCCGCGGCGTTGGAAGCGTTGATTGCGTGATGATGATGAGGATCGGAGATGATGGGTTCATTGCTGTTGTTGTTGTGGTGGTGGAACGATGAGGCGGGCGCCACAACAAACACGTCTCGGAGACCCACCATCCCCATCTCTGGCGGAAGGCCGTAATTGATTTGATGGTGGCGTGTGGTGGCGGAAGACCACATTCCGCCACCACCGCCACCGCCTCCACCGGCGGTGGTGGATGCGGATCCACCACCGGCGGTGGGCCCGGCATTGAAGCCGAGGGAAAGGTCTTCAGCAGCTCGGCCAGAGGTAGAAGACGAAGCTACCCAGTCTGCAAAAGCACCAGAATCTGAAGGCAGCCTCCTGGAAGCCACAACTGCAGACTCTCTCTGATAACAAATTCCAATTCCAATCTTTATATATATATCTCTATATATATTTATATATACAGAGAGACAAAACTCTGAAAGAAAATCTTTAAATCTTGGGGGAAAAAAAAATTAACTATTTATGTAGGTGTTATGTAAGTGGGGTCTCTGAAATTCTTTCAGAAGGAAGATTTTTAGAGAGAGAGAGAGAGAGAGAGAGGGGAAGGGAAGATCTTGTGGGATGACTTTCTCTCTCTTTCTCACTGTGTATATATCTATGTATATATATGTCTCTCTCTCTCTAATTACTACTGTTGGTATACAGAGACTGTTGGGTCTGCTTCTATTGTTGAGCTACTACTACTACTACTGTCAATTGGCTTTTCTGATGAAAAAGTTTCTTTGAGAGAGAGAGAGAGAGAGAGAGAGAGAGGGACTACTGAGCTTCTTGGCCAGTGATAACAGAAGGGTGAGAGAGAGAGAGAGTGGAAAAAATGTAATAACGACTCTTCTACCCTTTCCTCTGTATTTTCTCTGCTGTTATCGTTGCCGACCTTTCTCTCTCATCACCATCATCGTCGTCTTCTTCTTCTTCTTCTTCTCTGAGCTTCTTTATCTCCCTCTTCTCTCACTCTCTTGCTTTTTATCTCTCTTGTTTAGAAAGCGAAACTGAGGTGGGTTCCTCTCTACCTCTCACTTGTCTCTCTCTCTCCAATAATAATCACACTTAACTATAGTTAGGGAAAGGAGGAGTATAAAGACTTTTGTTCTCTAGTTTTTGTAATTTTATCGAGGCCCTAAAGTCACATGACACCTCTCCTTCGTTTGGCCAACTTCTCCTCTCCCCTCTCTTCATCTCCTGCACTAATTTCACTCTTCCAACAGCGCGTGAACACGTCCTAAAAATGAAAGGGTTTAGTTAACATCATCAGAGTTCGTCAATTCTTTTATCAAATTTAAATTTGATAAAAAAAAAAAAAATTTCTTTTTTATTTTAATGATTTTATTAGATGAATATCAAATTAAAAATATCAAATTTTTTTTTTTATCACATTGAGAATGTCGGGGACATTTCATCATTTCACTGTTTACAGCAGTTGGATTTGTGGCACCAAAGGTCTCTCGGATGATCACTTCTTTGTAAAAATTTATAAAAAAATTACATTGATCAGTCGACAGATCAGATATTTGTTCAGTCGACTTGTATTTTGATCTAAGCTCAAAATCCTCCGTTGGGACACTTGATATCAAATGGAGTTTTTAGTCAAATTTAGTGAAAAAACAAAAAATTACACCGTTAGAAATGTTTTAATAAACTCTTTAAGGTCTCGTTTGGAAAATTGGTTATTTTAATTTTTAACTATTTTAGTAAACTAAAATATTTATATTTGGGAAGAGAGTTAGATTTTTTTTGTAGTTGGATATGATATTTGTAAAAAAAAGTGAAATAATTATAAGTTTGATGTGATATTTTGGCTCATTTTGGAAAGTGGGGCCACTTCTCAGCTTTTAACCCACTTCTCTCTCTCACAAAAAAGTAAAAAAAAAAAATTAAAAAGTAACTTTTAACCATATTCTCAAAACACCATTTTGTCTTATTGGTTATTTTAGTTTATTTTATCTTTTTATAGATTTTAGGATTAATTACACTACTAGTCCCTATAGTTTGTGTTTTTGTGTCACTTTGGTCCCTGACTTTTCAATTGTGACACATTTGACCATGAATTTTGAATCTTGTTTCAAATAATGACAATTAAAAATATTATTAGATTTTTCAAGGGTAAAATCGTCAATTTAATAATATATAAACTAATTTGATAAAAATAAATGTCAAAAAAATATTTTTTATTTTTTTAAAATTATTTTTATCAACCAATGATAAAATTATGTAAAATTAATAAAAATTACATGATTAATTTTTTAAAATTAATTTTACGTGATCATCATCCAAACACATAATAAAAATTAATTTGGTAAAAAAAATAAATAAATGTCTAAAAGATTTATCAATTTTATATAATTTTATTTTTAATAGGTAGAAATAATTTTTAAAAATTCAAAAATATTTGTTTGACATTTATTTTTGTCAAATTAGTTTATATTTTACCAAATTGACAATTTTACCCTTGAAAAATTTAATTATATATTCAATTGTCTTTATTTGGAACACGATTCCAAATTCACGATTATATGTGTCACAATTGAAAAGTCAAAAATTAAAATGACATAAACCCCAAACTATAGGGACTATTTGTGTAATTTACCCTAGATTTTAACCTAATGAAACAATTTTCAGCCTCCCAAACAGTTGCAAATGAAAAAGAAAGATAAGTGTGTGGAGGGTGTGTGAAATAATTATCTTTTATTTATGTTTTTATTTTTTTTAAGGTAAATTACCAATGTATCATAATAGTTGGATTTAATTTCTATCAAGTTCTATTAAAAATAAGTTTTAGTAAAATTGTCACTAAAAATAATTTTTTTGAGACTTTTTTTTTTTGGTATATAATGCTAAAAATTGATATTTAGTGACTTTTTTTGTCACGATTTTTATAAATTGTTGCTAAAACTTACAATTAATCACATTTTTCTATGACAAAATTTTCAAACTGTCGTTGAAAATTAAAAATTAGTGACTTTTTGTGATTTTTTAAAATGTCGCTAACTTATAATTAGTGACATTTTTTGTGACAAAATTTTTCAACTGTCGTTAAAAAATAACAATTAGTGACGTTTTTAATAGTGTTTGATAAAAAATGTCATTAGTTCTCACAAAACCTATTGAACAATAAATCTACCTATTAGGACCTATACGTAAACCTCCCAAATTTTTATATAAATCTAGAGTTATGCTACAGATCTCAAATGAATTACCAAATATTCTATCAAATCTCTCACATAGGTGTGAGGCTCACACAAATTATATGTGTGAGTCCCACACACACACACAAAATGTTTAATAGAATATTTAGTAATTCATTTAAGATTTATAACATTTTCCATAAACCTATGAATTAAATACATAATAAGAGCATTGATTAATAGTATTTAAATTGAATATATATTACATGATGCATTCCCCCTTGAAAATAAAATTCAATGTACGTAATCTTAATACAAATTTACTTAAATTTTAATAAATTTATAAGAATTTATATCTAAATTACGTAATTTTATATTAAAGTTACATATATTGCCCACCAAAACATTTTCCTACACTTTTATATATGTACAAAAATTTTAAATTTCTTACTAAGCTGGCTAAGGACATTCATTAATAAAATGCATTATAAAAGGATCTATATATATAATTTATAAGTTGAATTTCCCGCAAGTGTAAGAGTGAGTTTGGTATATTTTCAAATAAGTTTAAATAAATGCAATTATTTTGGGTCACGTAATTTATTATTTCTCTGCATATTTTTTTTTATAAAAAGTTAAAAAAATGCACTTATTTGTATCATTCTAAACAATTTTTAAATATTGGATTTAATTTCTCTCAAATTGCCATCTCAATTTGAGAAAGCGTTTCTATTTGATAGGCCTATTATGGTGATCCAAACCGTACATTTTAAGGCTCATGGAAACTATTAATGTAAAAAATTAAGATGATTAGATATCAATAATTATATGTTTGAATTATATATATATTTTAATATATTTATGTAAAAAAATCAAGATGATTAGATATCAGTAATTATATATTTGAATTATATTTATTTTAAAAAAATAGAAGATAAATATAATTTTAATAATAGCTATTAATTTTTTATAATATAAATTTAATTTAAACATATAGTTACAAAATCCGATCATCTTGATTTTTTACATGAATATTCTATTCAACAAGTCATAAAAGTTAATGATTCAGATCATTGAAAATCAGTTTCAAAATGAATCTACTTAATCCAAACATTCTCCTAAGTTGAGATGTTTAACTTGAGAGAAGTCAAACTCTAAATATAAATTAGAGAGAATTTGAGGCGTTTGGTTAGATAAATGTTTATTTTGTAGACTCTCTATTCATATCATTCATGAAAAAAATTAAGTATATCTGAAATTTTTTATTTATTTTTATTTTTTATAGTTTGTCTTTAAAAAATAGGTGACTTATTATATAAAATAAAATTAAAAACAATTTCATATTTTTTGAAACAAATACAATAAAATAAAAGTAGTATGATTATCAGATTAATTTAATTTTTTTTATGGATAATATATACAGAAATCTTATAAAATAAACGATTCGAATTATTAAAATGAGATTTGTGTTAGGCATTAGGGCCCTCAAATTCTCTAAATTTCAACTTAAGAAAAAACTAGCGTTTAAAAATAAGAAAATAAGATAAATAATAAGTTATGCTTTGCTAATTAAATAAGTCAAAATATTTAAATCACTTTTTAGTATATGCCAAACCAACATTATCCTAACTGTATACAAGAAAGCCTAAAAAAAAAAAAAATGATGAAAAAGAAGTGGGATAAATTACATTTTGCCCTTTTTATATTTATTAATTTTCTTATTTTGGTCTTTAAATTATTATTATTATTATTATTTTTTTTTCATGTCTTTACTTTTTTTCACTTTACTCGAAAAGCTAATTTATGCTCAAAATTAGACAAAAAAATGACATAATAACTGTCACATAAAATAAAAAAATATTATTATATTAAAATTTAAGTTTATTTTAAAAGTTTGAGTTATATATAATAAAATATTTTTATACCACGTATGTGACTATTAATGTGTTATTTTCTATTTAATTTTAAACATAAATTAACTTTAAGAGTAAAGTGAAAAAAAACGTAAAAGATAAAGGGTCAAAAAAAAAAAAAAAACATTGGAGGATGTTTGGATTGATTTAAATAAATATATTTTTTGACTTTTTATAAAAATATATACAAAAAATAATAAAAAAATAATGTGACTCAAAAAAAATAAACAAAAGATTAAAAATATGTTTTTTTTTTAAAGTCATACCAAATAGTCCATTAGATTGTACTTCTGAAAAATCTAGCAAAATCATAACTTCGGCAATAAATTTAGCTACTCACTAGAAATATTCTAAGAGCATCTTTATTGGTATGTTAAAGCATCTCTAATGTTTCCTTTTTTTTAATTAAATTTAAATTAGATAAAAAAATATAATTTTGGTGTTGAACGTTAATATCAAACCAATATTAAATTGAAAGTTATTCAAACTTTTCATCAAATTAAGGATGGTTGGAACTTTCATCAAATTACTGTGTTGGGACTATACACCGGATGACTAGTCAATTGTCCTCTCAAATAACCTCTTCCTTGCTTAGACTTTTCGTAAATTTACACTAACTGATTAACTAGCCGAACATCTTTCTGGTCGACCGTGGTTTGATAATTTTTTTTTTTATTAAAAAACTCAATATCAAAAGAAATTTTTAGTCAAATTTAATTAAAAAAAAGAGTCAACATTAGAAATATTCTTATAGAACAATTTCAAAAGGCAAATTATATGACTTTGCAAAAAATCTACTCTACGGATACGCCAAACATCATGCTGAAAATGTGATAATATTATTTATGGCAAGGTAATTAAGTTTTTGTTTTTAAAAATAATATTTGTCATAGGATCTATTTCATCATATTATATTATTTTATAAATATATTCACATACAAAATGCATTCATATATGATGGATCGATCATTATTTTAAAAATATTTTGGTTCATCATAACACAGAAAAATTACATGATACAAGTGAAAATTTTATTAAAATATGA
Organism: Camellia lanceoleosa; assembly: GCA_025200525.1. Classification (NCBI taxonomy): domain Eukaryota; kingdom Viridiplantae; phylum Streptophyta; class Magnoliopsida; order Ericales; family Theaceae; genus Camellia; species Camellia lanceoleosa. The sequence goes on from CM045768.1 coordinate 106,677,209, forward strand.
AAGTAATATATAATACCTCATTACTTTAATGGTTATATATGTAGCACCTAACATGCATGGGTTATACTATTATACAATATACCCCAAAATGTTTCTCTTATTTTTAAAGTACCCCCAAACGAACAATGTGAAAGGAATTTTACAATATAAAAATAAAAAACATAAATGCATGCGCTTATTCATGTATTGGGCGGTGTTTGTTTTCAAAGTTTGATTGGGTAAGAGCGTGAGTCTCTTAAGATTGAATGGAAAGATTAATAGTGTGAATTTTAAATATAAAATATAAAATAAATTGTATTTGTTTAGTAGTTATATGTATAGAATTTGGTTTAGATGGTTTGTTTTTTTTTTTTTAAAAATAAAAAAAAAATAAGTTATAAAAACAAAAAAAAAAAACATCATATAAAAAATATAAATTTTTTTTTTTTTTAAAAAAAAAAAAAAAAAAAAAAAAAAAAAAAAAAAAAAAAAAACTTTTTTAGCCTAAAAAATAAAAAAAAAAAAAACTCACTTCTAAGCGACACCATAGTACTATTAGTTAATTGAGATTAAACATAAATTTATATAAAAATCATTAATCAAGGAAATTTTGTTGTTTTCTTGGTAAAGTAAGAGTATAATAGTAGTTTCACCTCTAATAAAATGAGAAATTCTAATATATATACTCTTAAAAGGGATGTATCATATACGCGTCTAATTATGTCAATTTTTTTTAGTTAGAATTAATTTTTTCTTTAGTTATGATATCATTTTAATTATGATTAATGAAATATTTAGTTATATCTCATATTGTATTTAGTTATGATTTATTTATTTATTTATTTTGATAGTTATATCTTATATTGTATTTAATTATATTATTTTCTTCTTTAATTATAAGATACATATGATACATACCTTCGAGAATTATTTTAGGTTCTTCGTTTTTGGACTTATACCTAAAATCATTTGGAAAGATGGAAAAAAAGTATTTTTTACTTTTTTCAAAATTATTTTAATATGTTGTCACATCAGTACACAAAGAGTTTGATTGACCATATTACCCTCATAAAATTATGTGAAATTACAACTTTATTTTAGTTCTCTTTCATACATGAAAGGGTATTTTCATAATTTTAAAAATTGATTATTTTCAACATGCCAAGTGATTTTTTGCTCAAATAAATTGACTTTTGACTTGAAAATAAATCATATTTTTATTTATTTATTTATTTTTTTGGGATTACCAGGAGTGTGTACCATAGATCCGTAGTATTTCCCTAATAAAATTAGATTGTAAAACCCAATCTCCCATGGAATTAACCACCTTGGAGGGAATTTATGGACATTTTGGCAACATTAGTAAAAAGCCCACTTTTTTTTGGCTTTTTTATTCAAAAGAATTCAACTTTTTGTCAAAAAAAAGTTATTAAAAAATTAAAAAATTAATTTTTTACTAACTTTCCAGAATACCACATAGTCTTATTGAAGGTTTGATGTCATTGTTGCAAAACAAAGATGATTGATGTAAGATCCACCAGATTGTTACTCCAATCTCATTACCAATTTTTTTTTTTTGGGTAGAACTAGAGCTTAGAATTAGGATTCGTTTGAAATGTGGATTGACTTTTTGACTATTTTAGTTTGAGACTAAAAAGTCTCGTTTGGAATAAATTTTTGACTTTCTGATTTTTGTGAGAGAAAAAATAAAATAATTATAATTTAAATGTGATATTTTGTCTTATTAAACTGTAAAATTTATTTTAATTGTAACTATTTTAATCAAAAAAATCATATTTAACTTATGCCAAACGAGACCTAACTAAAACGCAGAGTTACATAAATATGGGGTAATAAGTACCCATAGATCAAGTAATAGTTGATTACAAACACAAGAAAGTGTCATTTTGAGAACATAATAAAAAGTCACGTTTTTTTGGACAAAATGTCCAAAAACGTGATTGTCAAAAATGCAATAAATTTTTTTTGGAAAGTATCAAAAACACAGTCTTAAAATTACAAATTAGGACCTATGAAAAAAATATAAAAAATAAATCTCTTATGTTGAGTAAGGGTATTTTAGTCATTTTAATTTGATTCGACACCATAAATAAATATTAAACTAAAAAACAAAAAGTTAACTTTTTATCAACTTTCTAAATCACTTCCAAACAAGTTAAAAAACTTTATAAAAGCTCAAAAATTTACTTTTTACCAACTTTCTAAAACAACCCACAGAGTGTTGATAAACACTGAAACCCTTCAACCCCTGACCATGATTTGCCATCAGATCCGCGCAGGCATTGGCTTCACGATAGATAAGCTTTGTGAATCGCAGGTATCGCATGAGCCGATTTTGAGAATCTCATTACCTTCGGAATAAAACAAACAAGACCTTGGAGATATATATGTAGGTGAAAATATAGTAGAGACAAAAAAAGGTTGAGCTGCCCTTGAACTTGAGGGGCTTATGGGTTCACCGAAAGTCTTATTTTAATAATTTTAATTATTTATTTTATAAATTTTTTATATATATCATTTATGAAAAAAAATAAAATCAATTCAATAAATATTTTATCGTGTTTATTATAAAAAAAATAAATTGTTTATTTTAAAAAATATACTTGTTAATTTTTTCAAATACAAATGTAATAAAATAAAAACTATCTAATTATGAGATGAACTTAATTTTTTTTATTATAAATAATATAGATTAAAAATTTTATAATATGAAACTATTCAAATAAATGAAATAAAATAATTAATAGGCTCTTCGGACTCTCAAATTAAAAAAATAGAGAGAATTCCACAAAGAAATTGTACATAAGAAAGATAAAGATGATTCTCACGCGCTATCAATGAGCGTTTTTTTAATCTGTAGCAGAGACACTTGTGATTGTAGGGCAGGGTCTATGCTAGGGCACAATGGAAGTATAATTTGTGCATGTTTTAGGACTCGAAATAAATGAAAGTTGGGTCAAATCAGTACGTTAATGGCTACAAGAAAATGGAAAGAAAGCTACTCGCGAGAGTACACTACTCTGTACTCGCTTTCTTTGATGAAAGGTATGTTAATTGTTAAACCTAAGTTAAACGTGTGTTTGGTATATTAAACTTTTTTTTTGGTGTGTTTGCGTGTGGAGAACATGGCAAGAATTTGAATGCTAGGGCACGTGAAAGAGTGATTGGAAAAGCAATTTCGGGCCTTTAAGAGGCCAAGAATCTCTCTCTCTCTCTCTCTCTCTCTCAAAAAGACTTTCTCTCTAGGTTCATTCAATTCATCTCCCTCTTCCTCTAAAGATCACCTAGCCAAGTGTGTTTCAAAGTCTCTCTTTTTCAAAGCGCTCTCCCTCTTTCCCTCTCCCTCACTCTCTAGTGACTGTGGAAAGCACTAATCTAGGAGTTGTTTTGAGTGTAATTTATAAATTGATTTTTTTTTATTTATTATTAAAAATTATATTAAAAAAATAAATAGATAATTGAAAAATAAATTAATAAGTTAATAAATAACTTATTTTTGGTGTCCCCAAAAGAAACTTAAATTGGTGCTTGAATGGAGAAGTTATTCCATAAGTCTAAAATTCCATCTTGATAGTGTGTCCGACTAATAGAAATAATATATGGAGAAGAATAGTCGCAATATATGAAGTAATTTCATAAATTTTGTCAATGTATTATTAATTTTTTAAAAAATAACTACTACATTCTTTAAAAAATTATTAATTTGACATTCTACATCTACACGATGACATGATATACTTAACCTATTGAATAATTTCTTGCTTGACATAATGACTAATAGTTTGTTTTCCAATTCTCATGATAAAAGTTGTGAGTTCAAGCCATGTGTAGGTTGTTAGACTGATTTCGTTTCTCTTTGAAAAATTCTATTTATATATAAAATTTTACAAATATATTGTGATAATACTATTATTATAAATAAATTTATTTTTATAAGTGTATTGTTTTAAAGTGAATGGCCACTATTTAATCATATCATTTTATATAAAAATTCTGTATGAATTGTATATCATTACTCTTTTCCTTTTCCTTAAATTTAAGATAGAGTAGGTCATTCTTTTGCCCAAAAAAAAGAACAGACTTTTTTGTTTTTAGTGATTGTTATTGTCAATTGATAGCTATAGCAGTTTCATTCGGCCTTCGTTTAGCATAAATTAAAATGAAGTGTTTTTTGGTTAAAATAGTTATAAACAAATAAAATAGATTTTTTAGTCTAATAAAATAAAATGTTACATTCAAATGATAATCATTTCATTTTTTCTTTCATAAAAGTAAAAAAAATCAAAAAATTTATCTCAAACAAAACTTTTTAACCCCCAAATTAAAATAGCAAAAAAAAATAAAAAGTAAAAAAACCAACCCACATCTCAAATAGATCCTCAAAAATCAAGTTCTTATGGAATGTCGCAAGTATTGTAAAAAAATGACATTTTATGCTAAAATTTAGCATAAGGTTTGATGAAATGCTTTATGCTAAATTTTAGCTAAAACTCTTATCTTTCTCTTTCAATAGACCAACAAATGATATTTTGATTTGACCTTTTGCAAAGAAAGTGAAAATAATAAATAATGCACCGTTGAAACAACATTGTTAAAAATTAATCTTTTCACACTGCTTTCAAAATTTGATTTTGACTATTAATTTTAGTCTTTTAGTATTGAAGATGCTCTAAGGAGTTAAGCATAAGAGTTTCACATTCAGATAATTTTCAAAGATTATAAATGCACAACATTCAAACTTAACTGGAATATATTATTTGTAAATGTTTATATGTATTTAAAATTTATTTATAAAATCTTATATTAGATGATAAGTGGAGAAAATTAGAATTCTCCATCATTAAAATAAAAAAATAAAAATAAAAAGAACTAGGATAGCACTTGCTTCTTTTATGTCCCACATTAGTGTTTTTAGGATTTGGAAAGCAATTCACCTCATTGTCTAACTTAGCTTGAAGTGTGGTTTGATTTGTGTGTAGTGTAGCTAAGTTAATTGCCCTTTTTTCTTTCTTTGCCTATATTATTGCACCCATGATCGAGAATCATTTCCCTATCTAGCTTTTTGTAAAAGAAAGGAAGAAAAGAAATGAGTGGTCATTTTGTGGTGGTTTTGGTACTCAAGGCCATGGTTTACACAAATCCAAGGTCATTATATTTTGTGCCGAAAAGTACGTATTGTAATCCTTTGGCTTGGAATTATACAATAATTTCGGAATACAATATAAAATTACTTACGTGATATTTTAAATTAATCATATTGTGAAAGATTTTATTGATAAGACATATTTACACATCTTTGATAAATATATAGAGCATCTTCACTTGATTATTTAAAAATTGATATGTCAAATTTTTTTGAAGACTTAGGTCTCAAATTAGCATATGCAAATGTATTAATTACTAATGTTAGTATTGTTTAATCATTGGTCAAGTTGTTTGGATGAACTAGATTAGATAGGATTAGCATTATTAAGACTATTAATTGTGGGATTTTCAATCCCTTTGAAATTTGTATCATATCTCTTATTCAATCCCTAACAAAATCCTATCAATTTTGCAATGTAATAAATTAGTTTAAATTTCTCCTTAGACCTCCATTTTGTATCCCATGTCCTCTTGGGATTCAATGGTCTTCCATATTGAGAATACCATGCCATGTTGGACTGTTAGTCTTGAACTTCAATTTTCTTAATTAAACATCAGATTATGTATTTTATTAGATTATTAATCCAATTCTAAAGCCATATTTGCCCAAACAAACATATACAATGTATAAAACAATCCCACTCTAAGATATATAGATGCACACTATACTAATTTACACTACATACTCGCCTGGCTTGGTTTGTATTTGGAGATATTATTTCAAAAATAATTTTTTTTGAAGAGAGTTTAGAATTGTTTGATTGTAAATTTTGAAAATAGCTTTGGAGTTTGTAATGATTTGATATATATATATACACCGTAGTTGAATAAATATGTATGAGAGAAAAAATAATTGAGAAGGAGAAAAAAAAGACAAAAAGTGATTGATTGATCTGTAATAGAAAGAAAAGTAATTAAAAATTTTTTTTAACCAAACATATTTTTAAAATTTTTTCTTCAAAAATATATTTTGATAGACAAATCAAATATGTCCATTATATTTTTTATTATCTTTCTTAATATTTGTTCGGAAAGTGTTTCGGTTACTACTCACAATAACGAAATAGACACTTCGGAATACTTGTTTTTGGTGGGGATAGAGGATTGTTTTAAATTTAAGGGAGGACTATACGTAGGTGGGAGTTAGAAAAAAAAATTATAAATATATAGTAGTATAAGTGTGTCTGTGGTGGGAAGCAAATAGAAGGTTGTAAAGTATGAGTTGTCAGTTGCATCCTTCCATATGTTGGTAATTTTTTTTTTTCCCTAACTCCCACTTACATATAATTTCCTCTAAATTTAATAAAAATAGACTTTCCTCAATAGGTCACTCCACAATCCACATTATAGTTACCTCTGTTATTCACCTTCATTACGTATTTTTTGTGACAAATATTATATAATTTTTTGATAGAGTTATAACAACCTGTGATTTAGAAATGAAGTTAAGCATTTTTATAATAATTTATGTATTTTTATGATAATATTACGTATTTTTATGATAACATTACACATTTGTGATTAAAATATGTTTACATAAAAGAAAAATGTAATATTATCATAAAAATACGTAATATTACCATAAAATATGTACTTTTATTTTTGAATTACAAATTATCGTAATTCTAACTAAAAATATAATATATATATATATATATATATAAATACATAACATATAACACCCCGAAATAATTAACAATAAAACCAACTCACAATATTAATTAAATAACAACATGAGACAAAGTATTTTATCTTTCATACATATTATTCCATTTTGCAAAAGGGATAACATATGCAATAATACATTCATATGTCATAATCCTGAATCTATAACATGTGTTATAAACAAAACAGATGAAATAAAATTTAAACAGATAAATTAATGTCCTAACGGCTACAACTTTCCAAGACGGTACTTGTTATAACAAAAATGAGTTTAAGCTCAATACATAAAGCCATAGACTTGTACAAAAATAGATACAACAATAACAAAAAATGAAGCTATTGGCTCCTAGTCCTCCTAAGTTACTGTCTTGGCGGAAACATATCATCAGTACTTGAAAATAGTTTTTCACATAGGGTGAGTCAAAGCCTAGTAAATAAATTCTAACACAGTGTATGAATCTTAACAAAGCCATAAGCTAAATTCATATGTAATGCTCGTGCCAAAACAATTTATATCTCTTTCCAAAAACCATGCAATGCTAAGTTTATATCACAATTCATGAAATCATTTCATTTGCAACAAAAAACAAGGTAGTGGATATAACTCTGGGAATCTCTAGGATGTGTATACAAGTAGGCTACAAGCACTACCAATTGCCATTTTTACCGGTACTAATCGGAAGGGTCGGCACCTATCCGTGCGATTTTCTAGACTTTTACAAAGGATACACAGATCAACATAATACCACAATTATACTCCTTACCCAGATTCACCAAAGGTATTCATTTATTTTTTCTCTATTTTTTAACCATTTTCAATGTTTTAAATATGTTACAATGCTCAATGCAAATAGATGGAAAATTAGTTTCAATTCACCTAATTCTCAAGCAATTTCTACAACAATCATAACTATTCTCCATCGATAGTTCAAAACAGATATCTCTAAACAGATAAATAATTTCCAATAAAGATATACTTTCCAACATTTTAAGATAGGAGTGATAATTCATATCCAATTTCACTACTATCATCATCATTATCGTTCCAATTTCATAAAACCAATATCAATTCCATTTTCTCTTTACAAAATCAAATGTTCACAATTTAGGGCAAAATCTTATTTCTTTAAAAATCAACTCCAAGGATAAAAATCAACCATTTCATCACAACTCAACCACATTTACAAACCCATATACATATTCAAGAACCCATTTTTTAAACCCCTCTTTTGATTTCAAACCAAAACCCTAAATTTTTATCAAAAATTCCCAAATTACAATATCATTTTTAAAAGACAAATAACTAAGTTAAAACTCATAAAAAGAGTCAAAGTAATCTCTACCCCAAAGAAAATGACACAAAAGAAAGATGGGTAGAACTTGATGGTATTGAAAATGCGAACTTCTCTAATTAAAACGAAACCCTCGATATGCTCTACTTTTTTTTTATCAAAGGGTTTAGGGTGAGGATATGTATGGATTGAGAGTATTTGGGTCAAATGTTCAAGAATTAAAGAAAGAGAGATTGTAGACCTAAAGTTTTGAAATGTTTAAAGAGAGATATATATGAAAAAGTGACTTTTCGGAATTGATATATGCACAAACCGCTCGAGCGAAGAACACCACCGTCCTAGCATTTTTGCAGGCCTACAAAAGTATTGAGAGTTTCAAAAGACTGATCGAGCACAAGAAGGACCACTTGAACACAAGAAACATCGCTTAAGCTAAGAATGCCATATTCGTAGTAGTTTTGCAGACCTGTAAAAGTACAGGAAGTTCTCAAAGTTCGCTTGAGCGCAAAAAGGTTTGCTCGAGTAAACAAGCCAAAATCTGGGTAATAACAGTTTTGAAAAACTAACTCCCAACCTGTTTCAAGCACAACCAAGACACTCTAATAACCAAACTCAATAAGGAATGAGATGAAAGAAGACATGAATAACCATCAAGACAAGAAAATCGGGATCCAAAACAATGAATGGGTTGAGTTTAAACTAGAATTGCTACATAACAAATATTACAAAAATACATAACAAGAGCACATATATACTTTACAAAATACGTAACAAGAGTATATATGTATCGTTTGTTTGTGTGTATTCTGACACGACCCCTAGTAAAAATAGTAACTTGGGCGTGAATTGAAAATGCTAACAAGTCCGAATCATCAGGGGTATAAATTTGGTCAGGCCAGGCCTGGCTCGGCTTGACCTGCTTGGGCTCTGGCTCAACCCAACTCACTATCGGGTAGTGCAAGCTCCCGCCAAGTTGGTCCATAGGCCAAAAAATTAGGCCAGACCTAGGCCCAAGCCCATGGGAGGTATTTGGGCTTAGGCCGGGCAAGGCCAAGGGGCTTGGGCCAAGGCTTAAGCTTGGGGCTGCCCTGGGCCTGGCAATTATTTTTATTTTTATTTTTTTCCCTACCAAAATTTTAATTTTTTTTTTCCATAAAAACGGACACTTGGTCTCAGGTTGGCCTTTAAGTGAGCCTTGAGCCGGCCAGTGGGCCGGGCTCATGGGCCAAGCCAAGTTGAGCTTCGAAATAGACGGCTCAAGCCGAGACCTAGAGTCTTAGGCTGGGCTCGAGCCGCACCAGGTTGCAGACTAGTGGGCCAAATTTACACCGCTACCAATCATCTTAGGATCTATGAAATTTAGGCTTTGCTAAGTTGAACCTCCATATAATTATAGGGAAATAACTAGGCAGTGAGGTCAAAAAAAAATTAATTATACAGAAATGAAAAATATTATAAATATGAATAATTATAATCATAATTTATTTATTTATTTATAATTAATTTATACTGAAACAGTGTGATTGTCCCTGTAATTGTCCGTGTAATTATCTACACTCTTCCAACAATAAAATTTATTTATTTATTGTTTATTTTATTTAATTGATAAAAGTGTAATAATCCACTATGTCTAAAGGCTTGTTTCGTTGTTTTTTATTTTCATTTTCTAGAAAACACAGGCGAATTATTTTGGGGAAAAAATTATGTAAACAATCCAATATCATTTTATCTCTTTTAAACCATCACTTACTATCATTTTACTCTCTCAACTATGAATTGTTAAACTTTGTACTCTATAAATTATGAATTAATATGAACCTTTTGTTAAAGATCTGTCACATAAATAAATAAATAAAAATTGATATACGACTTCCACATAATATTTCAAATTTTGTGAATCATTTAAAATGATTTTAATATTTTATTTATCTCTTTCCCTCCTTTGTCTTACTCATGATGGTTTTTTGTGTATATGTCTAAATTGATAGGAGAATATTACAATTTACATATGTCCTAATAATTACATCAAATTAAACAATCAACTATTTATGAAAGTCCAACAAACGAATTTTTTAATCCTAAGTCAAAAGTTCTAACTCAAAAAAATCAACTAAATTTTTTTTCACCAAACGATAACATACCCACAAACCCAACACCAACAACCTTTATATTTTACAAAAAAGACTCTCATATTGAGAAATAAATAATCAATCATATCCCTTGACCTCTCAATTGAATTTAAAAGAGTGGCCAATTGAGCTAACCCAAATCGGTCAAGGTGACAAACTGTAGGGTAAAATCATACTGAGTAATAGTTTACAAGGTAAATTACATTTTACTCCCCTCAACTATTGTCTTGTTTCAGTTTATTTCTCTCAATTAAAAATTGTAACACCTAAAACATTTCATCTACTAATTATTTTCAATTTGGACCTTTATAAAGAAATTACCTTTTCATTAATAGGATAAATTGCAATTTATCCCCTTAAACTATCACCCAATATCACTGTATCCACTCAACTAAGAAAATGATATGTTTGCCACTTTAGATTATAAAAATTTATATCAATGTAAATATTTTGTTAAGCCTCTTAAATAGATGAAAAAGTAAAATGTGACTTACACATGACATCCCAAATGAAATGCCTAAAATAACATTATTAGTATGTTAGGTTTAATTTTTAAAAATTTATTTCGAGTTTTTTTTATTTTTTTTAATTTTTTGTTTTTAGTGAACTTTATTTTTTGAGTTATTTATTTATTATTATTTTTTACTTTTAAAGTACATCTAATCGAGATGTATCTAAAATCAATATTTATAAAGAAATCTAAAAAAAAATTCACTAAAAATAGCATTATTTTTTTTTGTTGTCTTTAATGATTTTTTTAATAAAAAAATTCACAAATATTTACTTTTTAGGTGCACCTATTGTTTTTTTAATTTAAAAAATGAGCAAAATATGAAAAAAAATTACTAAAAGCAAAAAATATAATTTAAAAACAAAAATTCAAAAATGTATTTTAGTTTAAAAATCAAACAATTTTTTAGTTGAGGGGGTAGAGTAATAGTGATAATTCATTGGGGTAAAGTGTAATTTATCTCTATAGTTGAAAGGGTATTTTCATCATTACAGTCCAAATTGAAAAAAAAAAAGGGTGATATATGAGGAGGGTTAAGTGTTACAATTTTTAGGTTAAGGGGATAAAATGAAATGAGACAATAATTGATGGGGTAAAATGTAATTTTCCCTAGTTTAATATGGCAAAGTGCAACATTTTTTCAATTAAAGGGGTAAAGTGATAGTTTAAGAGGATAAAGTGTTATTTATCCTATAGTTGAAATGGTATTTTGACAATGAAAATGTAGATTGAAAATAATAATAATAATAAATGAAGAAGGTGGTAAGTATTGCAATTTTTAAATCATAAGGGTAAAGTGATCCAAAACGATAGTTTAGAGTGTAAAATGTAATTTATCTTAAATATTATTTATCATTTTGTTGTAAAATTTTTCAAGCATATATTCATTTGAAAAATAAAAAAATTAAATAAAAATCATTCAAGAATTTTGTCAAAGGCTAAAAGTAGGCCTAACTCAATAGGATCTAAATAAATTCCATTTTCTAGGAGTTGTCAACATCATTGTATCCAAAGGAAACTACATTTCACTTGGATGTTTACATAATTCGAAACCAATATAAAGCCCTATATCACCAAGCTAGCCTTTATTTATTTATTTTTTTTCTTTTTAATGAGGACAACTAGCTTCTAAACCAAACCCTAAAAAGGCATAGTCTAATTTGCTATTATTTTTTTTTTTTTGGATATTTACGAGTAGATTGTAATAAGTGAATTTATTATTTCAGAAGTTTTATAAAAAAAATTTGTTATAAAAAAATCATTAATTTTAAATTTTAATGATAATTTATAAAAATTATGATAAAAAGTCATTAATTATTAATTTTTAGCGATGCATGTAAAAAATTATCACAAAAAATTATTTTTAGTGACAATTTTACAAAAATTTATTTTCAATAAGACTTGATGAAAATTAAATCTAGCTATTAGCTATTAGAACTTATTAAGAGTTTACTCTTATTTTCCCCCATATTGATAAATCTTTTTGGTTCAATAGGTTGTACAGTTTTTTTTTTGGGGTGCTTATACAGTTGTTTTCAGTGTGCTCTGCAAATTTGGACAATGGTGAATTAGGACAGCCAATTTGTGTAACTACGTGAAGCATTGCATTTTAATTTGAGAATCCAAGAATTCATAGTGGAATTAAAAATAATAATAATAAAAAAATAAAAATTGCCAATTAATTTACTTGAATCCAATTCACAAATTGTATGAAATCAGGCACATTTCTAATGAGATATCTAAGTTAGTCAAAAACAAGATAATAGTACTCACTTAAGTATGCAATACATAATTATGTCATCACTTACTACATCAACATTCAATCGTCCTCACAAAATGAGATAAAAACATATAGGGGTAAAATCACTTTTCATGAACTCAAGATTTTCAAAGTTAGTTAGTTTTGATACGAAGTTATTACATTCCAGATTTTTGAGATTTAAACCCAAAAGAATATTCTTGCACAACAAAGAAAAGATAATAGATATTAAAAATAAATTACCGTTCTAAATGTAGATATTTTGTATCATTCAATACAAGATCTATTCATTACATACATTTTATATTCATCACTATGTAGCATGAATATATCGTATGTAAATTAAAACATATTAATATTCTTTACAAAAAATGCCCTTAGATTTATTTCAAAAAGACCCTTTGCAAAAATAAAGGCACTTTGCCTACAAAATATGAAGCCCCTAGCCAATAATCAACATAGCTCTTTCTAACCCATGTACAAATCCGATGCCAATTCAAGATCATGGCACGTTCTCAACACCTGAATTTTTTTTTAACAATGCAGAGCGAACATATAGTCTAGTATAGAATTCTTTGTCTATTAATATGGTTTCACAAAAACATGTAATCATATATAGGATGCTCAAATCCATATAATTCTTTGTCTATTAATACGTATGGCGATTGATCGCCCCAACAATGTAATTGACCGCTCAGCCCAAAAAACTTGGTTTCAACTCTTATCAACTTATCAACTCCCAAACATGATTAATTGTATTGACAACATAAATCACATGTGATAACAATACATATGAGCGGATATATGTACAAGAATAAAAGGGGTCATGTCCAATTAGAAAACAAATACAAGTAATTGAGTCGGATAGATTAAACTAAATGATATTTTTATGGAATCATTTTTGAGAGATTATATCAAATAAATAATGAAAAAAAAAAATCCTTTTAACATGTTTTAAAATGTCTTTAGAGAGTGATTTGAGAAATTTCAATAACACATACTAAGTTCTTTGAAACTATTTGCTAATTTTAGAAACCTTTGTGGAAACACACAATTAGAAGCAAGTTAAAACTTTTAATAAATTATAAAAACTCAAAAACTTAAAAGCTATGGAGTATTCATTTAGGTTTCTAATATGTGTTTTTGTAAAGGGTTCCTTTTTCTTTATTCAAAAAAAAAAAGGTTCCTTATAATATTCCTTTGAAAATTTTCATTTGTAGTTAATTGTTTACTCACATTTTGTTCCTTTTATATTTTTCCCTTCTTGTTTCTCCTATTGGTTCTTATTTTTGCTTTATGTTGTGAATTAGAATCCATTTGACCTAATAATTATCTTAAGACAATGTTTAATGTTTTTCACTTTTGATGTTATTATTTCTTTCTTTGTCATGTCTAATTACGAGCAATGCCCATAAAATTAACTATGTTGTGAGGCCAGAGATACAATAGCTTAGCTTGGCCCATATGTAACTTAAACATAAAGAATTAGTACTTAATTGTTAAATCAAACACCAAATGAGCTCATAGGAGCATCCCTCAAAGTTGATATGAGCCAATTAAGATTCACATGCTAGCCTCTATTTGAGATTTCCAAGATCACCTTTCTTGTCGGGCCTTGTGCAAAGTTAATTTTGTTGCACCTACTCCTTCCTACCTCTCTAATAAAGGGTTAGTTCCCCTTTAAGCATCTTAGTAGCCCTTGGGACCCTTCCAAGGGAATTGTTTGCCCCACTTTATGGGTGCCATGAGTTGAGGTTTTTTTCCCTCCCTTCCCACTCACCCAACAATTTTTTAAATTATTTGCATAGTAGACCTTGATGATTAGGCATATCACATATGTGCACATTTTGTTTACAAGCAATTTATGCTAGATTAAAATTATATTTCATCTGATGAATTTCATTTTAAAAAATTCAAGTGGATTTCCATCCAATATTTATATATATATATATATTTTTTAATGTGGTGCCTCATCATATATACGCATGTCGATTAATTTTGTGCGGATCCTATATTGTTGAGAATATAAATAATAAAATTACTCACCATTCTAATAACTTAATTTTTTTAAAAATGAATTGATGGTTAATCATTTAAAATATATTAAAACAGATATTAGATATTGCATTCAAATCTCACTCTTACTGATAGTTAAAAATGTGTGTATATGTTCAATCTATTTATAAAAGAGAGTCTAAAAACATGTGAAGACAGGTTGAGAATATAAATAATAAACCCACTTATATGTGCGGAAATAAGTTGAGAATGTGAGTAATAAAGCTAATTTTCTCTGCAACAACTCGACCTATTTGGTGATACCAGCATGGGCTTGACTACTAGGCAAATTAAGCCTTCACCTAAGGCCCCTAAAAAAAAAAAATGCTCTATTTTTATTTATACCTTAATATACAATGTATATGTCACAGAATAAAATCTATGACAATATTTAAGAGAGAAAGAAAGAGAGATTTGTATTATATTGAATATTGTGTTGAATAATTTATACAAGATTTCTTTATATAGGAGAAGAGAAACCTAAGTATGATAATTCTAAATATGGTAATGAATATAATATAGAATATATAATTACTATATTTAACACTGCTCCTTAAACTCAAGTAGGGATACTAACTTGAGTTTGAAAAAAGAAACTAAAACATGAAATAAAACTAAAAAATAAAATAAAAGGCAAATAGATTGTAAAGTCCGAACGAGAGCGCAAGGGCGCTTGAAATAGATTAGAGGCCAGAAATAATGCCGAAAGACAGTTTATGGTCATGTCGGACCATTGTAGAAACAATTTAAGGTCATGCCAGACCGTTGTAAAAACTGGTCGGAACTAATGTTGGGATAGTTTAAGGTTGTGTCGGACCGTTGTAAAAGAACTGGATGTTGAACCAACAAACGTGGCACACACGTAACTTATGACGTGGTATTGAACGGTGATGACAACAAATGATATTGTGTGCCAAGGGGCGACTTATGAGAAAGTGCGCAAGAGGGCAGCTTGGATTGTGCGTAAGAGAAGACAACCTGGGTGGTGCGCTAAGGGACGACTTGGGTGGTGCGCCATAGGGGAGCAGCTTGAGTTGTGTGCTACAGGGGACGGCTTAGGTGGTTTGCATGGTGTATAACCATGTTCATCATGATATAGGTATAATATCCCCCCTTAAACTCAAATAAGTTTGAAGATAGAAATCTATTTAAGGTTGAAGTAAAGGAAAAGATAGAGTGCAATTGAAACACACACACAAAAAAGAAGAACAAAAGATTGTGAGTAAAAAAAAATATGACAAAGATATTTAGGATAGGAATAAACCAGCGAACAAATGAAGAGATTACCGTGAAGTAATATTGAAAGAAAAATATGGCAACATAATGGGTTGAGGTCCGACGGTCGACCAAGGCAAGGCTGTCGCTCGCTGGTGAAGTGAAATTACCAGGTACTTAACTTAGCTCTGATACCATGTTACAATATCTAAGGAAGAGAGAGAGAGAGAGAGATTTGTATTATATTGAATATTGTATTGAATAATTTATACAAGACTCCTTTATATAAGAGGAAAGAAACTTAAGTATGGTGATCCTAAATATGGTAATGAATATAATATGGTATGTATGATAGATAGAATATATAATTATTATATTTAACAAAATCAACGATAAAAAGGAAATTAACACTCTGTTTGTTTCGATGAAAAATATTTTTTACAAATTTTTTTTTCAGAAAATGTTTTTTGTAAAAACATATTTGTATATTTAGTTGCATTCTTGAAACTAATGTACTAATAGTTACATAAGTGATAGTAGTAGTGGCGACAATAGGGTGATGGTGGAGGTGAAAGTTGAGGTGTTGGAATGGTGGTGGCGATGACAACAGTAGTGGTGTGGTAATGGTGGTGGTAGTAGTGATGGGTGAAGCTGGTAGTGGTAATAGTAGTGGTGCGGTGGCAACAACAGAGGTGATAGTAGTTGTGGTTGTGGTCATGGTCATGGTCATGGTATTGTTATAGTTTATGTGGTAACATTGGTAAAATTTTAGTTTGGAAAATATTTTCTGCCTTCTAAAAGTAGAAAACATTTTTCGCATAAATATATTTGTTCCTTTGATTATGAGAAAAAAATTTCTATTGACTTTTGTTTTTCATTATAACAAATTCCACAAAATGCACAAAAAAAAAAAAATAAAAAAATTCTAGAAAATGTTATCCGCCTAAAGAAACGAGGCTTAAAATAAAATAAAAACAAAGCAAAAGTTGGCAAAAAATTTTCTCATTAAATTATCTTGGGAAAATTATTATATATATATATATAAACCTAGAGTTTGAACCCTAGAATAAAATAAATTTTGAGATTTTGATTTTATCAAGTTAAACTCTAATATTTTATTTGTCTTCAATCTTAAACCATTTGTTTATTTTCGTTAAGTAAAATTGATTGAAAAATGATATTTTAGTTAGGGGATTTTTTTTTAGGGTCCCTGGTATTACAATTTTATAGTATAAAGGACATTCAATATTTTCATAATGTCTAAAGTCCCTCAACATCGATCTAGAGAAATTTCGATCCCAGAGAAATTTCAATTCTAGAGAAATTCTAGACTTCCCAAAGAATTTCTTTGGGTTCAAAGAGAAAATTAAAATTTCTCTAAGTTCAAACCAGAAAAATCTAGAGAAAATTGAAATTTCTTTGATTTTGTTTACAAAGAATTGAAATTTCTCTGGCTCTGTTCATAGAGAATTTCTATGGCTTTGTTTACAAATTTCTCTGTGTTTGTTTACAATTTTAAACTAGAGAAAATTATTTTAACCAAACCAGAGAAATTTTAAATTTCTTTGTGTTTGTTCACAATTTTAAACTAGAGAAAATTGAGTATAATGACAAATAAGAAAAAAAGAAAAGAAGAGATTGAAAGGAGAAGATAAAATTTATTTTCTCATTTCACTTCTGTTTCCGAAATGTTTCCAATATATTTCTATCACCAAGCTAATTGAAACAACATACCCAAAAGAAATGTTCATCCTTACATGATTAACATGTTAAGACATGGGAACCTAAAACTCAATTTTTGGTATCATGTTTTCAGTTCTAAATTTGTTTTGAAAAAATCAATACAAAACAAAAGTAGTATAAGCTAGAAATGATCAAAGAGTTCTAAGAAACTCATAAGATGAGCCCTGTAAGCAACTTGAATTTTAGTAGCAGCCAAATTCCGAGTCCACTTCTGGTCTGCTCAATTTCTCTGTGTTTTCAAATTTTATTTGTATTTTAAAATTTCTCTAATTTAAAATTTACTTACAAATTTCTGGGTGTTTTGAACAAATCAGAGAAAATTGATCTCCTAAGAAACCAAAAACAAAGAGACCAAAGAAAATTCAACTACTTACAAACTAATTTTCTCTGTGTGGTTTAGAAAAAATTTGAATCATGTATGCGATCTTTTGTTATTTGATCCTTTCTTCTCTCTGTTTCTTTCTCCTCCTCTCTGTAAACAAAATCAAAGTGGAGGCTTACCCAGAGCCCTATTACCCATGAATGTACCTAGGATCTCTCCACTCAATACTTTGATTGGCAGGGGCATCACACATGTCTTTTCTCTCATATCGTCCCACCCGCGTCCCACACTTTGATCCATCTCATCAGCCCTCAATCCATATCTCACCAACCTCTCCTCTCCATATTGGCCTACAAACATCACCCCCATCTCATCCTCGCAACTTATGAAAGCCAAATGGCAGACTCTGTCAGGAGGTGCTTGGTATCGGGCAAAGGTTGTGGTCGTGGTCCTGGCGCTTGGGGTTGATCTCTGACTTGGTCCATCAGAAGATTCGGAAGTGGTAGTTGGATTGGAAGTTGAGAACGGCGATTCCGAAGAGCGCAGTAGTCATACCCCATCGGAGGAAGAAGAATTGGAATATATGAGATTTGAGGGACCTTAGGCTATAAAAAAAAAAAAAAATAACCCTATTATCAAAAGTTGAAGATAGATGTTAAACTAAATAACCCTTTTTAGTTATTATACTCAATCCAAGTGCATGAAATATGTAAAAAATACTATTTTTCATTGAGTTTACTCTGTAAAAAATTTTATTTTTCATTGAATTTAATGATTAAAATATTATTTTTTTGATAGTTTTACTTCGTAAAAATAGACAAATTATTTAGATTCAAAACAAATTAAAATATAATAATTTAAATTGATAAAATTCAAAACACATAATATATTTTGTTAGAAGACCCATACCTTAGAGTTTTCTTTTATAATTGTAAACTACCTTATTATTATTATTATATTTCTTATCAGTTATCATTATAGTCCGCTTCTCTCTATCAAAACAAAAATGGACAAAAATTAAAAAAGAAGAAGAAAATACTCTTATAAATCAATCAAACTTAATCATGAGAATTTATTTTTATCACTATACAGACAAAAATCCTTCATGGTTTTACATTTCAAGAATCAAGTCCCAAGACCAACAACAAAATCTCTTGCAACAAATAGTAATGTGGTTAATTTTGTACTTGAAAGTATCATTGCAGAAGCAACCGTTAATTTTAGAAATATAAATTTATTAACAAAAATTACACAATAAAAAATTTTAATTACTAATTTTTGCATCTTAAAAAGTGAAAAATATTTTTTGATTAAAAATTATAATGTAAAATATTTATAAAGGGTCTCTTTTAATTTTTTTTAAAGATAAATTACAAATACATCTACTAATATTTATTTAAAATACGGATTGTCTCTTATGATTTGGAAAATTATAAATATCTCATTGTCAAAATTTTTTATTTAACAAAATTAATAAAAAAAATAAAATTCCTAAACTGCTCCCTTATATAATAATAAAATTACTTAAATTATTAATTGAAATAAATTTTTGACACCATTAAAAATTGGTAATTGACTTGATTATTCATTAATAAAATTGGTCATTTATTATGAAATCATAAACTTCAAGGGACATAATATAATTTTCGAAATTACAGAAAGCAATTCATATTTTAAGCAAACTTTAAAAAATATATTTATAATTTATCAATTTATTTTTATTTTTATTTTTTTACTTTGGGTCTTGTTTATTTAGACTTGAGCGGCCTCTGATAACATAACAACACTTTTATAATATCATATTTCTGATCAAGATGGGAAAAGTATAATATCAAATTCAGGATCAAGATGACAAATACAGAAGCAATAAACAATTTTGGGATGTGAATACTGGTTAATCAAGCTAGCCAAAAATGGACCATCTATTATTATTATAATTATATCAATGGCCTAATCAAATTAAATGTTTAGCTACATTCTCATAGTATTTGACAAACTCTATCGAATTTTGCTTTTGCGGCATGTTGAGGTTGACATTTTGGACTTCATATTTTACACGTATTGCATCCTATGCACCCAGTTTTGCTTTATTTAATTTGGCTTTCTCACGGGAACAATTTCTCTGTAGCCAATGTACATTGTTCAATGGGTCCACTCCGGGTTCATTATGAAAATTTAAATTATTTATTTTGTAAGGTTTGTTGAGTAATTTATCTATATTAAAAATAAATTAATTAAATATCAATAATCACATGATCGGATTACATTGTTCTCTTTAAAATGAATGGCATGTATCATCTTTAGAATCGACAGCTTATTTTTTTTAAAAAAAGGTGGTCCGTTTGTATGGCTATCAATAGCTGATTAAGTTGATTTTTCACATAAATAATCTACTTGCCAGACCTTAGAATGATTCAGATCATTGAAATGTACCAGAATGAACCCACAACAAACAAATTGCACAATGCAGTCCACTTTTGTGAACTACTGAGAAGCTATTTCCTTCTCTTCTACATGCACTTAAAAAAAAGTATATGAATATGACAAATGAAGATTTTGTAAGACTACATGACAAACAATAAAAATAAAATTAAAAAATTAATCAAGTTCTTTTATTTGGGCAAAGTAAATAAAATAAAACTAAAAACTATTGACTTGTTATGGAAGCTATGCTATACGCTACAAATAGAAGCAATTAGAATTTTATCATATGAAGATATCAACTTTTTGCGTATCAACTAGTTTAGTCTACTACTGATGTCATATTGTTAATATATAGAGGTGCTAATTATGGTAATTGACTTTTTTTTTTTTTTTTTTTTTTTTTGCGAGGGGGGGGGGTGTTCAATGGTAATTAAGATCTTAATGTTGTACAAAATGTATGATTAAATTAAATATACATATTAATATTTAAATTAAATTTAGATTACAGAATATAAAATGATAGAACTACTTTATGTAGGAGATTACAAATTGAAGCACAAAAAAAAAAAAAAAAAAAAAAAATACATATAACAAATATTTTGAAACAAGGAAACAAAAAACAAATCAAAACCTGTGTGATATCACAGTTTCTTTAAAACAAATTTGCCATCTCATCGAGGGTATTGGAGGTATGCCGGTGTCTGTCTCGTAGGATACGATGGTTGGAAACCGCTAAGTCAGAAGCACCTTCTGTATAGCTCCGATGAATTGACAATGACAACATTATCTCACACAAGAAGAATTATATGTGTAGATTGACTATAAGATGGGAGCAAAAATGTTGTACTCCAACCAAAGATGTTGGTCTCCTTTTATACATAATGAAGGAGAAAAGAGGAGCCTTTCAGCGATGAAGGCTAGCAACAAATGCAGTCAAAACTGCCCAACAAATGCAGGATTAAATCTTGCAAAACTGATGGAGAGTAAATGTGTAAGTTATACACTCTATATACATATGTGTGTATATTTGCAGTCACTAAACTGACCTAGTCTAAAAAAGATTAGATTGATGGGCCATCACTCCGGCCCACTCCAACAAGCCTCAAGCCCCATGACCCACGATCCACGATCCATGGATAACGGATCACGGGCTTGTCCCCGGCCCGGTTTGGTCCTGTCTCGGTGGGCGGGTAGTGCTCGTACGTGCGCGCGTGGCATTTTTTGCATAACCAACTTGGAGCATAGTCTTGGCCCAAGTCCATTCTTGAAGTATCCATAACTCCCTTCCTTCGGAAAATTTGGATGCCCCAAAGGGCTCATGCTCTTATCAAAAACTTGAGATTTAAATATCCGTCAATATTTTCCTCTATAATCAATGTAGGATAGGTAATTACACACCATTCCCAATATCTCATTCATGGGGCCAACTTTATGAGACAATTTATCATTCAATTCTTAATTGTCTTTTATTGTTTTTTTTGCAAAGAATCTAGACCCATTTGATCCCATCTCAACGGATGGTTGGAACCCACTTTAATTTCACATTAAAGTCACCATAAAATCATCTTTTCAACAATCCCTTATATGAATAAAAATTGACCAAATAAAGAAAAACCGACAACGTTTAACAACAAAGACTCTGAGAGAGAGCACACACACTAACCTTGCATCAGAAAAGATAGTTGTTGGTCTTGAACCTTTCGTAGTGAAAGCCTATTGGATTTATTGGTTGACCAGTGAACGTGATGTCTTGAACTGTTCTGCCGTTTGTGTAAACCAAGACAATAGACCTTTGACAAGAATTACTCTAACTATTGTTCTTGTTCTCACTAGTGTGTCTGGTTTGGCTATAGAACACTTGTCTGGTTCAGTGAGTGTTTTAAAAGAATTAGGCTTTGTCAATTCTTAAAGAAGTGACTCCACTGTGCATTCACATAGGTGACCTACATAAGGTATCTCACTATACTGCAGTTGACTATTCACATCACTTAGGTCATTAAAAGCATTAGCTTATCCTTCAATTCCCACAAGGTATCACTGTATAAAGGAATGGGTAAGAGGATTTATCTCTTCAGTGACTCACTTGTTACACGCAATTAGGTTGTTCTTTTGAACCTAGATCTTGGGATCTCTAATCAACTAGGTTGGGTTTTTTTTTATTTATTTCGATAACATTAACTAAAGGCCCTAACCCCATTCCTCTTAATGATGTTTCTTCTAACTGTTAACCTTTTGGTTAGCGGATCCGTAATGTTATCCTTAGACTTTACATGGTCTAGAGAGACAACTCTATTAGAGAGTAGTTGTCGTATAAAATTATGTCTACGATGGATATGTCTAGATTTTTCATTATACATATTACTTTGTGCATGTCCAATCGCCGATTGGCTATCACAATAAATATAGATAGCAGACACATGTTTCGGCCAATGTGAAATATCTTCAACAAATTGGCTTAGTCATTCAATTTCTTTTGTCGTTTTATCCAAAACAATAAATTCAGATTCCATCGTTGATCTTAATATACACGTCTGCTTGGAAGATTTTCAAGACACGGCTGCCTCTCCGAGGGAAAACACATAACCAGTAGCGGATTTGGAGTCTTTTATATCAGATATCCAATTTGCGTCACTATACTTTTTTAGTACTGTTGGGTATCTGGTATAATGCAGTCTATAATCCTTGGTGTAGTGTAGATAACCTAACACCTGCATAATGCCCTTCCAATTATTAGCATTAGGATTACTCTTCCACCTTGTACAACTCATTAGAATACATTAAACTCCAAATGATCCAAGAATATTCTATCTAAGAGACATTCTCACCATTATTCTTGGTCAAATGTAGACCCAAGTCTACCGGTGTTCTTGACATACTCATATCTGATTTTCCAAATTTCTCAAGTATCTTCTCAACATAATGAGAGTGAGAAAGTACAATACCACCAAATATTCTGGTAATCTTAATACCCAGAATCATATCTGTAAGGCTCATATCTTTCATGTCAAATTTAGAGTTTAATAATTTCTTGGTACTTCTAATCATCTCATCATTACTACCAATAATGAGTATGTCATCAACGTATAGACACAAAATGACATAACCTCTATCAGTGTCTTTGACATATACGCATTTGTCACACTCATTGATTCTAAACCCATTTGATAATATAGCATTGTCAAAATTTCTTATGCCATTGCTTAGGAGCTTACTTCAAACCATACAATGATTTAACATGCTTACAGACTTTCTTACCTTGCCCTGGAGCAGAAAACCCCTTGGGTTGCTCCATGTAAATTTCTTCATCTAAATCTTCATTTAAGAAAGTTGTTTTTACATCCATCTAATGTATCTCCTAACCATGTAAAGCTGCTATCGCAATCACCATGCAAATGGATGTTATCATTGTTGCGGGTGAATATGTATCAAAATAATCCAAGCCACCTCACTGCCTATATCATTTGATAACTAGCCTAGCCTTATACTTATCAATTGACCCATCAGCGTTCAGTTTTCTTATAAATATCCATTTACTCCCCAAAGCCTTATTGTCTGGGAGTAAATCAACCAACTCTCAGGTGTGGTTTTGTAAGATGAAGTCAATTTCACTTTTAATTTTTTTTTTCCCTTTTCACAAAGGACTTTCAGGTGAAGTTACAACATCATGGAAAGTTTGAGGCTCTTCCTCTAATACATAAGTCAAGAAGTCTGGACCAAACGACTTGGAAGTTCTAGCCCTCTTACTCCTTTTTGGCTTATCTACCTCCTCATTTTGATCACTATCACTAGCATTATCTTCAAGTTCCTTCTCAGAATTTTGATCCTCTCCTCAAGTTCGGCAAGGAAACATGTCCTCAAAGAAAGATGCATTCCTTGACTCCATAATGGTATTCTTGTATATATCTAAAATATTAGACTTGTGCACAAGAAACCTATATGCATTATTATTTTGTGCATAACCAATGAATATACAATTCATGATTTTTGGGCCTATCCTAACCCGCTTGGGTGTAGGTACTGTCACTTTTTTAAAACACCCCCACATTTGTAGAAAATTATAGGAAGGCTTGAAGCCTTTTTGTAATTCACACAGAGTTTTGTCCACTTTCTTTTGAGGTATTCTATTTAGAATGTGATTCGTGGAAAAGAATGACAAAAAATCATTAAGAATTGAATGAGAAATTGTCTCATAAAGTTGGCCTCATAAATGAGATATTAGGAATGGTGTATAACCACCTATCCCACATTGATTTTAGAGGAAAACATTGGTGGGCATTTAAATCCCAAATTTTTAATAAGGGCATAAACTATTTGGGGCATCCAAAGTTTTCGAAGGAAGGGAGTTATGGATGCTTCAAGAATGGGTTTGGGCCAAGACTATGGTTCAAATTGGTTATGCAAAAAATGCCACATGCGCGTTACTTGCTCGGACTGAACCGGACTAGGGTGGGACCAGGGCTAGGTCCGGGTCCATAGTCTGTGATCCGTTGGTCGTGGAATTAGGACTTTGGATTTGTAACACCCTAAAATATTATACATGAACATATAACAACCACGTACAACATAGCACAACAAAGTCATCCTCCACATTAAACTAAGGTTTAGAATTACAAATCCCAAAGTCTACACATAAATGACAATTCAAGTCCATCATCTAATTCACTATGCTAGGAGACAATTCAAAAGACATTACAATAGAGGCATACAAAAATTGAAGACATCACCATATACAACATAACAAATTCTAAATGCTCGACACACGACTTTTAGTCTTCACAATTAATTATCCTTGAGCCACAATTCCCAACCAAAAACAAAATGTAAACTCTGAGTCACTGCTATGTGGCACATCATCAGTTCTTGAAAAGTCAAATAGGGTTGAGCTATATGCCTAGTAGAGATACATTTAATAAGGTATCTAATCATTTGAAAACTTACATGGCACAATTATAATTCAAAAATAAAAAATAAAAATTTCAGGATTCAAGTTTGAACATTTAAAATAAAAAAATAAAAAAATATGCTCATTGCAAGAAAACCTTTATCGATACAGGGGAGTAAATAAGTCACGAATCCCTTGTAGGAGTCCCAACACATACATATATACATTTGTAACAGAAACTATTCCCACATTTACCGACTATAATACGATAGGATGTGGGCACCCAAAATCATCTGTTTTTCCACTTTCACTGACTATTATACGGCAGGACCAGTGGACACCCAAAAAAATATTTTCCCACATTTGTCCGGCAATATGCGCAGGCAGGGCAACACCTTGACTCCTCGCTCAAGTACCAAATACAATACATAACTCAAACCAAACCCACCTCACTACCTGACTCGATCTTTAGGGTTTCAATAATTTTGGAGCTTTCACTCTATTTTCATATATATATATATATATATGTATAGCTTCTCAATGTCAATAATCATGCTAAATAAAAGATTGAGTAAACTCCATCAATAATCAAATAAAATTTCCCTTTTTGTCAAATTCAAGTTTTACCTCACTGAATCTTTGAATCAAGTCTTATATTTACAATCATACCATATAAGCATCTTCAAATCAAAGAGATACTAAGTTAAAAGTAACCCTACCTTAAGTAAATAGCAAGTAAGCCAAGCTTCTAGGAGAATTCTTCACAAAGACAAAATCCAATCAGTAGAAAGGATGATCTTCACATGTACTTCACTCCTTGCAAGTGATTTGGGCTTAGACCTTAGAGAAATGAGAGATATTTTAGGTAAGAAATCTAGGGTTTTCGTAAGGAGAGAGAAAAGAAAAATAAAACAGAAAGAAAATGGTGAAGAAATGATCTGAAATATATGTTTTTAAAATGCTGATTTCACGTAGACCGCTCAAGTGGTCTTTTCATCACTCGAGCGGTAAATGAGATCTCTTAGTAATTTTTTCTGCAAAATGAGATACGAGGAGCTCTTCAAATTTGCTCGAGCGACCACTAGTTTGCTCGAGCGGTCCATTCCCATCTATAAAAATATTGGATGTTCTCCATCTCATGTGGAACAAAATGTCATAATCTTTCCCCCTTAGGGAATTTCACCCCGAAATTATGTCAATTCTCAACACGGTAAGCAAGATATGATAAAGATGTTATATTTATTCATTCCTAGCAATTCCCAAATGAACAACAAACTATTTCTAATGACAAAGAAAGGAAAAGAGTAGGAAATAGAATTTACAGATAATTTATCACATGTAAAGGGGAGAAATACTCACATATTAAGAAATAAGTTTGGGTATTTCTCATGAACTTCGGTTTCTCGTTCACAAGTTGCTTTTTCTATCCCGTGATGGCGCTATAACACTTTGACTAGTGGAATGGTCTTAACATTACCTCTTAACATTTGCTTTAGTGTGTCAAGAATTTGGATCGATTTTTCCTCATAATATACTTCTTCATCAACTTCAATCTCTATCCAGTGAGAAGGATCGGGCTCGTATTGTGAAGCATTGATACATGGAACATATCATGTACCTCGTGGAGTTTAGGTGGTAAGGCAAGACGATAAGTAACTTTTCCTATCCACTCAATAATGTCAAAAGGGCTAATAAATTGGGGAGATAATTTTCCACTCTTGTCAAATCTCATCAATCCCTTCATCGAAGAGATCTTCAAAAATACATGGTCTTCTACTTCAAAAGATAATAGTCGTCGCCTCCGATCGGCATAGCTTTTCTGATGGCTTTGGGCCGTGATCAATCTTTTTCGAATAAGAGCTACTTTCTCAGTAGTCTTACAAAATAACTCAGGCCCAAGCATTGGTGAGTCCCCTACTTCCGCCTAACATAACAGTGACCTACAAGGATGTCCATAAAGAGTTTCAAAAAGTGCCATTTCAATACTAGATTAATAATTGTCATTATAAGCAAACTCAACTAAAGGTAAGTGTCTTTCCTAAGACCCTTTGAAATCTAATATACATGTTCTCAATATGTCTTCCAAGATTTGTATGGTACGCTCGGATTGCCTATCAGTTTGGGGATGGTAAGCAGTACTGAAATTTAGTTAGGTACCCAAAGCACTCTGAAGACTCTGCTATAGTCTAGTTATAAAACGAGGGTCTCTATCAAATACTATACTCACTGGGATTCCATGGAGACGAATAATTTAACGTATATAAAGTTTTGCTAAGTACTCTATAGAGTCCCTCATACTTATGGTGAGAAAGTGGGCTGAGTTGGTAAGTCGGTCTACAATCACTCATATTGTATCATTACTTCTTTGTGTTCTTGGAAGACCTGTAACAAAGTCCATATTGACATGTTCCTATTTCCATTCGGCAACTAGAAGAGGTTGTAGTAATCCAGCCGGTTTTTAATGTTCAGCCTTTAGTTGTTGATAGGTTAAGCACTTGGACACAAATGAAGCTACATCATTCTTCATACCCCTCCACCAAAATTGACGACCTAGATCATGATATTTTGGTGCCTTCTGGATGCACTGTAAGGCATGAGTGATGGAATTCTTGCAAAACTTACTCCCTCACGGATCTACGTACAAATATTAGGTCAAAGTATTGAACATTAGAGTCAGTACAAATGTTCAGACCTTTCTCTTCTTTTCCTTTGGAGATTCTTTCTTGAATTGACTCCACTTCAGGATCACCCAGTCGTGCTTCTACTACTTGTGCAACAAGTGTGGGTTGTGTGATAGTGGTGAATAGGGTTGCCTGCTTAGAAGACTTGTGAAGTTATAAATCAAATTCACTGATATCCTTTATCATCTTCTATTCCCTTACCGCTAGATTGGCTATAGTACTTACAGATTTTCTACTTAATGCATCCGCCTTAACATTGGCTTTTCTGGGATAATAGTGTATTTCGAAGTCATAGTCCTCCAAAAATTTAATCCATCTTCGTTGACGCAAAATTAAATCTTTGAGAGAATGGGTATTTGAAACTCTTATGGTCAGAAAACACTTCAAATTTCTCACCATATAAATAGTGTCTCCAAAGTTTCAAAACGAAGACAACTGTGGCGAGCTCGAGGTCATGCATCGGGTAGTTCCTCTCGTGAGTTTTTAATTGGCATGAACTATAAGCTACCACCCTACTTTCTTGCATTAAAACACACCCCAACCCTTCCTTAGAGGCGTCACAATACACAGTATACCCCAAGCCACGTTCTAGAATGATAAGAATAGGGGCAGTAGTCAATCTAAGTTTTAGTTCCTAAAAGGATTTCTCACAAGCTTCACTTCAAATGAACTTTACTCCTTTATGAGTTAATCTAGTCAAGGGTGATGCTATAGAAGAGAAATTATTTACAAATCGACGGTAGTAACCAGTTAAACCCAAGAAACTATGGATTTCAGAAGCGTTTTTGGGTTGTTCCCAATTCTGTATTGCTTCTATCTTTGAAGAATTCACCATAAACCCATCTCCGGAGACTACATGACCCAAGAACTTCACTTTTGGATGCCAAAACTCATACTTCTCATATTTTGCATATAAGCGATGTTCTCTAAGGATTTTTAAAACACTACGGAGGTGCCCTTCATGCTCATCTTCAGAAGGGGAATAGATAAGGATGTCATTCACGAAAATGACCACAAATTTATCAAGAAACTCTCAGAAAATTCGGTTCATTAGGTCCATAAATGTAGCTATTGCGTTAGTTAAACCAAATGGCATAACCAAGAATTCATAGTGACTGTATTTGGTACGAAAAGCCGTCTTGGAAATATCTTCCTCCCTAATTCATATCTGATAATAACTTGACCTCAAATCTATTTTCAAGAAGCAATGTGAACCTCTGAGTTCGTCAAAAAGACCATCTATTCCAGGGAAATGATACTTATCCTTAACCATTACTTGATTCAATTTGCGATAATCTATGTGTAATCTCAATGATCCATATTTCTTTTTTAGCAAACAAGCCCGAAGCTCCCCAAGGTGAGGTACTAGGGCATATAAAGCCCTTACTTAGCAAGTCCTGTAACTGTTCCTTCAGAACAACTAATTCAGCTTGAGCAAATCTATAAGGCGACAAAGATATAGGTGTTGTACCCAGTATCAAGTCTATAGAGAATTCGACCTTCCGATGTGGGGGTAACTCCGTGAGATCTTCGAGAAAGAAATTGGGATATTCGCAAACAACCCTCGGAAACCCATCTCGAACTTTACCACTTCCATCATCTAAAAAGGCTGCCAAAAGGGATCTAAATTCACCCTAACCACTTGGGTAGTACAATGATAGTAAAGATCTATTGCTCCTATCCCCCAAAAATGTTAAACAATCATCGCCTGACAAGCATACCGTGACTCTTCCAAGATCACAATCGATAATAGCTCAGTAAGAAGACAACCAGTCCATGCTGAGAATAACATCAAAACTTGACATATCTAACAATACAAAACTGAAAAGAATTTGTCGACCAATGACCTCAATGATACACCCACGACATCCTCAGTTCAAGACAACTTTACTCCCAACAGGTGATTCCACCATAAGTGGAGACTATAGTTGTTTGCTTTCTAACCCCAACAAGGATGGAAATGTAGTTGCTATAAATGAATAGGACGCCCTAGTATCTATTAACACACTAGCCCAGATATTGAAGATGAGATAAGTACCTCTCACAGCAGAAGGTCCTAAAGACTGCTCTGATGCGATGACGACATACACTCTTTCTTGTGATCTCTGCTTTTCTACATTACCTCTTTGAACATAAGTCTACTGTGTTGATTGTGCAGATGTGGCTCTATGTACTACCCTGGATGCTTGGCCTGACTGGATTGGTTGATAAGATTGTCTCTGTCCTTGGCCCATCTAGAAACTTCCTAACTGGCGAGACCCTATTACGCTTGTTGACCCCACTTTCAGTGGACAAAACTTCTTTAAATGCCCTAGTTGACCACATTGGTAATAGGATGGTGACTGACCCTGATTTTGAGACTGGCTCTGAGAACGAGTAGATTCAGACTGTAGTCCATCCTTTTGTTCCATTTTGCAGCTTTGTGACCTGGTTGGCCATATTTATAACATGCGCCATGGATTTGACCCGTGCTCCCTGAATTTCCACCAATCACTAAGTCGAATGATTTATTTTGTTGTGGGGGTGACTGAAATGATGATGATGACGAACCCTTAGACTTTGTAGAAGATCCAGAGTCACCTCGGGACTCAGAATGTCCAGCCCTCTTCAGTTTCTACCTCGCCTCCTCTGCCTTCATTATGATTTTCACGTGGGCTGTAGCTTTCACTAGACAGTCGTAATCACGAATCATATTGCCTACCACTTTCATTAAAATTTTAGCCTCAGCCTCTTCTTAAACTCTAGGCATCAACGCTTTTTCATTGCTACTAGTTTAGGTGCAAAACGAGATAAGCTCGTGAATGTGGCTTCAAACTTGGCCACAGGTGTATCGAGCTGTCTTAACTCTTCAAACTATTTCCTCTGTCGTTCCCTAGTAGTGGGAGGGAGAATTGTTCCTCTCTTTCAAACGATAAAGCCACTAATGCCACCCATAATTCGTCCTTCTATCCTTCCGAGTTGGGGGCCCCTAAACTCGGGCCTTGCCGGTTGGGTTGGAACTGAAGAACTCATTTTAAACTTTTTTTTTTCTTTTTATCTTTATCGACGCTTCGGCTTTGAGTATTAGTATTTCCATGGAGAGATTTGAGAGCCTCTCTAAGCCCCCAAGCTATATCTTATATCTTGGGTTTGGGGGGGTTTTTTGTTTTTTTTTTTTTTTTTTTTTTCTTTTTTTTCGGGTTTTGGGTTGAATAAATATCCTCTCCTCCGGGGGGTTTACTCTGACCCTAACTGCGTTCAGATAAAGTACATAGTCACACACTATAAGACCGGGCTAGTTCCATAGCAATCAAGGACCTTCCAGTGGAAAGTACAGCATCTTTACAAAAAAAAGTTTTTTCCTATCCATCTGTCACTTCCCACGAGCCCAAGGTATTCAAACATAATCAGCTCTGATATCAATTTATAACATCCTAAAATATTATACATGAACATATAACATCCACGTACAACATAGCATAACAAAGTCATCATTCTCATTGAACTAAGGTTTAGAATTACAAATCCTCAAGTCCACATATTAATGACAATTCAAGTCCATCATCGAGTTCACTAAGCTAGAAGACAATTCAAAAGAGGCATACAAAAGTTGAAGACATCACCATATACAACAAAATAAATTCTAAATGCTTGACACACAACTTTAAGTCTTCACAATTAATTATCCTTGAGCCACAGTTCCCAACCAAAAACAAAATGTAAACTCCGAGTCACTGCTGTGGTGGCACGTCACCAATTCTTGAAAAGTCAGATTGGGTTGAGCTATATGCCTAGTAGAGATACATTTAACAACGTATCTAATCATTTGAAAACTTACATGGCACAATTATAATTTAAGTTTGAACATTTAAAATAAATAAATAAACAAATATGCTCATTGCAAGAAAACCTTTATCGATACAGTGGAGTAAACAAGTCATGAATCCCTTGTAGGAGTCCCAACACATATACATATATACATTTGTAACAGAAACTATCTCCACATTTATCGACTACAATACGGTAGGACGTCGACACCCAAAATCATCAATTTTTCCACTTTTGCTGACTATTATACGGCAGGACCAATGGACACCCAAAAAAAATATTTTTCCATGTTTGTCCTATACAGGGTAATTGGGTACCTTGACTCCCCGCGCGAGTACCAAATACAATACACAACTGAAACCAAACCCGACTCACCATCCGGACTCATACTTTATTTACCTCATATTCAACTATTTGTCAAGGAACAAGTGTCCAATACCACAAGAAACAATTAAAGAAATAGGAGTTATAATTACATCTTTGATCAAGTCACAATCTCAAGAATTAAAGATAAATTTGATCACAATGCAAATTTCTATCAACACTAAAGTTAGGATTTCAATAATTTTGGAGCTTTCACTCTGTTTTCATATATATATATACAGCTTTTCAATGTCAATAATCATGCTATATAAAAGATTGAGTAAAACTCCATCAATAATCAAATAAAATTTCCCTTTTTGTCAAATACAAGTTTTACCGTACTCAATCTTTGAATCAAGTCTTATATTTATAATTATACCATATAAACATCTTTAAATAAAAGAGATACTAAGTTAAAAGTAACCCTACCTTAAGCAAAGAGCAAGTAAGCTGAGCTTCGAGGAGAATTCTTCACAAAGACAAAATCCAATGGGTAGGAAGGATGATCTTCATGTATACTTCACTCATTGCCAGTGATTTGGGCTTAGGCCTTAG
This sequence comes from Camellia lanceoleosa, assembly GCA_025200525.1. NCBI lineage: Eukaryota > Viridiplantae > Streptophyta > Magnoliopsida > Ericales > Theaceae > Camellia > Camellia lanceoleosa. Next base: position 106,709,757 of record CM045768.1, read on the forward strand.
AGAAATATATTTGGGGTAAGAAATCTAGGGTTTTCAAAAGGGGAGAGAAAAGAAAAGAAGAGAGAAATAAAAGGGTGACGAAATGATCTAAAATGTGCCTTTGTAAAATGCTGATTTTGTGCAGACCGCTCGAGCGGTAAACAAGATCTCTCAGTAATTTTGTTTGCAAAACGAGATGCTGGGAGCTCTTCAAATTCACTCAAGCGACCATTAGTTCGCTCGAGCGGTCCATTCCCACCTATAAAACTACTGGATGTTCTCCATCTTTGCTTGAGCGATACTTTCACCATTCAAGCGATCACCTGGAACAAAATGTCACAAGCTTGGGCTTGAGGCTTGTAGGAATGGGATGGAGCAATGGCCCATCAATCTAATCTTTTTTGGACTAGGTCAGTTTGGTGGCTGCAGATATACACATTTGCATAGATAGAGTGTATAACTTACACATTTACTCTTTATCAGTTTTGCAGGATTTAATCCTATATTGGTTGGGCAGTTTTGACTGCATTTGTTTCTAACCTTCATGTCTAGGAGGCTCCTTCTCTCTCCCTCATTGTGTATAAAAGGAGACCATTTTCTTTGGTTAGAGTACAAAATTTTTGCTATCATTTTAGAGTTAGTCTACACATATAATTCTTCCTGTGTGAGAGAGTATTGCCATTGTTAGTTCATCGTAGCTATACAGAAGGTGCTTCTGACGTAGCGGTTTTTAACCGTCATCTCCTGTGAGACAGACGCCGGCATACTTGCAGCACCTACGGTGAGGCGATGAATATGTTTTAAGGAGATTGTGGTATCACACAAGCTTCGGTTTGCTTTCTTTTTCCTTGTTTTAGAATATTTGTCATATATATATATATATATATTTCTGTGCTTCAATTTGTAATCTCCTACATAAAGTAGTTCTATCATTTCATGTTCAATAATCTAAATTTAATTTAAATATAAATTTATATATTTAATTTAATCATACATTTTGTACAACACTTAATTAGAGAACATTGGTGGATTTATAGTGATTGCATTGAAGTTAGCATGTATAGTTCAATATTAAAACTTACCACACCTCTATTATTGTTTACCTATCTTATATATATTTACTAAATTTCAAAATTTGTAGGGTTCATATATAACACTCCTACTCAATAGAAAGTGAAGCGGATAAAAAAAATGAAGTTATTACGGAGTTGAACTGAATTAGACTCCATACAAACTCAATCCTTAATCTCTAGGTGGACTGTCACGACCCAAACCCGCCCCTATAAGTTTAGCATCGTAACCAGCCAGTAATCCTGGGATCATCGAAGGCCTCTGAAATAGATTAACAGTTTTAAAGGGGCTAGCGGAAGCAATATCAAAATACAATGCCCATAGAGTTATGCAGACGTATATGGGATAGAGAATTTAAAACTTATATTCACATAAGTGACATCATACATACATACAGACAAACCAAAATGGGTCTTAGCCCAATACATAGACAGTACAAAAACCTGTTCAGACAAAGCAAAAGAAAACAAAAGTGTTAAACATGGTTCACCAAACTTGAACACTTTTTAATTTGGGAACCTTCTTAGGAGACACGGTGGTTGGCTGACCAAAACAAATCCTAGCAGCAACTTCGGCCTGATTACGTGCCTAATCACCTACATACATAAATAATACAGTGAATTGGAGCCTAGTGAATAATAACAAAGTAAAGATTTTATGAATGATGTCCATAACAAATTCAGAAATCAGAGTTTAAAAACAGATTCATATTCATATTAGATTCTCGTAGATAATCATACATCGTACATACGTGGTACATCCAATAGCGTTAACAGATGACTCAGGATTACATGAGACGGTATAGATGACCCATAAAGGGACCAGATGACCTATAAAGAGACGTATACAGAGCAAATAAACAGTTATGCATAACCAATCTTAGTACGGTTCTGAAACGATTTTCATGTTCTTCCCCGCTTTTAGAATAAATCATAATATCATCAATAAATACAATAACAAACTCACCAAGAAATTGGTTGAACACCTTGTTCTTTAGGTCTATGAAGGCTGTTGGTGAGTTAGTTATCCCAAACGGCATTACCAAAAACTCATAGTGCCCGTATCTAGTTCGAAAGGCAGTTTTTTCTATGTCTTTTACTAAAAGTTAAAGTAAAAGACATAGTGAAAATCCCCCTTTTGATCTTTAATGCCAAACCCTATGTTTTTAACTATCCGGATCTAAGACCTACCTTTGAAAATACTTGGGCTCGCTGGAGTTGGTCAAACAAATCATCTATTCGGGGCAGTGGATATATTTTTTTGATGGTTAATTTATTCAATTCCCAGTAATCTATGCACAGCCTCAACGTTCTATCTTTCTTCTTAACAAACAACGCTGGAGCACTCCAAGGTGAAGTGCTTGGCTGGATAAATTTCTTGTCTAATAGTTCTTGAAGTTGGACTTTCAGTTCTCTCAATTCAGTTGTACACTGTAACGCTCTGAAATAATTACTATAAACCATCCCTAATATTAATTACATAATAACCTGTGATGAAATAGTTATCTTCCATTAATTCCAATTATTTGTACAAAAGAGTAACATATATAGATATACATTCACGAGTCTAACCCTGAATCTATAGCATGTGTTACAATAAGAGATAAGATATGAAAGTAAAACATATAATAAATGCCCTATAGTCTTATAACTTTCCAAGACGGTGCTTAGTTACAACAAACATGGATTAAGTCCAATACATTTAAAGGCCCTTGGCCTGTACAAAACATATACAAAATCAACAAAATAAAGCCCTTGCTTCAAGTCCTCCGAAGCTATTGCCTTGGCAGAGGCATATCATCTACACTTGAAATATTTTTTCCACATAGGGTGAGCCAAAGCCCAGTAGAAATAATCCAACACTGTATATGAATCTTAACAAAGCTATAAGGTGAATACATATGCAATGCTCGTACCAAAACATTTTATATCTCTTTCCAAAACCATATAATGCCACATTAATATCATAGTTCACAAATCATTTCCTTCACAATAGAAAATGAGGCAGTGAATCACACTTTGGGAATCTCAAACAAATACAACCTTTTACAGAAATTTCGTCCGCAAGAAACTGTAAGCGGACACCCATGTAAACGTAGGCTATACAAGTATTACTATTGCCATTTCATGAAAATTTCATCCCCTGGATCGGCACCCATGTATACATGCGATTTTTAGGACTTTCACCATGGACACTCATACCAACTTATTTCAACGAGACAATACATGTTTCCCTGATTTATCCATTTTTCTCAAAACGACAAACATTTCCAATAGATAAACTTGAAATAATGCCCGATGCAAATGGATAAGAAAATAGTTTCAATTTTCCTAATTCTTATGCAATTTCTACAACAATCATAGCTATCCTCCACTGATAGCCCAAAACAAATATTTCTAAATAGATAAACAATTTTCAATAAAGATAAATTTTCCGAATTTTCAAGATGTGAGTGATAATACATATCCAACTCCACCATCCTTATCAAAACCAATCCAATTTCATATTCCTAACACAAATTTCATAATTTATATAAAATCAACATTTGACATTATTAGGGCAAAACCCATTTTTCTTTCAATATCAACAATTTTATCACAACTCAAATTTATTTCCAACACCACAACATTTCCAAGAATCCATTGTGAAAATCCCCCTTTTGATCTTTAATGCCAAACCCTAGATTTGTTTCAAAATCTCCAAAATCACCATATTGTTTAGAAATCGCAAATAACTAAGTTAAAACTCATAGAAGGTCTGAAGAATCCCTACCTCAAGTTTAGAAGACAAGAGAAAGAGTGATGGAACTTCAACAATGCCTAAAACCCAAATTTGTTCGGATCAAAAGGAAGCCCACGGCGTGCTCTACCTTTTTAACAGAGGGACACGAGTGAAGAACTCGACGGATCTAGGTGTATTTGTAAAGAGAAGCAGAGTTTTAGAGAGAGAGAGAGAGTGTGTGTGTGTGTGTGGATCTAGGGTTTTGAAAAGTTTAGAGAGAGAGAGAGAGAGAGGTGAAAAAGTGACTCAGAAAAGCGATCTTGCGAACTGATATATGCACAGATTGCTAGAGCGCAAGAAGTGTCGCTCGTGTGTCCAGACGCAAAAACATGAAACTGCTCGAGTCTAGAAATTTCCTCTCGGGCGAAGAATGCAAACTCCTAGAAGTTTTGCAGACAAAAGATCACTGCTCGAGCTCAATAAGGACCACTCGAGCTAATATCGCTCTGCAGACCTGCAAAAATACTGGAAGTTCACAAAGACCGCTCAAGCGCAAGAAGTGCTGCTCGAGCGAAGAAGCATAATTCTGGACAACAACAGTTTTCTTAACAAGCTACCAACCTGTTTCAAATGTCACCAACACATCCCAATAGCCAAACTCAAAGAGAAGTAAGGGAAAGCAAGACATGAACAACTGTATAAGACAATGAAACCCGGATCTAAAACATCAAGTGGATCGGGTCTAAACCAGTGGATATTTGTTTTTGATGGTTACTTTATTCAATTCCTGGCAATATATACATAGCCTCAAGGTTCCATCTTTCTTTTTAACAAACAACACTGGAGCACCCCAAGATGAAGTGCTCAGCTGAATAAATTTCTTGTCTAATAGTTCTTGAAGTTGGACTTTTAGTTCTTTCAATTCAGTTGTAGACATTCTGTATGGGGTCTTTGAAATTGGCTAGGTTCCAAGTACTACTTCAATAATGAATTCAATCTCTCTATCAATTAAGTCCCCAGGTAATCCATTAGGAAAAACATTAGGGAATTCATTGACTATCAGGATATTTTCCACATTAGTATTATCTGGAGTCACAGTCAAGACACTACATAGGTAACCCCTACATCTATTTCTAACCCATTTGATGGCTTTTATAGCAGAAATCAAATACGGAGGCGGTACCACACCATTCCCACAAAATGTAAACTCAGGCAAAACAAGTGGTTGAAATATAACAGATTTGGTAATGCAATCAATAGCAGCATAGTATTTCGTTAACCAATCCATCCCCAGTATGCAATCAAAATAATTAATAGCCACAGGCAGCAAGTCAACATATAATAACACATCAGCAATCATAATGTCACATGTAGAATATATATATGCACACAACATATAACCCCCAGATGGTGTACATACAGACAACAAGTAATTCATAGGTTCTAAAGGTTTAGTCAACTTTTGAGAAAAAGTATGTGACACAAACGAATGGGTAGATCCATTAACACATATGCATTTTGAGCACAAATAGGAGGTATACCTGACACCACAGACTCGGTGTTCTGCACAAAACCAGGCACTAGTGCAAAAACTCGGCCTTGTGTCAAAGTGTCCTTCATAGTGTTAGCTCTAGTATTCGTTCTCGTTGCAAGAGTGGATCTAGCTGAACTTTCCATAGAACAGTTAGTAGTTTTGAACCTAGTCAGATAATCTCTTATCATGTGGCCTGTTTTGCCACACCGGAAACAAGCACCTGTTGTGCGGTAACATGTACCCTTGTGCTTTCTTCCATATTCTAGACAAGTAGGTGCAGATCCACTACTTTGACTTGAGCTGCTCATAGATCTTGTATTTTACTTCTTTAAAAATGACCGGCCCTTTCTGAAATTAAATCCGAACCATTTGCCTCTCTATTCAATTGTTGGGGCTTTGGTTTGTTTCATGGCCGCTAAATTGGCTTTTATCGTCAAAGCTCTATCCAGTACATCCACATACTTAGGCAATTTCAGAACACCCACTCAGTCAAACACATCTAGATTTAGCCCTCCTTCGAATTTTTGAGCTTTCTTATAATCTGTGTCTACTATATGTGGAGCAAATTGAGCTAACTCAGTAAATTTGGCTTTATATTTAGCTACAAACATGTTGCCTTACTTCAACTGCTTAAATTCTGACACGTTTCAGTCTCAGAAGCATTGAGGGAAGTATTTTTTTTTATTATAAAAGATCTCCTTAAATTGATTCCATGTCATGGCCTCATTATTATCTCAGATCAACTTCCACCAATGTCGAGCTTCCTCTTTTAAAGTGTAGATGGCTAGTAGCATTTTCTGAGTTTCTGTTACAACCCAAACCCGTCCCTATAGGTTTAGCGTCGTAACTGGCCAGTAATTTGTGATTTCCAAAAGCCTGCTTAACAATAATGACAATAACACAATAACAGGGGCTGGTGGAAGCCAATCAGTAATAGAACATAACGTCTAATGAGATGTGAGGACTTAAATGAATAAAACAACTTCCATATACTTATATATATTCGCAAATACTTAAGTCCATAAAACACTTATATACAGAATAAAACACAAGTTAGGGAATTAAATCCTATTATCAAAAACAGTACAAACAAAAGTCATAAGACATTCTTTTCACTTGAACAATATCAAAGGGGTGAATCTGAACCACCCAAAGCCTTGACATATGTAGGTTCGGAACCTCGCAGTGAGGCATACTAGTTGGCTTGACACAAATAAGGTTCAGGTCGATGCCACTAAGTCCGATCTGGTGCTGGCTCACCTACATACATATAATAAATAGTGAGCTAAAACCCAGTGAATAACAAATATGTAAAGGGGTTAAAAATGAATGTCCTTTTAGTAATTAAAACAGTCAATTGCATTCGTGGATTATTATTTAATCAATATCTCATATGTCATATCATATCTGTCATATAGTAATCATAGTAGTCATACGTGGTACATCCAATAGCAGAATAGTACAATTGGTTTTAGAAGACCAAACAGTAAATTGATGGCTATCAATACAGTAAACAGTAGTTTCAAGAATTGGAACTAACAGAGATCTCTGTAACAGTAACAGTAACAGTCAATAGTAGTAGCAGTAATAGTCAGTTGCTATGGACGCCACGAGTACAGTTTATAAATTAGGACAAAATTCATTCAGTAAACAATATCATTTCCGAAAATAGTACAGTCAATCTATCAGAAAATAATTATAATTGAACAAAGCTTTACAACATTGTTACTCATAGTGGGCTCCCTGAATTTCGTGCCTAAGATTTGATGTCCAACCTAACAAACAAATTTAAGAACAACAATTCAATACACAATTCAATCGTTCAGTTGGTTCTATTCAGTTCATTGTTTACTTGATTGGTTTCTATTTGTTGTTCACTCGTTCGATTCGTTCTTTCGTTCTGCATTCATTCGTGTTCATGAGATGCAAATGCACATGAAAAACACTTTAAAACCATGTAAATAGAGGCTCGGAAGGTAAAAAAGTGGAGCGAAAACAAAACCGGGGCCAACTTGAAAATTGCACACGTGGGGGCACTGGCTGCACGTGCGGAACCACCACTGCACGTGCACTCAGCAAGTGCAATTAAAGCAGAATGCACACTCAAATCTATCCTATTTTTCGCACGTGTGGTACCCCAGATCACACGTGCGGTTCTGGGTCTATTTGGTTCAAGAATCTGCCTTATTTTTTAAATCTTAATTTTTCAATTGCAACTCCATTTTCATGTAATTCAAGACCCAAAACCTTTCATGAACATATTGAACTTCACATATTTAACTTTAAACAAAATTATAACTTCAAATCAAAATTACATTTTCCATGCAAAAGCTTCAAGTTTTATATTGTTATGAAAGTTCATAGAATTTGTATATTTGAGCTTCAAATCTCCAAGACCCATGGCATTTCCTCTCAATTTTGGACACTCATGTAAGAAAACAAATGTATGATCATGGATTTCATGAAATCTATGCCATGTAAGGATCAAACTTTTAGATTTAAAGCATAAAATCACAAAACCATACATATATGAGTTCTAAGTCCAACACTTTGAAGATTTCTTGTAAAACCATGCAAGAAATGATGTATTTTGAAACTTCAATCTCATAGCTCAAGAAATCCTTTTGAAAACTTTAGAATCTGTGAAGTTCATGCAAGAATTTATATGATATAACAAGAATATTATGAATTCATACCATGCATGTAAGATTTATTTCAAACTCCTAACCATGGTTTTCAAAACATGAGATTAGACTTCATGGCTCCTAAAATCATGGATGCATGGGACAAATAACTCTGAAATTCTTACACATCCATGCTCAAAATGGTGATTCTACACATAAATGTTCATGCATGTGAGCTAATATTCCATATTCATCATCTATGAGCTCTCTCTTGCATTAACTCCATAATTTCCTTAAATCCAAAGATGAGATGAGCCTAATTCATAAATAAACACTTATCTAAGATTATAGGATGGTCTCTTCCAAGATTTCTTCTTCTTTCCCTTCAAAATCTTAAGCTCTCTCTCTCTCTCTCTAGATGAGTTCTCTTCCTCTCTCTCTATATTCTCAATACAATGAACCAAATGAATAAAAACATTCCTTCTAAGCATTAGATTATATACACAACCTCACATTTGAATTGCATAACACATGTAGTTACATACACACACCTACACTGATTTCTCTACGCACACACACCCAGATCTCAATACACCCACCAGAATTTAATCTCCTACACTCACCATCACAAAATGCCCAAAAGCTTACTACACTTAATCAAATTTTAAATCATGAATAGAGCTGAATTAGATACTAATCATGTAACATCTTGGGGAAATACTATTAATCAAAGTGATCATAAAACTCAATTTACTTAGAATAGTTCCAATTAAGGCTCAATCCGATCACGAACAATTTTAGTAAACTGAATCAATTTCAATTAAACTTATCATAGTGTTCTAAAAATTCCAAATAATTTATTCATGTAACCAATTCTGATTTCGGATTCCGATAAGGCTTTCAATTTTCATATCCATACACATCTGTTCACAATATCACAATTAAATTTAAACACATAATTAAATTAATATAATTATGCCTTGCATTTTGGGGTCATTACAGTTTCAGTGCATAGAAAAACTTCAAATAATTTTTCGGTCTTTAACATCCATGTCTCTGCCTTTAGTGGCTCAATACCGCCCAAAAAAGTCGGTGGCTTCATTTTGGTGAACTTTTGAGTCAATGAGATAATATCATTATTCATCGGCTCAAACTGTACCGGAGAAAGCGGGGGAGGCAAAGGTTGCTGTCTTTGTTGTTGTCTCATTGATTCTATTAAAGCTTCTAACATTCGTTCTATTCAGTCCATCCATGCATCGGATGATTCAAATACATCATCACTTCTTGTTCTTTCCATAGCTATAGGTAAACAAAATGATAATAAACATAGGCAAATAAATCTTTTCACAATGTTCATAGTGTTCAATTTCATTCATTTCATGTTACACATGTTTGTATGTTCATTTCGTTCAGATATGTTTACATGATTATCACACATACACTTACACATGTTGATGCAATGTCGTTAATTCTTTTCTAGGACATCCTATAGCTCATATGGACTCATGTGTGCGGTATAACATGTGCTCTGATACCACTCTGTCACGATCCAAACCCGCTCCTATAGGTTTAGCATCGTAATCGGCCAGTAATCTTGGGATTACTGAAGGTCTCTGAAACAGATTAACAGTTTTAAAGGGGCTAGTGGAAGCAATATCAAAATACAATGTCCATGGCGCTGTGACGTTTATGGAACAGAGAATTTAAAACTTATATTCACATAAGTAACGTCATATATATACAGATAAGCCAAAGTGGGTCTTACCCCAATACACAGATAAAACATAAAGTTGTTCACACAAAACAAAAGAAAACAAAAGTCTTAAACATGGTTTACCAAACTTGACCGCTTCTTAATTCGGGAACCTCCTCGAAAGGCACGGTGGTTGGCTGACCAAAACAAATCCAGGTAGCAACTTAGGCCTAATCACGTGCCTAATCACCTACATACATAAGTAATACAGTGAGCTGGAGCCTAGTGAATAGTAACAAAGTAAAGATTTTATGAATGATGTCCATAATAGATTCAGAAATCAGAGTTCAGAAACATATTCATATTCATATCAGATTCTCATAGATAATCATACATGGTACATACGTAGTACATCCAATAGCGCTAACAGATGACTCATGATGGGATGGTACAAATGACCCATAAAGGGACTAGATGACCTATAAAGGGACATATATAGAGTAGATAAACAGTTATGCATAACCAATCCTGGTACCAGGTCATATAACAGATATCACATGATGCTAAGGATACCACGAGTACATTTTAGGAAATTAGACAATCATTCATTTAATCATAAAATTGCATTTCAGAAAACAGATCATATCATATCATTCTAAAAGTACTTAAAGTTGAACATAGCTTTACAGAGTTATTACTCACAGATGGCTCTAGTAACAGAACAAATTGAGCAGAAAGATCAGACGAACTATGACGCATTTCCTACACAAGCACATACCAGATACATAATGAAACACACGATCTATTGGTGCTTGACTCACTACTTTTCTTTCTTGGTACGTTTCTAATCCTTATCCTCATTATTATAACTTAATCATGGCTTAGGAATGCCTACGATGCAATGAGGACGCCAAAATGCACTTGAGAACAATTTACAAAATTCTAAAAATAAGGCAGGTCGCTCGAGCGCAACTTCTGTTGCTCAAGCAGTCTACAAAGTCTGCGAAAGTACTAGATGCTTTATTTTCACGATCGACGATTGCTCGAGCCAAGTATTAAGAATAAAGGGTGGTTGCTTGAGCGCACATTCTGTCGCTTGAGCCAAGGCCATGTCTACAAAAGTACCAGGAGCTTGCATTTTACGCTCGAGCTAACTTTTGGTCGCTCAAACCAAGATTCAAAACAAAGGGTGGTCACTCGAGCGCAACTTCAGTTGCTCGAGCCAACCTCCAAACTCTGCAAAACTTCTGAGAGCTTGAATTTTACGTTCGAGCAAAGCTTTGGTCGTTTGAGTGGTGTGACCAAATTCTAGAATTTTCAGATTTGTTCTTCAAGTTCAAAACCCAACTTTAACTCATCAAAACTCATCCTTTTGGGTCAAAAGTGTAAAAAACATGTAGAAACTTATGGAAAAACATGGAATGAAGCTCAATTCACAAAATCAAGCCCCCAAAGCATGCCAATTCTTCAAAATTAAGTTGTAACTTTGTATGTATATAACATGCGTATATTGATTCAAGCTCTAAACTTCCAAAACATGATCTCTTAAAGTAAAATGGTATGAAACTTGATGAATTTCCAAAACCAGGTTAGAATGACTATATACATGTGAGAATTCTTGAGAATTAAGCTCAAAATGTAAGGAAATATGTATGCATGCATGGTATGGCTTAAATTCCTTCATTTCTAGCTCAATTCTTATGCTTCATTACAAAGTCTTCTTAAATTCTCTTCATTAATGACTTCACCTAAGGTCTTCAATTGAGTTTTAATCAACAAATTCTTGAGTTTCTACGAGCCAAACCTTTAATGTCCAAGCTAGAATGCCAAATTCCAAACCTTTCTCACTCATTCTCTCCCTTTACATGTTTTTGAGACCAAGGATGATAAGAAGAAAATGTTTGTCTCAACTTAAGGGGTCTATTTATAGGTCTAATTTAGTTAGCTTAATTAAGTTGGATTAATTCTAATCTAATAATTTGATTCCGAATTGAATTCTAATTAAACTCACCATAAAATTCTAAAAATTCTAAATAACACATAGACTTAGTCAATTTCGTGTTTGGATGCCGATAAGGCCTGCAATTCACATATTGAATCAGAAATTCAGACAGATATTCCAACGTTAAACAGATAGAAACACAAATAACACAATACACATGCAATAACTCAGAATTTCTTCTTGATTACTTATTAGGCATTCTCAATCATGGTTTAGTGACTAATCATAATTCAAGGTTGTTACATAGACTTACCTGGGAAGGAGGGCTCCTACTTAATAGAAAATGAAGCGGATTAAAAAATGAAGTTACTACAGAGTTGAACTAAATCGGACTCCATACAAACTCAACCCTTAATCTCTAGGGAATTACCCTTTCATTTTTTTTTTGGCAAGGGAGGGGGGTAGATAGGAGATCACAAGTTTGACATTTTTTTCTTGATTTTGTTTTGTTTCCTCTAAAGTTTTAGGTAGTGAAAAGTCAAATTGCGTGTTCCAACATTTTTTAATATCACCTAATCATAAAGGCAAACAATTTGGAGCTTAAGGTGATGTTTGATTGGAGGTTTAGACAAGTGGATTGGATTATTAATTTGTGGTACTCATCAAATCTATGCTTGAATGCAACAAAATATCATGGGATTAATAATTCCATGAGAATATTAATCCCCTCCTATGATAGGATTAGCATTCTCATGGAAGGGTTGAGATAGCTAGTCCCTTCACAAATATTGATAGCTAAATTATTATTTTGCTTTCCATTTTACAAAACCAACAAAATTATATTTTATGTGATGAGGATTTTTAGGTAATTTTATAAATTTAGTCCTAACTAACTAATTCCACCCCACTAGTTACAAATAAATACACTTTATCTTATATTTAATATCACCATACTAATAATCTTTCTACTCAATCTTACTGTATTCATAATTTTATTCAACTTAATCAGCCAAACAAATAAGACTTAAAAGTGGGTTGGCCAAGCTAATAAACCAAATTACCAAAACTTAGCTTGCATTTATAACATATTTCAAATTGAAACGTTAATTTCAATCAATTTAAAACTAAAAGACTTTGATGTGGATTGTCCGATTAATTGATAACCATAAACATAAGACTTTTTTATGGCATTGAACCTAAAGTTAAGCTTTCAAAGTTTGCTATGAGCTGTCTTTTTAACCACTTACATTACTGCTAAAGTTTTTTATTATTATTATTATTATTATTATTATTATTATTATTATTGTCGTCATTGGACATTAAATTTAAATTAATTAGTACTATCTTTTTTGATTTCACTTGTTTTACTTAAAATTAAAAATAACATGCTCAAATAATTGTAATTTTTTGGGTTGTGATGTTTAGTTTCACTTTTCAGATTTTCCATTTATTTGTTTTTTTCAACTTAAAAAGTTTTAAGATAAAAGCATTGCATAATATTGAGATTACGTTGAAAGTGCTTCAAAAAAATATACAAAAATAACACCGTGCGTTTTATTTCGGTAAAAGAGAAAAAAAATCCTAAAAATCTTTTACATTTTTCTCTTTAGTATTCCCTATTAGGGGAGAGGGAGATGGTGGTGGTTTCCCTACCTCTCCGATCTCCCTATCCTCTCGTTTCCCATTTCTCATATGTTCCTTTAATATTTGTTTTATTAGTCTGATCATCACAACTTTACTTTCTCTACTCTCGAGCTTAAAACTTTAAGATCTAGTTTCATATCTTTTCATTGTCCAAATGCCAACGCTTGATAATTTGTTTGCTTTACGCTAGGTGACTATCTCAACATTAATGTTATATCTTGACGAGCGGAGGTAGAGTTTTCAGATTCCAAGTTTAAGGTGGTAGAGTAGTGGAGTTTTGGATGAGTTTAGTGGTATCTTAGATGTACTATTTTTTTGTGTTTGATTTTCTTAATTTTTAATTTGTTGATATAATAATTCTTTATGTGTGGAGGTTTGTATCCCTCATTTGTGGGAGCCTTGTATCCTCCTTTATGGAATCTTGGATCCTTCATTCTATGGAAGTTATTTATTTCTTTTTGAAATTTTGTGATGTCGCTGTGTCTAATTGATTCGATTTTTTTTTTATCGATTTTGTAATGAAAATTATTTCTTCTGGATAAAAAAATATATAACCAATAAAAAAAAATTGAAATAAATGAAAAAATGTCTTATATTTTTTTATTTTGTTTTATTTTTCTTATATTTCTAACGTATTTGTTAGTGAGACCTTAAGATAAATTTCAAAGATTTAACTTTATAAAAAAGGTGATTTAGATTTTTTATTTTTAAATGTTAGTATTTTTGTAAAATCATAATAATAGAAAAAATTCAAAACCTGAGCCAAAGTGCACAGACAGATTAAGCACTCGTTTGGAAATTTAGGGGAGGGTGGGGTTAAAATAGTAAAAAAAAAAAAAAAATTTAGACTTAAGTTAAAAAATATTATATTTAAATCATAATTATTTTATTTTTTTCTTTTACAAAAGTAAAAATACCCATCACAAATAAGACTTTTTAACATTAAGTTAAAATAATTAAAAAAAAAATCAAAAACCTAAAAAAACAATTCACATGCCACACAAACTCAAAAACAAACAAGTAGCAATGCACTCTAATTTGGAAACAAGGATAGAATAATCCTTGTAGCCAATCACTCTTCCTAGATGTTGACACTCAACTAACTAGTAGAGGCCAACTTGGCCATTCCCTCTCGTCCCTTGTCACATCACACGTTTTGTTTTTTTATTTTTTTTTTAACAAGTGTCCCGTTTTTTTTTTTGGCCAATCCCATCTAATCACCGTTCAATCGCTGTTCGTCGTTGACCACTACATAGTTGACAATTTGATCATCACAAAAAAAAAAAAAAAACAAAAAAAAAATCAAATAAACACCATTAATGTGTTTAGTTTTAATTTTTTAAAAATTAAGTTTTTTATTTTTCATATTTTTTATTTTTAGTAAATATTTTAAAAATTTTAAGTAATGTTTTTTTATTTTTTTAAATGTACCTTATTTAGATATATCTAAAAAATAAAATATTTATAAAAAAATATTTTAAAAAATTAATAATTACACAAGAATATAAAAAATATACTGAATTCTAATATTTTTTTAATTATATTTTTAGTATTTAGTGAATTTTCTAAAATTTTTTTTCCATAAACATTATACTTTTTGAATATATTTATGTTAAGTGTATTTAAAAATTAAAAAAATTACTTACAATATTAAAAAAATTTAATGAAAATAAAAAAACACAAAAAATAAAAAAAATTCAATTTTTTAAGAAGTGAATCCTAAAAATAAGAACCAAATAAATTGATAGTTTTCAAGATCTGTGAAGCCGGTAGATGCATCTTTAAAAACTAGGGTAAATACACTTTACCTTCTAAAGTTTCACTAATTTCTTACTTTAGCTCTTTAAGGTTTATTTTTGTTTGCAATTCTTTTCATTTTAGCTTTTTAAGTTTGATTTTTTTCACTTTGGCTCTTCATGTTTGTAATCTTTCCTATTTTGGCCTTTTGTGTTTGCAATCATTCTCAATTTACTCTTAGACTACCATAAAAAAATATAATAGAATCTGTCACATTACCAACACATCAGCTCCATGTGTGATGTAAAAAATTCACCAAAGACGCACAAAAATGAAAAGTAGAAAACAAAAAAATTAGAATTTTTTTTAGTCTTTAGTGAATTTTTTTTTTCAAATTTATTCATAAATATTATTACATTATAGATGCATCTAGGTTAGATGCACCTAAAAAAATAAAAACAAATTTAAATAAAAAAAGAAAAAAATTCACTAAAAATAGAAAAAAAAATAATAGTGAATTTTTAATTTCATAATTAAAAATACTGGTGTTTGAGTCATTATATATATATATATATATTTTTTTTTTTTGTCTTAAGTAAACTCTTTTTTTTTTTAGTTATATTTGTTTTTATTTTTTTAGGTGCATTTATTCTACATGCATCTATAATGTAATAATGTTTATGAATAAATTTGAAAAAAAAGTTCACTAAAGACTAAAAAAAAATTTCATTTTTTTTTTCATCTTTAGTGAATTTTTTACATCACACATGAAGTTGATGTATTGGTGATATGACAAATTTTGTTAGTTTTTTTGAATAAAAGTTAGTCTAAGAGTAAAGTGAGAAGAATTACAAATATGAAGGGTCAAAGTGAGAAGAATTGCAAACATAAAAGGTTAAAGTAAGAAAAATCAAACTTAAAAGGCCAAAGTGGAAAATATTACAAACATAAAGGTCTAACGTGAGAAGGACTACTAACATGAAGGGTTAAATTGAGAAAAATCAAACTTAAAGGGCCATAGTAGGAAATTGTTGAAATTTTAGGGGGGAAAATATAATTTACCCTAAAAACGATGCTTGTCCACAGATGATAATCCAGTGGTGGTACACCAAAGAATTACTCCCGCACTGTGACTTTACTGTTTTTGGCTTGAGTTTCATTGAATTAAAGTATTGGAGAGAAATGAAGGCAATGTCTATAAGAAGGAAAGAGGGAAATGATAACATTGGATATCATGCCACAAAGAAGACAATACACAAATATTCTCCCTTTTTCTCTCTATATTTGGTACTAAAAGTCGCAGTGTTTATTATAGTTTTTATCTTTGAATTATCATTAAATTTTCTATTTAATCTTTTAACTATTGATTAATTCTATTACGTCTTTATGGATATATAAATTAAAATTTATTTAGTATCTAAACCATCGATTGAATATATTAAATTCCTAAACTATGTAATTAAATTCAAACATTTTTAATTCTTGAAATATTTACAAAAATAAATATAAATCTGTAAATGTTTTAAATTAGTAAATGACTCTACTTATTTACAATTTTATTTTGTCCTCAGCAATAGCTATTTGCTTGCTTTTTTAGTTAATATTATATGTCCAATTTTGTCTATAATCTTTAATTGATTGTGCGGGAGCCGAAAAGAGGTTATACTTGAAAATGGCCAACAAAGCATCCAAGCTCGTTTAGGATGGGCCGAATAAGGCCCAAGCCTACTGGACTACGTCATTGCTGAATAGATGTTCGAATAAATATGAAATATCGAGGAGTGTTGAATTACGGGTATCTGTGCCGAACAACAAAGCTGAGTGTGTTGGGCGAGTCGACATGACCCCATTAGGTGGGATTAGACTATCTCTTTCAAGGAAGTATAGTAGGCGGATGGACCTTGACAGGATGATAATGAAGGACTAAGCTGGATGGAGTAAAGATCGAGAAGAGTGACTGTATAAAAGGAAGAGGGAGGCTAGAGAAACAAGTATGTAACAAAAAAAAAAAAAACATTGAACCTCAAGAAACGATAAAATACCAATCTTTTAACAGAGACTAATTTATCCGTCGGAGTGCTAGTTCTGACACCACCATCTAGAGTTTTATTTCCGCTTTAGATGACAGCTGTGAAGATCCAACAAAGGCTTGTTTGGATAGAAGGAGTATTCCATAGCCACTTTTTCATTATTGGCGTTGTTTGTGGGAATACTCAAACTCATCTATGGTAAACCCAAACCAAAATCCTCCGGTCACCAGAGTTAATAATGCTACAGTAGGGGTAACTTCAGGTCTAGAAGAAACCCCTGTGTTACCCCAGATAGGCAACCCAAGAGGGGGGGTGAATTAGGTTATTAAAAATTTCACAATATTAAAATATCATAATATTCAGAATTTTAATAAATTAAAAAAAACAGAATAATAATTATCAATATAAAAATAAGAGAGATAGGGAGAGAAAATCAAACACTGCGATTTATATTGGTTCGGCACGCCAGGCCTACGTCTACTCTCCAAGGAACCTCCTTGAGAATTTCTTTACTATCAATTGAATAAATACACCACCAAGCTTGTAGATTTGGCACAAGACTTACTCTTATCTATTTAGTCTCACTCAACAATAAAAGCCTTACCTTTACAAAATTTCTCACAAAAATAAAGAATAAGAATAAGTGGTACTTAAACTCACTTTTACAATAATTCTCTCACAAAGAGTAGATATGAAAGTGTAAGAATAAAGGCTAGACTTAGATCTAAAAGTAAAATAGCAGAATACAATTTGGAGCTCACAGAAAATTTTCTCTTCAAATTCTTGATTTTTCTCCACATACAACACTTCTATTTATACACAAAAATATACCCGTTGGACGCTCCTTACTAACGTCATGGATGACATCTATTTGTTTCAACTTGTCATCATGAGGCATCCTTTGTTTCAACTTGTCATCATAAGGCATCTTTTCTTTTTGACAAACAAAGTGGCCGAATTTAAACAAAACTCACAAACATGTGGGTTTTGATCAATATATATAGTATATATATATATATATAATCCTACAAAGTCCACATTATAAAGATGTAACTTTAACATTCAAATACAAACTTCAACACGGGAATTAAAATTCAATACGTTGCAATTTTGCAACCATTTCTTTGTGTATTATATCATGTATGATTTTTTTCACATGCTAGTAATTAATGTTTCCACACACTAATATATATGATTGCTTCCATGATGTATGTTATTATATGCATTTATATGTTCTGATCAAATTTTGCATACACAGAAAAATCTCTTTGAATAATATTTATGATGGATCTGAAAATATATGCCCTCTTTAAAATATTGTATATGTTGTAGAGATTTTAAACTAAATATATTCTACCACTCCATATTAATTTTGTCAAAACAAGACAACCCATCAATATCAAATTTGTCAAAATAATATAACCAATCAATCATTTTTGTCAAAATAATATAATTAATCAATTTTTAATTTGGTCAAAAAGTGAATAGTGATCATCCTAAATTTTCAAAAAGTAAATAGTAAAGTTTTCAAAAAAATATTCTTATTTAACTAATATTTAACAAATATATATATTTCTTTAAAAAGATAATATTTTGGGTCAAATACATATGTATATTAAAAAAATCCAAATTGTTACAAATAATATTTTAGACATCATCAAAATTAAATAATATGATTAACATCCTGCAAGGAAGTCTCTAAATTTTGATCTGCTAACCCCATTTTAGCCATCAACATCCATAGAGGATGCCATGCAAACCTTAATGAGCCAAATGCAACGTAGTGAGCAACGACTCAAAGACATAGTAGCAGAGAACAAACGCTTGCAACGGGAGTTGGCAAAATCCCAACAACTGGCACCTCCCTATGAGCATGGTCGGTTGCCAAGAATGCAGAAGAGGTGACAACGTCAGTGTCGGGGACACAATAGCATTACCAACGAGACCCAACCGAAACAAGCAAACTCTTTGTGGGTAATGAAAATCAAGCAAAGCGAGACTTTGTGCGAGTACTCGGCGCGATATTGGGAGTACTTTAATTTAGTAGATGATGATTGCAATAAGTCCATGGCAATCACTGCCTTCAAGATGGGACTGTACCCCGATAGCCTGCTCAGGAGTTCGTTGACTCAATGGCCCCTCAAGGCAGTTTGGGCCTTGATGAAGAAGGTCGAAGAATATTGTAAAGTGAAAGATGACGCAGTCCGAGTTAAAGCCGGACTGTAGGTTGCGGAATTCGATAGCATTTGTCTTGGTGCAGCCACTGGCTATTGCACCGCCGAATGAAACCCCAAGGAACCCAGAGCCAAGAGGCTGATCAAAAAAAGAGAACCGCTGAGGTTCGCGCCTACAGAACAAACAATACTATGTGAAAAATAGGCGCTTTAGGCTGTCAGATAAGAAATACACTGAACTGTCTAAGCCAATCAGTAAGATTTTACAAAGGATCCAACATCTGGCTTCCTTCAAATGGCCAACAAAGATGTTCGAGGCCTCAGACACGAGACGGAGAGACCTGAGATGTCAATATCACAAGCACCATGGGCATTCGACTGACAAATGCTACGCCTTGAAGGATCATTTGGAAGACCTAGTCCAGTCTAGCCAAGTAGCAGAATACCTTCCAAAAAGGGTTGACCCACTAGGCGTACTCGTTGTATGTCCTGATTCAGCTCCACTCGGCGTAATCTATATGATATATAACTTATCTCCACCAAATAGAGTGAATACAATCTAGCTGTAACAATCCTCCTAACCCAATTCTGCGTCTAGTATGTCAGCCAAATGATCGCTATTGTCAAACGAAATTAGCTTCTCCGATGCCGATCTTGAAGGGATCACTGTACCTCATGATGATGCCCTCGTAATAGAATTGCAGGTAAATAAATTCACCGTTGAACATACCTTGGTTGACCCAGGGAGCACCTCTGAGATGATGTATTACAAAATTTTTCTCAAACTCGACTTTAAGGATACGGATCTCATGCCGGCTGATTATTCTCTTTTTGGTTTTAAGACCAATTCGGAATACCCCCTAGAAACGATTGTGTTACCGGTGTGTGCAGGAACCGAGACGCTATAGGTTGAATTCCTAGTCGTCAAGCTTCTATCACCATACAATATAATCACGGGCAAAACGTGGCTTCACACAATGCAGGCCATACCAAGTACTTATTATCAGCTTCTTTGATATCTGACTCAATACGACATCGAGCAAATCCATGGTTCACAATAGTCGGCGAATGATTTCTATCTTACAGTCGTGGAGAAAAAGCCAAAGGAACTGGAGGTGAATTCAATTGAAATTTCAAATCATGAGAGACTTGAAGATGTTGGCAAGCTCTTGGCTGAGAAAGTCACAGAAGATCTGGACCAAGTATTAATTAATGATGATCTTGAGAAATTCTTTTTAGTCAGTACAAGTCTGAGTGCCGCAAAGCGACAAGAGTTGGTTTCTTTTCTCCTCGGCATCATCGATGTTTTTGCATGGTCACTTTACGACATACCAGGGGTAGATCCCGTCATAGCCATGCATAGCCTGAATGTCGGCCCCAAAACTAAACCCGTTGCTCAGTGAAGCCATCGTTCAGCTACCGAACACGACACGACTATAGTAGATGAAGTTGACAGGCTATTGGAAGCCGGGGCAATTCGGGAAGTAAGCTATCCCACGTGGTTGTCCAACATTGTTGTAGTTAAGAAAAAGAGAAGGTCATGGTGTGTCTACGTAGACTTGTCACACCCCCCACATTTTATTACTCGAATAAGTTTACCAAAACCATTATTATAATATAATTTTAGAGATAACGAGCAAAAGTTCTATACATTGACAAGAATGAATAAAAGAAGGTTCTCTCATTCGAATACATAATGGATGCAACATGTGACATAATAAAATAAATTGCCCACACGCTTACATAATTACATAAAAGAGAAAGGGATCAGCACTTTTACAACAGCGACATTCTGCCAGCAAATATAAGGCCCCTTGGCTAACAGACAAAAAAGATCCTTGATCTTGAAACATTTCTCGTTATGCACCTGAAAAAGGATTAGTAACGTGGGATGAACATAAAGTCCAGTAGGGATCTACAATATTTCCCAACAATAAAATCAATAGATATATGTGATCATGATTGCTAAATAGTGATACATAGGTAAATAATGTGCCATTTATACTAAAAAATTACACATAGGTAATACCATCCTTATGGAAATCTATTAAATTTTTGAAAGAAAATCCTTTCCTTTTATCTTCTTACCATTTTTGTATAAATTCCTGGTAGTCTTTCTTTACGAGCCCTTTTTAATATTCTATAAAGGTCCTAGACCTATGAACCATGCATTACTAATGGTCATACATTCCACCATAATCCGTATAACTTCAATGTATATAAGTAACTACACTTATTACAACACATACCAAATAACAAATCTATATAAAACAAATCAATTCATTTCTATTTATCCCCTTTATATATACCATGCCCATTATAATTATTTCGCATAAGTCCACAACCAACAATCGGCTCCATTACCAAGCCATATCAACAAATCACACGTTTTTTCGAGCATTACTCCAGAAGCAATACGGAACCTCTATCAAGTGCCACGTTTTACCGGTTACAAGGTGGAAGGAACATGGAACCTCCACACATCTCAACAGATCACACGCTTTTCCAGGCGCTACTTCGGAAGGAATGCATAACCTCTATCAAGTGCTACGCTTTACTGGTCACAAGCCGGCAGGAAACAGACCCTCATTCCAACATCATAATCCATCAATCCTTTATATCATTTTAAAATTTAAACCAACGACACTCAATTCATCAATAATAAAAGTAAAAGTTTATCTTTTGAATGTGCACCACTTATTTTCCCACAATATTCCTTACCATTCAACATCAACACTTCTTATTCAATGATATATATATATATATCACAATTTATATCATACTCTTTCCGTAACACATTAATCCAATTCCCACTATCAATTTCTCCAACATAGCCTTCTTATGCAATAAGCATTTTCACTACATTTAATAATCATCAGTTATACTGATCTTAACAATCATAAACTTAATTTCATAAGTCTAAGGTCAATTGAAAACATTCCTCACTTCAAAAATAAATTCCATAGCTAGGGTTAGACATAAATTGGGGCTTATAACTATAAAACACAAAACCATGTTCTAACCACTCAAAACTTTCTTAATCCATTTCAGTCTTACATTTAACTCCCTTATTTTTGAAATCCTAAATTCCTTTTCAGGCCTTTAAGAAAAGCTCCTCCACATGAGGTTTTTATGCACTACAAATATACCATCCATCTATCTATAAGAAGATATTGAAGAGAAGTAAGGAAATCTCTACCTCTTGATGCAAAGAGAAGATAACCCAAAAATCACCGACAGCAAAACGACGATCCGCTTAGATTAAAAGAAAGCCCTCGTCGAGCTCTACTTTTTTGATCTAAAGAACTATGGGCCAAAGATGGGTAGAAGTAGATGAAATCAAGGGATGAATAACATGGAGGCTAAAAAATGACGGAAAAGAGAAAAATGATCTAGATGTGACTAAAAGTGACTTTTATAGATGCTGAATTCGAACAGACCGCTCGAGCAGTAAAATCGCCGCTCGAGTGAAGATCGCGAACTCCTAGAATTTCAGACCAAACAAGGCTGACCGTTCAAGCGCAAGAAGTATAGCTCGAGCAAAAACATCACAGATCTAGAAGTTTTGCAGATTGTAAAAGACCGCTTGAGCACAAGAAAAACTGCTCGAGCAAACAAACAAAAATCTGGGCGACAACTCATTAAAAAACTAACTTCCCAACCTGTTTCAAAGGCAACCAAAACTCTCAATAGCTAAACTCAACAAACAATAAGATAGAAATAAGATGAACGACAGTGAAGTACATGAGTTCTCGGATTCAAAAACAAGAAAATGGGTCAGGTTTAAACCATAATCGTTATACTCTCTACCCCTTAAAGAATTTTGTCTCTGAAATTAAAGATAAGGCTGAATCAAAGGCAACTCAATCATAATCGAAGACACAACCACAAATTTAAGATTGGACCCATACTTGGGATAAATTCTCTGATTTTGATTCAACATTTCAGTGCCCTAAAGACACCTGAACAACGAAACTCAACGAGGAGATCACAGATGCCTCATAGGGAAACTCAACAAAAATAATAACCACACGTATACCAGAGACATCAACCGCGCGAGAACCACCACAACATGCCCAAACACCCCCGAGTGCTTAGCACTAGAACACAGAAGGAAACCCCCACGATAAAAGTCTCGATGAACTCACATACGAAAAGAAAACTCCCAACAGAATAAGTCAGAGACAACACCCCTATATACAAACCTTGATAACCCCAAAACACTCGTCAAACCAAACACCCAACCCAAAATTAGCAATTCAAGCTAAGTCACTATACAATATCCATTATTTTAGGTAAAACAAATTATAACAGAACTTTGTTAAAAGAATTTTTTTCATCATTTTCTTGATTCTTTGAAAATCATTCTTTTGAATGTAAAATATTTCCTATAAGTGCCCAAAACTCATTTTGATCATAACCAAAACACATTTTTTACCTTTCAAGCAAAACTCAAAAGTTGTATAAATATTCCGCAAAAACAAAAGTGTAAATCGAGACACATAACCATCCACAAGTAAGTTGTACAAAACTGTTTAGTGAAATCCCTCATTATGATTTTGATTAACTCCACAACATTTCCGCTTAACAAAGCCATCCGAGGCTATAGCACTAGGAAAAATTCATTTTCCAAATCAGTCTCAACAACCATTATCTCACAACATTCATCATTCTTACTGTGATGCCACAATAAATACATACACCACATTTATATAACAAGTATTAGTAGACATAACAACCGTGTATCAACGCAACGAAACGCAAGAAAGTTCATTATTTCAAAGTTCCAATGTATCATAAACATTATCACAAGTTATCTCCCCCTACAAGGCATAACATACTCGCAAAACAATGACTCCACAATACGCTACTCCAGCCCAAGGAGTTCCACTAACTTGTAACAAGCTCCACACAAACTTTATAACCACCGACACGAGACTCCACTCTTGTCAAACCACTCTAAGGCATTTATAGAGTTACAACCCCTTTACTAAACTCTAAGCTAGAGTCAGTGTAACTATTTGTCAACTATACCCCAGCATCCGTACATCTCAAACACTAGACCGATATGGTCAAAGGTAATCACACAATTTCAGACACCAAAGAATCTTCACCAATTCCACTCTCGTCACCTGAGAACACAACCTTGCTCCCAAGGAATACCTCTAGCATCTAACCACTAAATTCTCCTCAGATTCATAAACTCTATCAAATATCTAATAATACCACAACACAAACACTACCCTTATCGCGATCGATAGGACCACAACGAACTCATTGACCAAGAAAACCATAACACTACACCACACACATAAGTAACCATTCTCACTACCCTGAACCACGAATTTCACTCTTTCGAAACATTCTCACCTAACCTGCCAATTCTACCAAAACGCCAAAGTCTCGCATTCCTTTATAGTCAACACATTTAAGCCTTATAACTCGTTCTCAATGTACAACACCACTAACCACAACAATCCACGAATTACTTGTTCTCGACAACTAACTCCCAAACAAAAAAAGGCTCACAGGCCATCGTATAATCATTTCATAGATTAACATTAGGTATACAACAACACTAGGATCATCACTCCTTTTAACGATTTCTTATTACATATATATATATATAAGAGTTTTTGAGATTTACTACATGCCCCCAATACGTGAGGATAAACAAACAACAACAACGACACACACATACACATATATATAACACGTAATCACGATGTCTCAACATCCAATAGTATATCGGTCAACAACAAAAATTCAAATATTATATTACCAACCTCTAATACAAAAGCCCCTCTCAAGGGTAATACAATTGGAATGCCTGAAAAGTCAACCCTCGCGAAGCTCTCGAAGCCTAGCCTACTCAAGTCTGGCACCGATACCGCCCCTAACTGGACTTAAGAGATTGAGTTCGACTAGGTCCTGAAACACCTGACGAATTCACATGCAATGGGCACAAACATCTCACATGGCCCAGATGACCATAATCAAAACAAATAGTAGACTCCCTACTCTAAGGCTAGCTTGAAGCCTGAACCTCACTAGGCCTTATAACAGACGAGTTCGAAACCCCCGACAAAGACAGGGACTGAGCTTGAGATTGAACATGCGCTCGCCTCCATCTCTTACTAAACCTAGAGTGCTTATGAACTGTAAGAGTTGTCGAAGTGGCCTCCTTCCTAAATCGACCAACATGCATAACCATGGCCTCCACATGGGCCACCGCCTTAACTAGAGCAAAGTAATTCTTCCATAAAGATCCAACTACCTTCTCCCGGATATCATCATTTAACTGCCTCTTAAACTCATAACAACGACGCTTCTTTATTACTACCAACTCTGGAGCAAATCTCGACAAACTAGTAAATCGTATCTCAAACGATACCAAAGGAGTAGCATCCTGGTGCAACTCGACAAGCTATTCCCTCAACCTTTCTCGAGCGGAAGGGGAGAAGTACTTGGCCAAAAAGACCTCTGTAAAAGCAACCTACGTGTTACCTACGGTGTCTTTAACATACTTCCACCAATAACTTGTGTCTTCCCTCAATTGAAAACTTGCCAAAGAAATCCTTAACCCCTCATCCTTGACTCTAAACATGTCAAGAGTCTTTGTAATTTGTTCCAACTAATCTTTCACCTTTAGCGGTTTAGCCTCCCTCAAAAACTCCGGTGGATTGGAGCGAAAAACTCTTTAGTAAGCTTGAGGGTATGCCCGTTGTCACCTTCATTGCGAGCTAGAGCATCTTACAGTGCTCTTACAATCTCGTGTGTAACTTCCTCGCCAATAGCCGATGCTGCAACGACAGGTGCTAAAGGAATTGCTGTGCCTCTATTGGTACTCCTATTTCCAATTCGTCTTCTATTCCCTCGTGTAGACATCCTATAAACCCCAAAACAACACCAAACTTAGTGCACAACACAACAGCCTTCCCAAGGTACACACTCACCACTGCTAAGCTACAAGACACGCGTAACCCCTAACACACCCAATTCTATTACACATAAACAACTAAACACTTAATCACGTAATTGAATCAAGTCCACAAGAATAGCTACTCATCCCAGAACTCTCAAGGAATTCCTATCAGAAACCACATTGATCAGGTGTGTTTCCGATAAGACCTCAATGCAAGTTCACCAGTTACAAGTACTATCTAAGAAACTAAACCCCATGCTCACATAAATGCAACACATAAAGTCCTAATACTTATCCTAACTATATGCAGACCTCCTCACCAAGCATAACAAACCCGTTGTGGTAAAAATCACTCCCCATGAGTCCAAAATATTAAAACCTGGCTCGTTCTGATACTAAGTTGTCACACCCCGAGATAATAAGCAAAAGTTATATACATTGACAAGAATGAATAAAAAAAGGTTCTCTCATTTGAATATATAATGGATGCAACATGTGACATAATTAAATAAATTACCCATAGGCTTACATAATTACATAAAAGAGAAAGGGTTCAACCCTTTACAACAACGTCATTCCACCAGTAGATATAAGGCCCCGTGGCCAACGAATAAAGAAGATTCTCGATCTTGAAACACTTCTCGTCATACACCTGAAAAAATATTAGCAACGTGGGATGAACATAAAGTCCAGTAGGGATCTACAATGTTTCCCAACAATAAGATCAATAGATATATGCGATTATGAATGCTAAATAGTGATACATCGATAAATAATGTGCCGTTTATACTCAAAAATAAATTACACATAGGTAACACCAAGAAAATACTTTCCTTTTATCTTTTTACAATTCTTGTATAAATTTCTGGCAATCTTTTTTCAAGATCCCTTTTTAACATTCCATAAAGGTCCTAGACCTATGAACCATGCATTACTAATGATCATACATTCCACCCTAATCCGCATAACTTCAATGCATATAAGTAACTACACTTATTTCAACACATACCAAATAACCAATCTATATAAAACAAATTAATTCATTTCCCTTTATCCCCTTTACACATACAAAACCCATTATAATTATTTTGCACAAGTCCACAACCAACAACCAGCTCCATTACCAAGCCATATCAACAAACCACACGTTTTTCTGAGCACTACTTCGGAAGGAATGCGGAACCTCTATCAAGCACCAGGCTTTACCAGTCACAAGCTGGAAGGAACGCAGAACCTCCACACATCTCAACAAACCACACGCTTTTCTGGGTGCTACTCTAGAAGGAATGTGAAACCTCTATCAAGTGCTACGCTTTACCGGTCATAAGCCGGAAGGAAACAAACCCTCATTCCAACATCATAATCCATCAATTCCTTATATCATTCATTAATTTCATTTTAAAATTTAAACCAACGACACTCAATTCATCAATAATAAAAGTCAAATTCATCTTTTGAATGTGTACCACTTATTTTCCCACAATATTCTTTACCCTTCAACATTAACACTTCTTATTCAATGATATGTAAATATATATATCACAATTTATATCACACTCTTTCCGCAACACATTAATCCAATTTCCACTATAAATTTCTCCAACATAGCCTTCTTATGCAATAATCATTTTCACTACATTTAATAATCATCATTTATACTCATCTTAACAATCATACACTTAATTTCATGAGTCTAAGGTCAATTGAAAACATTCCTCATTTAAAAAATAAACTTATAACTAGGGTTAGACATAAATTAGGGATTTTTTACTATAAAACACAAAATGATGTTCTAACTACTCAAAACTTCCTTAATCCACTTCAATCTTGCATTTAACTCCCTTATTTTTAAAACCCTAACTTTCTTTCATGCCTTTAAGAAAAGCTCCTCTACATGAGGTTTTTATGCAATACATATATACCACCTATCTATCTGTAAGAAGATATTGAAGAGAAGCAAGGAAATCCTTACCTCTTGAAGTAAAGAGAAGATGACCCAAAAATCACCGACGATGAAAGAACGATCCACTATGATTAAAAGAAAGCCCTCACCGAGCTCTACTTTTTGATCTAAAGAACTATGGGTCAAAGATGGGTAGAGGTAGATGAAATCAAAGGATGAAGAGCTTGAAGGCTAAAAAATGGTGGAAAAAAGAAAAATGATCCA
Organism: Camellia lanceoleosa; assembly: GCA_025200525.1. Lineage (NCBI taxonomy): Eukaryota > Viridiplantae > Streptophyta > Magnoliopsida > Ericales > Theaceae > Camellia > Camellia lanceoleosa. Next base: position 106,737,998 of record CM045768.1, read on the forward strand.
GATGTGACCAAAAGTGACTTTTATAGATGCTGAATTCAAACAGACTGCTCGAGCAATAAAACCGTCGCTCGACAGAAGGTCGTGAACTCCTAGAAGTTCAGACCAAACAAGGCAGACCACTTGAGCGCAACAAGTATCGCTTAAGTGAAAATATCACACATCCAGTAGTTTTGTAGACTGTAAAAGACCACTTGAGCACAAGAGAGACTGCTCGAGCGAATAGGCAAAAATCTAGGCAACAACTCATTGAAAATATAACTTCTTAACCTATTTCAAACGCAATCAAAACTCCCAATAGCTAACTCAATAAGCAACAAGATGGAAATGAGATGAACAACAGTTAAGTACATGGGTTCTTGGATTCAAAAGCAAAAAAATGGGTTAGGTCTAAACCAGAATCGTTATACTTTACAGATCTGAACAAATCTTGCCCCAACGATTATTTTTCTTTATCCCGAATTGACCAACTTGTGGACCCGACCACCCAACATTAGCGTATGAGCTTCATGGATGCTTACAGGGGTTGCCACCAAATTGCCATGGATCCAGTTGACCAAGATAAAACGGGATTTCTCGCTCCTAAGGAACCTATTGTTACAAAGTCATGCCTTTTGGACCGAAAAAAGTCGGGGTAACATGTAAAAGATTGGTCACTGTCATGTTCAAAGATCAAATTGGAAGAACCATGGAAGTCTACATCGATGATATGGTGGTGAAGTCCAAGGAAAATAGTGCACACTTGGCTAATCTTGACGCAACTTTTGATATTCTCCAAAAATACAAAATGAGGCTCAATGTGTCAAAATGTGCATTCGTCATTGGATCAAGAAAATTCCTCGGCTATATTGTCAATCATCGTGGGATCGAAGCTAACCCAAAACAAATCAAGGCCATTATGGAACTTGACACGCCAGGTCTGCCCAAAGATGTTTAAAGTTAATGGAAATGGTTGCAAGCCTTAATAGATTTCTTTGCCCGTCCTCAGATCGGTGTAGGCCATTCTTTAAAATGCTTCAGTAGGGCAAGCTCTTCAAATGAACTCTAGAATGCCAAATTGCTCTGGAAGGGTTGAAAGCCTATCTCAGTTCCATCCCACTTTTGGCTACCCCCACTCCAAACGACGTGCTTATCTTGCATCTGGCGGTATCCGATCGGGCAGTAAGCGTCGTCTTGCTCAAGGACGAACTTGGCTAGAAAAAGCCCATTTTCTATGTTAGGAAGGCAATAGTGGATGCCCTAATGCATTACTTCCAAGCTTATACCATTAAGGTTCTGGTGGATCACCCCCTCCGTTCAGTCCTCCACAAAGAAGAATCATCAAGATGAGTTTCGCAATGGGCATTAAAACTTTGACAATATGGCCTCCAATTTTCACCAAGGACGGTTATTAAGGGACAAGTCTTAGTCGACTTCGTTGCCGAATTTACTATACCTCCACAAGTAGAGTTAGACATTTAGGACCAATAAGCTCCTCAGTCATAACTGGAATGGTAAATGTATATCGAGGATATTTGGCAATTATATTGTGACAGGTCATTCAACCAGTGCGGCAGTAAGGCAGCAGTAGTTATCATGACCCTCAAAGAAGCAGTGGTTGAACAAGCGATCAAACTCGGCTTCGAAGCCTCAAACAACAAGGCCGAATACGAAGCCCTATTGGTCGGCCTTAGGAACTCACTTCAAATGAGAGCTAAAAGGCTATAAATCTTTTATGACTTGAAATTGGTCATTAAAGGGTGAGTACGTAGCTAAAAATTATCGTATGGCAGTCTATGTGAGAATAGTCAATTCCCTACTCATGAAATTTGATAGCCATGAACTGAATCAGATTACTCGTGATCAAAATACATATGCCAATGCTCTTACCTGCTTAGCTTCAGCTGTGAACTCAAACGTCAAGTGCACTGTCGAAATGTGCTTCATTCCGGAGTCGAGTATCAGTGTCTCCGAATATCTTGTCGTAAACACCATCCAGAGGGGGCCGAGCTGGATGGACCCCATTACTATATTTTTTGCTTCAGAACAACTGCCAGAGGACAAGAAGGAAGCTCACAAGCTGTGGAATAAGGCCTTAAGATATTAGTTGGACCATCAAGGAAAGCTTTGCAAAAAATCTCTTTTTGGGTCTCACTTAGATTGTGTCTATCTGGATAAGATTGAGGATTTTTTGGCTGAGATTCATGAAGGTAGCTGCGACGCTCACTTAGAAAAAAGATTGTTGGCTTATCGAGCTATTGTACAAGGATATTGGTGGCTAACTATACGTACCGACGCTGAGGACTATGTTAAGAAATGTGAACAGTGCCAATTTTTTTCTCCACTTATATATCTGCTCACCGAAGAGCTGAACTCTGTGACCAGTCCTTGGCCTTTCGCTCAATGGGGGTTAGACATAGTTGAACCATTACCAAAAGCTCTAGGCAATAGGCGATTCTTTATTATTGCTACTGATTATTTCACGAAATGGGTTGAAGTAGAACCTTTGGTGCATATACGGGATGTAGATATCAAGCACTTTATTTGGAAGAATATCATCACTCGATTTGGCATACCTAGGGTGCTTATTTCTGACAACAACACTTAGTTTGATAGTGGCATCTACAGGGAATTATGCAACATGTGTGGCATTTGGTCCTATTTTTCTTTGCCAGCTTGCTCGTAGAGTAATGGATAGGCAGAAGCTTCCAACAAAGTAGTCCTGGACGGTGTAAAAAAATGTTTGGAAAGAGTGAAGAGCAGATGGGTTGAGGAATTGCCGAGCATACTATGGGCCCATCACACTATGCCAAGACACTCTATGGAGGAGTGTGGACCTCCCATTTTTGACTGCCTGTAAGGCTCGAGCGCTTTGTCCGGTACATTCGATGATGAAAGTGGTATTGTGCGTGGTTCGAGGTCTCAACGAAGGAGCCTTGTTTGAGCTTCGAGACAACCCCAAACCTTCCATATTTCCATTGATTAGACCCAAGAAATCCATTTTTACACCTTGTGCCATCCTTTGCTGAGGTTGAAGCAGAAAAACAGAGGAACACATTAAGGCCCAGTCGTGCCTCAGTGAGGGCCGACTATGGCTATTGAAGGTCAGCCAAGACTTGGTAGCGAGAAACACTGTTCTGGGTCGGAGCCCGCCAGCTGTCCATTTTTGAAGATATTTATGATATTTCTAGCTCAAATTCTATAAAAACGACCATATATCTTTGTTTTGAGGGTTGAAGAATTTCAAGAAAGCCTTTATATCACATTGAGAGCTCCGTTTTCTCATTCTTCTTGTGCAAGCAACACTTTGAGCTAACCTATCATCTTGAACCTATATCCATACATCATATACACCTTCACACCTTTGCTTAGGAACCTTGGTTGAGCCTTAAATACCATAATTCAAACTTGAGAGTGTGTTGAGACTTAGCTTGGTTCATAATCAAAAGTTTACTTCCTTGAGAGGTATAAGCTTGTTATCCTATCTTTTACTTCTTGTTCTTTCATTTGCTACTTAGTTCTTACTGTTTTGTGTTGTTTTGATCCTATTCTAAGTGTTTAAGTTTGGGTTTAAAAAGCTACCAAAAGGGTAGAGAGAGTTTACTCTTTTTACACCTTTACCTATAGCTCAAATCCTTAATTTTACACTCTTTTTCTTTGTTCCTTAGACTAATTTTCAAAGTTTTAAAAGGGCTAAAAATCATGCTTTGAGGTTTCAAAAGTGGAGGGGTTAGCCACCCCTCTTTGTTCTTGCTTATTAGTCTTGTTTATTTTCTTTGTTGTTTAGCTTTTTAGGCTCTTTTCATGCATTTTTAGCCACTATTTTTCATCTGTTTAAAGCTGTTTTAGGGATGTTCTAAGTTATGTAAATAGCTCATGCTTTGATTAGTTTAGTTGTTGTCTCACAAGTATGCCTACATAGCATGTTGTATATTGTTTTAAGCTTTGCTTCAATTCATTTCTATGTTTAAGAACCTTATTTTAATAATCAACTTGCTATTCATCTCTCTCATTTGAGAGTGTTTCAATTGGTTGACGATCATTCAAAACGTGAACTAGCAATTTACGCTTAATGGCTTAATCACTACGGAGGTTCATTGCCAACGGTGTAGTCTCTTTTTCGTGTTGAGAATCACCTCTTGATTGACATATTTCTCACTTAGTGGACGTAATCTCTAGTGGATGTAACAATCATCTTGGACTTAATGGATTAAACGATGGTAAAGACTAATGAATTTGGCTTAAAATGAACCAACTCACATAAAGAAAATGAGTTATATTACTTGGGGGTTTGGCCGGACATTATGCTGAATTTGTAGTGTCGAGGGTCATCTTACATCAATTCATGATGTTTTGGATGAACTTTGAAGAGTCTCTATCTCCCTCTTTGGTTTGACTCTATGATAGGAGGGAGGGGTGGTTGGTGTTCATCTCATTTATTGATTTTTGTCCAAATTGTACATCAAAATCATCAAGCAATCAATTTTCTCATTGATGGTTTTGGAAACAATTCTAACCTTCTCTCGAGGCTTTTCCATGACATAGAAGCGAGAGAGGGACAAACAGAGTCCAAAACACGCTGTCTGCATTGTTTTCACTTCAGAGCACAGAATAGAAGTTGGAATGAAATTGAGGCACAACCGGCCTTTTTTAGGCCCGACTGGGCTTCATTGAGGGCCAGCCGATCATCAATGTTTGGTTAGCAGTGTATTTTTGTAGAAAACAGAAGACAGTGGCTGAAGGTGAAACAGAGCAAGCTGAGGCAGACAGTGCTGTTCTTGGACCTTGTGCATGCAACTCTTGTGTATTAATGCCCCATGCATTGTTGTAATTAATTTATTTATTAGTGTTGTAATTAATTAATTTATTAATATTGTTTATTTGTAATTGTTGTAGTTAATTAGCTTAGATAGCTAGTTTATTTATCATAGTCTACATCCTTGTTGTAATAGCCTAGTTAGCTAGTTAATTAGCCTCACTTTAATTTATTCATTCAGTTTTGTAACAATTAGTTTAATTCTGACTTTTGAACTTTGATTCGCACCCTCTTACACAAGGGAAATCATGTAATAAGTTGTATGTCTTCCAACCTCACGTCTTTCTCCCTTTTACTTACTTGTTTACGATGGTTAGTATAGGAACATTATTTTCAAATTAGCATTCTCATGCTTTGCATACATCGTCTTGTATGCATCTAAGGCTCGGCTTATCATACTAACTCGATATCAATGTTCAAATTCATTTCTTGAATATGTGCTTTATCGCATGTCTTGAATGGAATCATCTGCCATGCTCATAGATGAGCCTATAAAAATACATAATAGGTGTGTTGCATTAGTCATATTGCATTAAATAGGAATATGCATGTTTTTCCTAATCATTTTGCTTTGTTTTGGCTTGGAGTACTAGGTGAGTAATTTTATATTTTAGCATCTCGCATCGAATGTTTGTGTACCTTGTCAAAGCATACTTCCATGAGGCTAATTTCTTAAATGATATAACTGTTTGAATGCCTGTGGACGAGGCTAGTTGCTTGAATTGAAATAATTTAAGTAATGTTTATATGCGATCACTTTTTCAAGTGGTACATATTTGAAACAATTTTGCATACAAACATGAATCAAATGTTCTAATTCTTGCAAATATTAGTCTATACCTTTTATGCGCATCACATAGTAATATAGCTAATAATAGGAATAAAAGCATATATTGTAAATAAAAATCACATCATGATTAATAGAGGCCGATCTTTGATCGGGCGAGTGGAGTGCTCAATTCATGACCTTCCCCTCTCATACCTAAGTTATCAAGCCGAGACACTTTGGTGATGACGGACTAATAGCCTTTGGCACGAGTCTTGAGTTTCCTAAATTTTCCAAAAACATTTAGGTGGCGACTCTGAAATTTGGCAAAGTAGTTCATTTTTGGCATTTGATTCAAACGTCGATTTTTCAAAAAGAATTGCAAGATTTGGACTCTTTTTGTGTTTTCATTGTTTCACATTGCACTTGTGAAATTAGATTTAGAACCACAGGTAGAGTCCGAATTGTAGGGCTATTTGTCTTCTGAAGGGGGCATGAAAAGTCGAGCTACAGGGAGACACCATTTGCCTTGTGTTTTGGCAATGAAGCTATCATCCCCCTCGAGATTGGCCTACCGACCTTTCGATCGAGGGCTTTTGACATAGGTCGAAATGATATGATATTAGTGTCATGACTAGAACCCCCCCTGTAGGTTAAGGCCATAACTGGCCAGTAATCATAAGATTACCTACGGCCTCTGACAAAACCAAACACAAATTATAATAGTAAAGGGGCCAAACGGAAGCAGTCCTAAAAATTTTGTCCATTGAGTTATGCTTACATGGCATGCCAAAACAATTTCCACATATGTCATAATAACTCACACCATAACCAAAATAAACATCTTGTTCATCCAGGATCATACAAATATATGGCCAGCCGAACAAAAGATGTATATACATAGGTAATCCAATGGATTCACCAAAAGAGAAAAAATAGGGTAATCAAAAGAACAAAACAAAGTCTCGTGCGTGAGACATTCAGGCTGACTCCACAGAAACTTGGACTCCTTTCACATTCTTCATTGAGGCTAGGGTTAGACATCTATTTGCTCACCTACATACACATAAATAAGAGTGGGCGAAAGCCCAATGAATAATACCAAAGTAAAGAGGTTATGTGAATAAAATTCTCTAATAAGTGATATCCTTGTCAATCACATCAAACAGCCTCAGGCCCATGCATATTTCTATCAAATGTATCACATCAAATGGCCTTAGGCCCATGCATATTTCTATCAAATGTATCAAATGGCCTCAAGCCCAAACATATCAAATGGCCTCGAGTCCAATTCATTCTTATCAGACGGCCTCGGCCCAATCATATCAAACGGCCTGAGGCCTAATTCATTCTTGTCAAATGGCCTCGGGCCCAATTCATTCTTATCAAACGACCTCTAGCCCAATTATTGTATCAGACGGCCTCGGGCCCAATCATATCAAACGGCCTCAGGCCCAATTCATTCATATTCGTGCATTTCATATTTGTGGTAATAATCATATTCATATTGAGACGGCCTTCGGTCTAATGCATTTTCTTCGTAAAGCCTTATACAAACATTAGGCATAACGAATACTCATTCACAAATCAAAAAATCCACGAAACTTATACAAAAGTAGCATTTGGAAAGTAGCATACTTGAAAGTATTTTTGCTAAGATATTACTCACAGTTTTCCGTTGATGGATTTGCCTTTGTACTTGACCCTACACATTTCATAACACATTGGGTCACAAACAATTCATTCCGTTCTTAACTTATTATTTCTCTTAGGCCTCTTTCTTATCCCTTTTGTGCATTTACAATGTTCAATGTATGCCTAAGAGTGCTTAGAAATGAAAGAGAAAGGAAAATAGAACGTAAAACAATTATTCAAAATTTCTGAAATAGGGCCCTCCGCTTGAGCGTAGCTTTGGTCACTCGAGCAGCTTGTAAAACTCTGTAAAAGTACTGGTTGCATGTATTTTACATTGGAGCAATACTTCGGACGCTCGAGCTAGAAGCGTTGCAAAATAGGGTTTGCTCTAGTGCAAAGTTTGACACTCGAGCCACCGTGTAAGTCTCTGTAAAACTTCTGGTTGCCTTTATTTTTCGCTTGAGCAGCAACTCCTTTGCTTGAGCGAATAGGTCGATTTCTGGGTTTTCCAAAATTTTGTTTGAAGTTCAAATCACAATTCCATAGGTCCAATTCATGTATAATACACTCAAATATGCAAGCACACTCCCAAAAACATATGTTTGAAGATAACTTACAACCATAGTTCAAAATTCCATGGATTTAACAAATTTCAAACCATAAACTTTATATATACACAATTCATGTTTGTATCTATCATGAACAAGCTTCAAGGCTTGAATTTAAGCTTCAATGCATGGAAATTCTTGCATGCATGTGTCAAACAACCCTTAATACAACATGATCAACATTCTTTACATTCAAACATGCAAAATTATGGTCAATCCTTTCATGCATGCATCCAATGATCTCAAATTTACCAAGCTTAGCTTAATTCATGTATTTAACTTCATATATACTTTGAATTCATTTAGTTATGAACTTAAACTCATGAATTTGAGTTCAATTAATCACCTAGAAGCTTCAACCCTTCCAATTATGGCTAATTCTAGAGCCTAGCTTCCAAATTCCCAAGCTTTTAGTTCAAACCTCCAATTTTGTGCTCTCTCTCTCTCTACACTCATCTCGCTCTCTCTCTCTCTCTAGAGTTTATTTCCAGCCAAGTTATGGAAATGAGCTCAAAAGAAAATGAGTAAGAGTGTAATTAAGCTCTTATATATGCTTGCCCAATCAAACTTGATTAGGGCTAATTAATTGTGCCTAATTTAATCAGTTTAATCTAATTATTTTGATCTGAATCAATTTTTAATTAGATCTCACTGTAGGCTCTAAAAATCACGCTTAACACAATGGCACCACCAATTTCAATTTCTGTAGCCTCTACAGTCTTCAAATTTCAAATTATAGCAGTAAGTTGGACAGATTTTCCTACGGTGAACATATATAGTTTCAAAAACATAAGTAATCACATAAGTAATCACATAATTAACAACCAAAATCACATCAAGCACATAATCACAATCATAAGTAAGGGTAATTAACATAACACAGAACAGGATTATCATAATTTTCCCTCATTTAGGAAGTTTGGTCCTCTAAACTTATTTTACCTCTGTCCATAAATAAATATGGATAGCGTAGTCGCATCTCATCCTCCTTTTCCTATGTAGTGTCCTTTCCATAGTGTTCTTTCCATTCTACTTTCACCATTGAAATGGACTTGTTCCTCAACTGTCTCACTTGCCGGTCAATGATTTGTTCTGGCCATTCTTTGTATTCCATATTTTCATCAAGTGCTATTCGCTGGTAATCAATCACATGAAATAGATCTCGGAGATAACCCCTTAACATCGATATGTGGAAAACATTATGCATTTGTTCGAATCTCGATAGCAAAGCAACCCTATAAGCAACTAGGCCAAGCCTTTTTAGAATTTGAAACGGCCCAATGTAGTGGGGTGACAATTTACCTTTCTTACCAAATCTCAATTGGCTCTTTATTGGAATCACACAAATAAATACATTGTCGCCAACTTCATACTCAAGAGGCCTTCTCTGAACATCCGCATAGCTCTTTTGCCAGCTCTGTGCTGTCTTGAGCCTTTGTTGGATGATTTTAATCTTCTCAGAAGTATCTTGCACCATTTCGGGCCCAAGTAAAGCTCTATCTTAGACTTCTGTTCAACAAATGGGCGATCTATACTTTCTGCCATACAAAGCTTCATATGGTGCCATACCGATGCAGGAGTGAAAACTGTTATTGTATGCAAATTCAGCTAGTGGCAAATAATCCTCGCAGCTCCTTTTAAAATCTACAGCACACATTTTGAGCATGCCTTTCAAAGTCTGTATGGTCCGTTCTGATTGCCCGTCTGTTTGTGGATGAAACGCGGTACTGAATCTCAGTTCTGTTCCCATTGCTCTTTGTAGGCTTTTCCACAATCTAGATACAAATTTAGGATCTCTATCTGATAAAATAGATATTGGAACTCCGTGTAAACGAACAATCTCATCAACATATATAGTGGCTAATCTATAAGCATCAAATGTAGTTCTTATAGGCAGAAAATGTGTAGATTTGGTAAGTTTATCAACTATAACCCAAATAGAATCCATACGTCGAGGAGTTCGAGGTAGGTCAACAATAAAGTTCATGGTCATATGCTCCTACTTTCATTCTGGAATCGAGAGAGATTGAAGTAGACCGCCTAGTTTCTGATGTTTAGGTTTAACTTGCTGACATTGACGGCAGTTTGACACATACTCTGCGATCTCCTTCTTCATTTTGGGTCACCAATAGCTTTGTTTTAAGTCCCTATACATTTTGTTATTACTCGGATAGATAGCAAACATTGACTTGTGAGCTTTATCTAGGATTCTTTTCTTTAGTTCAAGAATGCTTGGGACACATAATCGGTTTTGGAATCTCAACACTTCATTATCAATGCTGAATTTTGGTTTCGGATTTACTTCAAACTCATCAATTATTTTCTTGAGGAACTCATCCTCTTTTTGCCTTTGCTTAACTTCATTAACTATTGCTGGCTCAATTGAAATGGCGGCTATCAACCCAGCTTGTTTGTGTAACACAACTTCAATATGATTTTTCTCAAAATCTTGCAAGATTTCCTTTTGTTCAGTAAGTAAGCAAGCTAAACTCCTTGTCAATTTTTTGCTCAAGGCATCAACAATTGTATTGGCTTTCTCAGTGTGATACTGAATCTGAAGATCATAATCTTTTATTAGTTCAAGCCATCTTCCCTGCCGCATATTCAACTCTTTTTGAGTAAAGAAGTACTTCAAACTTTTGTGATCTAAGTAGACTTCGCACTTCACCTCATACAAGTAATGCCGCCAAATTTTTAAAGCAAATATAACTGTGGCCAATTCCAGGTCATGTGTTGGGTAGTTCTTCTCATGTGGTCTTAATTCTTAGGAGGCATAAGCAATTACCTATCCTTCTTGCATTAATACACAACCCAGACCTTTATAAGATACATCACTATAAATCACAAAGTTTTTCATACCTGTGGGCAATGTTAACACTGGTGCAGTAGTTAATCTTGTTTTCAGTTCTTGGAAGGAAGATTCTCTTTCATCATTCCATTCAAATGGTTGCCCTTTGCGTGTCAGTTGGGTAAGAGGTACAACTATTTTTGAAAAATCCTTCACAAACCTTCTGCAGTACCCAACTAAGCCCATGAAACTGCGAACTTTTGTTACATTTGTTGGTGTAGGCCAACTTACAATTGCCTCTGTCTTCTGTGGGTCTACCGAAATCCCATCTCTGTTGATGACATGCCCTAAGAAAACAACTTTGTCCAACCAAAACTCACATTTCTTTAATTTAGCAAATAATTTCTTTTCTCTAAGTGTTTGCAAGACATTTCTCAGATGTTGTTCATGTTCAACTATACTCTTTGAATATATTAGAGTATTATCAATAAAAACCACAACAAATTCATCAAGGTAAGGCTTAAAAATTCGATTCATAAGATCCATAAATGCTGCAAGGGCATTAGTCACTCCAAACGGTATAACAAGAAATTTGTAGTGACCATACCTCATTCTAAATGTGATTTTCTCAACATCTTCTGCCTTTACTTTCAACTGGTGGTACCTAGATCTCAAATCAATTTTAGAAAATACTTGTGAGCCCTACAACTGATCAAACAAGTCGTCAATACGGAGTAAAGGGTATTTATTCTTTATCGTTACGTTGTTTAGTTCCCGGTGGTCAATACACAGGTGCAAGGTTCCATCTTTCTTTTTCAAAAATAACACTGGTGCACCCCATGGTGAAGTACTTGGTCGGATAAACCCTTTGTCAAGTAGGTCTTGCAGTTTTTCTTTCATTTCAACAGTAGACATTCTATAGGGGGTTTTTTTTAATAGGTTGAGTGCCTGGTATAACATCAATAGTAAACTTTATCTCCCTATCAACCAATTCTCCTGGTAATTCATCTAGGAACACATCCGAAAACTCTCTAACAAATGGGATACTATTCAATTCAACATTCATAGATTATTCAAACAATACACTACACAAGTAACCCTGGCACCCTTTCCTGATCAATTTACATGCTTTCATTGCAAATATCAAATAAGGTGGAGGCATTATCCCATTACCCACAAACACAATTTCTTCTTGCCCTGGAGGTCTAAATACAACTTGTTTCGTTACACAATCGATGGTGACACAATATTTAGATAACTAGTCCATACCCAGAATTACATCAAAATGTCTAAAGTCCGAGGGTAATAGATCTACATACAAAGTAGCATTTCTAATACGCATATCACAAAATCGACATACAGATGTACACAACACAGATTCCTCGGAAGGAGTAGATACACATAACAAATATGGCAATGATTTTAGAGGTCTACTCAATCTAGATGCAAATGCATAAGTTACAAAGGAGTGTGTTGATCCGGAGTCAATTAACACAAAAGCATCCAGATTACATATAGAGATAGTACCTGAGACGACGGCTTCTACGTTCCGTGTATCGTCCAGAACGAGCACAAAGACTCTCCCTTGCCTCACAGTGTCTTTGGTAGTAGTAGGCCCCGTAGTGTTTCCCGATTTTGGGATCGATGCAGTTGAGCTAGCAGCTAACTTCTCACTGTTATGACTACAATCACTGGCCATATGCCCTATTTTACCACACTTAAAGTAGGCCCCTAAAACACGATAGCAAACCCCATGATGTCTTTTACCACATTGGTTGCACATTGGAGACTTATCTCTGGAAGAAGTTGAAGTGCTTGAGGAGCCCGTATTCTGTTTTTTTGAAAGTCTTTTCTTTGAAAAGAAGCCCTGCCTTTTACTTTTCTAATCAGTTGATGATTTACTCTACCTAGCTATGTTAGCTTCTGATATTATGGCCTGATCTAGCACATCAATATAGGTTTCTAACTTTGCCAGCCTTCAATGGATCCAATCCTCCATGAAATTGTGGCAGTTTCATTTTCTTAAACTCTTTGGTGAGTGTAGACCGCCCCGAGAACTCCCGCTCCACGCGCCGCGAGGGCGCAAATTGCTTTGTTCTGAGCTACCACAGTTCGGACTTGTGTCACGGTTCTGAATCTAATCTCACAAAGTGCAATGTGAAACTGATAAATCACCAAAGAGTCCAAATTCGGCAATTCGTTTTGGAAAATTGATTTTTATAAAGAAGTGCCAAACATGGACTGCTTTGCCAGATACAGAGTCGCCACCTAAATATTTTATTTTTGGGAAAGTTAGGAAACCCTGACTCGTGCCTAAGGCCACGTGTCCGTCATCACCAAAGTTGCCTCGGCTCGGGAACTTGGGTACGAGAGGGGAAGGTCATGCAATAAGCACCCTCGCTCGCCCGATCAAAGATCGGCCTGTACTAAGCATGATATGCTATTTTTGAAAACACATGCGTTCTTATTTCGGTTATTAACCTAGAATCACTATGTGATGCGCGCAACATACAAGTATAGACTAGATCGCCTAAGTTGGAACAAAACATTGCATGCTCGTTTGTTTGAAAGCGGTTTGAAGTTTGCCACTTGCAAGTAGGCTAAGTTATAGATTTTGCCACCCTCAAGTGGGTTTAAAACGTATAGTTTGATGAATTGTTCCAATTTAAGCAATCCAACCTTCACCCACAGGCATTCAAGCAGTTAATCACTTAAGCAGTTAGCCTCATGGCAAGCATGCTAACATGGCAACATACACATCTCATGCAGTATGCTAAAGCGTAAACACTCACAGTATACTCTGAACCAAAACAAAGAATTAGTTAGAAATCATGCATGATCCTAGTTCATGTTAAGATGGCTAATGCAACACATGCAAGAATGCAACTAAAATAGGCTCAGCTATCTAAGATGTCATGTGAATGCGACAATTCGATACATGTATTCAACTTGGAATTGAAATACAATGCATTTAGTATGATGAGCTGAGCCCGGTGCATGCAAAACAGATGAATGATGAATGCATGCAAGCATAAGGATGCAAATCGAAATATGCCCTAAAACTAACCATCGTAAGCGGTTAAGTAAAAGGGAGAAAGAAATGGGGGTTGGAAGATATGCATCATACACACGCACGCTTATTACAACAGTTGACCCTCTCGACGGAGGGTCCGAATAAGAAGCTAATTAGCTAATCTAAGCTAATTAAACTAATTATTACAAATCAAAAACTGAATAACTAGCTACAACTAATTATTACAAATCAAGCTAATAAAATATAAGTAAGCAGCTAAATGTTTGCAACTATTTGCAACTGTTCTCAGAACATTGCACAAAGCCCCGATTTGCCTCTGTTTGTAACTGTTCTCAAAACATTGCACAAAGCTCCATAAAGCTTCAACTCCACCAAGGGAACCTGTAGGAACATGGTCGACCAGTTGTTGATGTTGCCAACCACCTGCCGACCACTTTTCTTTGCTGTAGACTAGAAAAAGTGGTTGGCTAGCTAGTTGTTCTGGTCGGCCGACCAGTTGTTGCTGCACTCTTCCAGTTTGTTGTAACAGAGGACAAGAAAGGGCATGGCAATGTATTTGCAAGATATGTGTGCACAACCACTCTCCCTATCATTTCATAAGCTCAAGGGAGTATGGTTCTCGACCCTCGGGCCACCAATCACGCATCTCGATGCATGATGGCCGAGAAGCCAATATTGCACAATTCCATGTAAAATGAATGCACACATAAACACATAAAGCCTTGACCTCTATCATGCTTGATCAAGAAGGTCAGCGACCGAGAATTGAGGGACATTTCATCATTTCAAGTATGAAACGTCCCTTGTTCTTCGTGTTTGGACTAACACCTAATCCAAACAAATGCAACGCAACTCAAGCATGCAAAACAAAATGCCAACAACAAGCATGCACAATGCAATGTAACATGGCATACACACAACAATATAGCATACACAATGCAACGTAACATGGCATACACAATGCAATATGACATGATCAACTTAACAAAGCTAATGACATGCAAACAATGCTAATGCAACATGAGCATGCTGTCAAGGCTAATGCATGCATACACAATGCAAGGCAACATAAGCATGTAATCAACATGAGGCAATGTAACAACATTCACATAACATGATCAATGAACTTAAACCAAAATGGACAAACCTCAGTCATGCCTAAATCAGTGGCTATAATGCTAAGAAATGAAGGCACAAAAGCATATACAAGCATGCACATGCATTGGCCTATCCACTAGGCCTAAGAGCACAACCCTCAAGAGTGCTCAAAGAGTGACAAATGTGGAAGTGTAACAACACTAAGTGCACTGAAATAAGGTATGAAATGATGCCAAGTCACTCAAACAATACAAGCATGGCATGCTAGGGTTCTTAAGGCATAAGGCTAGCAAAGAGGACTATACAAAGGGACATGCAACACATGGCACAAATGCATGAACCAACTATGGATAGAGCTTAATTAGGTCTAAACAAAGACCAAAACATGCTAACATGAGGGCTCAAGGACCTAGGCAAGATGGTATACATGCTAGGCCACAAACAAGGCAATGAATGCATAACACTCAAAGGCACTTAAAGAGTGAATGAAATGGGAACATGGCAGTCCTATATGCTCTGAAATGTCATGATAAATGATGCCAAATCATGTACATAACACAAATGAAGCATGCTATGGTGCTCAAAACTTGAAGCTAGCAAGGGTAATTGCACTACAACTATGCAAAACATGAAGCATATGGTCAAGGCAACCCAAAATAGTCTTAGAGCATGTCAAAATGAGTTTAAAACATGTATGGAAGGAAGCCAAAACAAGCTAGCATAAAGGGCATGAAGCATAGAATATGCAAGGCCAAAAGGGAGGGTTATACTACACCTACCAAGACCAAGCATGGGATGGCTTCACCAAAAAAAATCAGAGTTATATTATGGCAAAATAACCCCCAAAACCCACTGAAATGATAGCTCGCAAGCTTAAGCATGAAGGCATACGCAATGATTTATGTTTAAGGAATAAAGGACCAACCCTCCAAAGCATGGAAAGAGTGAAAGATGCAAATGTATGACCATGAAACATGCACTGAAATCTCATACCAAATGATTCCAAATCATTCAAATAGACCAAACAATGCATGCTAGTGGACTTGATACACAACGCCAACAAGCTAGAATGCATTATAGCTATACAAAGCATGGCATACATGACCAAAACAACACAAATCAGAGCTAGAGCATGCTAAAACATGGACAAAAGTATCTTAGAGTTAAGCCAAAATCATGTTAGAATGATGGTCTAAAGCACGATACACATTAGGCTAGTTCATGGAATTGCACTACAAGTGTATGGAGCATGCAAGAGGCTATCAAACCAAACCTTAACAGAGGTATATCATGGCAAAACAACACCAAGAACATGCTGAAATGGACTCAAAATAAGCTAAAAAGACATGCTACTTCATGAAGCATACAAGACTAGTTTGTGAGAAATACACTACAAGTGTATAAGGCATGCAATGCAAGAGGTGACAAAACCAAACCAAAACTATGGTATGCCATGTCAAAATAACCCCAAACACGTGCTATGATGGAGCCAACATAAGCTTAACAAACATGCTCAAACATGAGGCATACAAAGCAAGTATACAAAACACAAGGAGAGAGACCCTTTCTTTTTTGGGACCTCAAAACACCATTTTCACCACTGAAATTCCTCTGAGTTTTAGTGATGAGAAGGCCAAAACAAGGTGATCCCAATAGCTTAAAAAGATGGCACAAGAACAAGGCCAAACAAGGCCTAAAAGGGGGTAGACCACCCCCAATACAAAAGAGACCTTAAACAAACATGCTATGGACTAAAAATCAGAACCTTTTTTAGTGGGAAGTCAAGCCAAAATAAGCATGCAAATAGGTCCAAAAGCTTAAACCAAAACAAGGGTTTTAAGGGTTAGAAGCTCACCCTTGAAGAACACCTTCAAAGCTGCAACTCTAGCAACTTCTTTGAGCTAAAACCAATCCAAAAACTCTAAAACCAACCTCAAAGAGCCTCAGCAACAAAAGAATGGTGTTTTAGTGTGTGTTTGTGTGTTAAAGTGTGATAAAATGACACTTTTAAGCACAAAAATGAAGAAGATGGAGAATTATAGAGACAAGTGTGTATGTATAGCTCAAGCAACAAAATCTGAACTTGGAGAAGGAGGGGGGAGGTTCTCTTATATAGAGAACCAAAGGTCAAGCTTGTTGGACAAGCTTTTGGCCTAAAGCCATCCCTCCATACACTATGGAGGATGGCTTCTGTGCTTACCAGCTGGCACAGCTGGCAAGAAAATATCTCCAGGAAGCTGGTAGAAACTTGCCAACAACTTGAATTGGTCGGCTAGCTACTTGTAGTGGTCGACCGACCACCACAAGTGGTCTCCCAAAAAGAAAATTGGTTGGCCAGGGATAGGAGAGGTCTGCACACTGAAAATAAGTCACTGGTGTGGTGGCCGACTAGAAAAGGTGGCCCAAAGACCAAGAAAACCAGTTGCCCGGCCAGAAAACTGGCTGGCAGGAAGGAAAGTGGTTTCCAAGGGGAAGAACTGGTCTCCCACCCTTATACCACCTTCCAAACAAGGGAAACAAGGTTTGCACCAAAAACAAACCAAAAGAGATGCAAGACAAAAGCCTAGGAGGCAAGGCGTGCGGCCGGGAGCCTCAAAAACTAGTCTACGGGCATCAAAAGTGGTCTACAACCACAAAAGTGGTCTCCCAGACCACAGTGTCCCTCTAGGCAGAGGCAACAAGGCATGGTTGAAAAACCAAGCCAAACGGAGAACGTTAAACGGTCCCGAGACAAGGCGCGCGACTGAAGACTCCGAAAATCGGAAACTAGTCTCCAAGAGCGAAAAGTGGTCTACGACCACAAAGAGGTGGTCTACAAGACCACTTCCTCCTTCCAGAGAAGAGAAACAAGGCTTGGTCCACAAACTGAGCCGAAACACAAAGAGTTCGGAGGCCCGAAGGCAAGGCACTCAGCTGAAAACTCTGGAAACTCGAACGAGCACAAACATGCACTATGACCGAGTGCTCAATCGATGACGTCTGAGTCTTAAGGTCGGTCAAAAATGGGGTGTCTACAGTGAGAGCTATGGTTCGATCATCATTTCATAAGTCGTGTACAGGCTGTACCGAAGATAGATGCGGAGGGTGTGGCTGTAGCCACTATTGCTGCCACTGTTATTGTTGCCTCAATGTTTCTACCATGTTCTGTATTAATCTTTCCATCTTATCCATGTTGGTAGTAGAGGACTCCTCTAATTCATCAGCTCTTGTTCTCAATTCATTTTTGTCAAACGGTGCTATATAGAGATAATACCTGAGACGACAGCTACTACGTTCCGTGTATTGTCCGGAACAAGCACAAAGACTCTCCTTTGCCTCACGATGTCTCTTGTTCTCAATTCACTTCTCAAACGGCCTCAGGCCCAATTCATTCTTGTCAAACGGCCTTGGGCCCAATTTATTCTTATCAAACGGCCTCTGGTCCAATTATCATATCAAATGATTTTGAGCCCAATCATATCAAACGGCCTTCGGCCCAATTCATTCATATTCATATTTATGTGTATTTCATATTCGTGGTCATAATCATATTCATATTCAGACGGCCTTCGGCCCAATGCATTTTCTTTGTAAAGCCTTATACAAACATTGGGCATAATGAATACTCATTCACAAATCAACAAATCCATGAAACTTATACAAAAGTAGCATTTGGAAAGTATCATAGTTGAAAGTATCATTACTAAGATATTACTCACAGTATTCCGTCAATGGATTTGCCCTCGTGCTTGACCCTACACATTTCATAACACATTGGGTCATAAACAATTCATTCTGTTCTTAACTTATTATTTCTCTTAGGCCTCTTTCTTATCCCTTTTGTTCATTTACAATGTTCAATGCATTCCTAAGAGTGCTTAGAAATGAAAGAGAACGAAAAACGGAATGTAAAACAACAATTCAAAATTTCTGAAACAGGGCCCTCTGCTCGAGCGCAGCTTTGATCGCTTGAGCGGCCTGTAAAACTCTGTAAAAGTACTGGTTGCATGGATTTTACACTGGAGCAATACTTCTGACGTTGGAGCGAGAAGCCTTAGAAAACAGGCTTTGCTTTAGCGCAAAGTTTGACAGTCGAGCCATCGTGTAAGTCTCTATAAAACTTCTGGTTGCCTTCATTTTCCACTTGAGTGGCAACTCCTTTGCTCAAGCAAAGAGGTCGATTTCTAGGTTTTCCAAAATTTTGTTTGAAGTTCAAATCACAATTCCATAGGTCCAATTCATGTATAAGACACTCAAATATGCAAGCACACTCCCAAAAACATATGTTTGAAGATAACTTACAACCATAGTTCAAAATTCCATGGATTTAACAAAATTCAAACCATAAACTTTATATATACACAATTCATGTTTGTATCTAGCATGAACAAGCTTCAAGGCTTGCAATTAAGCTTCAAGGCATGGAAATTCTTGTATGCATGTGTGAAACAACCCTCAATACAACATGATCAACGTGCTTTACATTCAAACATGCAAAATTATGGTTAATCCTTACATGCATGCATCCAATGATCTCAAATTTACGAAGCTTAGCTTAATTCATGTATTTAACTTCATATATACTTTGAATTCATTTAGTTATGAACTTAAACTCATGAATTTGAGTTCAATTACTCACCTAGAAGCTTCAACCCTTCCAATTATGGCTAATTTTAGAGCCTAGCTTCCAAATTCCAAAGCTTTTAATTCAAACCTCCAATTTTGTGCTCCCTCTCTCTCTATAATTGTCTCTCTCTCTCTCTAGAGTGTATTTCCAACCAATTTCTATAGCCTCTACGGTCTTCAATTTTCAAATTATAGCAGTAAGTTGGATAGATTTTCCTACGGTGAACATATATAGTTTCAAAAACATAAGTAATCACATAATTAACACCCAAAATTACATTAAGCACATAATCACAATCATAACTGACGGTAATTAACATAACACAGAACAAGGTTATCATATTTAGCCTTGGATATGGATACACTTGAAGATCGTCAAGATTGGGCCCTTGTGACCATGGCACATTATCAACAGCGACTTGCCAAGTCGTATAATCAACGAGTGCATCCACGCCGATATACCCTTGGAGAATTGGTCCTAAAAAAAGTACTACTTATTCCTAAGAATCTTGTAGATTGTAAACTCGGCCCAAATTGGGACGGTCCCTACCTGATCGATTCCATCGTCGGGGTAGAAGCATATCGACTTTTAGACATGAACGACAAAAAGTTACCCCGGCCTTGGAATTCTACTCATTTTCAGAAATTTTATCACTAGTTTTTCATAGTTAATATCTTTAGCTCTCATAGTAATGTTGGTTAGCTTTTGTGAAAATTGCTACCTTGTATAAGTACAACCCATTATACAAGACGTTATTTTACTTATTTAATCATGACTGCCTTTTATTTAACCTCTGAATTCTCAAAAGAGCTCTTTGTATTTGGCATTTTTGCCACATGTTATATTATCTTTTGGAAATATATTATGATGTTATATTGATAAAAGATGTGGGAAATTGATCACAATAGAGGATTGTGTGGTGGAATTCAAAAATGGAACTATATTAATGCATTGTTATACTTTGCATTACCATTCCATTTAGTCATTGTTACAAATGATTTTTTTTTTTTTTGTTTTTGAATCTTGCATTGGAAAGTTGTTGCTTTGGGAAAGAAATTGTTTTGTGAAACAAGATCATTTTGAATTGTTTTGGGATAAATACATTGGTAAGTCTAGATAGGGGGTATAGTTGGTATTGATTAAGTTGGCCTAAGTGTCCATAGCGAAAGACCAAAAATATGTGCGGAGGAGGTATCACATGCTTTTTGGTTAGAAATCGGTAAAGTGGTGATTGGTAGTTAGGGATGGCAATTTGAACCCAACCCAACAGGGACCCGACCTCCCGACCCCGATTAGTATGGTTTTTTCTCAAAAAATACCCCTGACGAGCCGGGGATGGTATTCAAAAAAGAATCCCCGATAAGTTTCGGCTGGGGACGGTGATAAGTTTTGTCGCCGGTCTCGCCCCGCCCCGCTCTCTCTCTCTCTTTCTTGTCTCAGATCTAATAATCCTAACCCACCTCCTCTCTCTCATCTCAGATCTCACTCTCTCTCTCTCATCTCAAATCTAATCCCTTCCTCCGCCTCTCTCTGTCTCTCGTCTCTCCATCGCCATGGCCGCACTCCGTCTCTTGATATCGGCGGTGCAACCAAAGTCTCCATCTTGTCTCTCAAGCTTGTTACACCAAAGCTTTGACTGCTTCGCCGCTCGTCGCACCAAAGCTCCTCGACTCCACCATCGATCAAGATCTCTATTCTCTTTCCCTCTGTGTATGTGTGTGATGATGATGATGATAACTCCTCAGATCTGCAGATATGTGTGTTTGTGTGATGTGTGTGTGGGCGTGTATATGTCTCTCTGTTGCATCACTTTATGTGTATGTGTGTGTGAGATGATGATGATGATAACAAATCAGCTCTTTAACTCTATCACCATTGGGGATTTTTTGGGGTTAGGGAAACCCGATCCCTGTTAGGGAGCAGGGGCGGGGGAGGTGATGTGTTCCTCGCTGGGGATTGAGGGCGGGGATAGGGAATTCCACACTTTCAGGTTCCCGGCCCATTGCCATTCCTATTGGTAGTGCAGACACCAACCTAAGGATTACCCATGTCGTATTTACCATCCTTTGAACTACATTGACGTTCTTGAATTGTTGTGTTTTCAAAATGCATTAAGCACAAGGTTTTCAAAAGATAGAGTTATATGTTTGACCATGACATGGCATATGCATTCATCTCAGGAGACTGTATAAAATATATGTATATATACTTTGTTAAGATCTTCCTATCGGGCTTTGTGCTCACTCTTTGGGATTTTGTGCAGGAAATGATGTGATGATTCTGCTGAGTTAAAGGCAAGGGATGTATTTTGAGAGCACAAGGCTTTTTCCTTTTGTTTTAATTATTTTTGACAAGCTAAGGGCTTTACATGTATGGGTTTGAGAAACCATTTTTTTTTTTTTTTTTGTAGCCGGGCTTAAGCCATGGACTTTGTAGCCTTGAGGGCATTGAATTGTACTTGACTTATTGTGCCACATGTTATAGATTCATATTTAAGGGATGTTGAATATATAATCTCGTGTGAAGTATTTTATTTTTGTAAATCTCTAGAGTTTAATGAATACACATGTTAGAGATTGATGATGATGTCAATGTTGAGGCTTTATATTCCTTATATATCAAGCATTGGAAGCTATTAAATTGGAACACAAGCTTATGTTGTAAGAAGGTAATGAATTTATTGTGTTAATTTCTTTAGGGTGTTACAACTTGGTATCAAAGCTAACGGGTTTGAATACTTGGGGCTCACAATGGATTCATTTCGCTAAATTAGGAGATGTTCTATGTTTTAGGTATTATGTGATAACATGTTTATATGACTAGAATTGTTGTGATGGGATGCGTGAGATAAGTTGCGAGCACATATGAGATTACGTGATAAATTGTTTATTCTTATCCTTAATTAGGATGTCAGGAGGAGGTCAGTCACGTGGTCGTAGAGGCGGGAGATGTGGTAGGCCTCGCTGAGGTATATATGAAGTACTGGTCCATGAGGTTTCGGTACAAGAAGAAGGGCTCGGCCAAGCAAATACGTCCGAGCAACTAGGCCAAGCTAACGTGGCCGAGCAAGTGGAGCAAGTAGGAGTCCGAAAGCAAGCAGGTCATGCTGTAATGGGTTTCCTAGCTCGACAAATAGCAGGGGCTTTGAGAGAGTCAATGAATATCTTAAGGGTGAAGAACCAAGCCCGAGAGAATACCGTGGAGATAAGGGCAAGTTTTCTTACTATAAAGTTTTTGCGGGCCAAACCGAATGAGTTTCACAATGGCCTTGAGCCCAAGAAGGTGGACGAGTGGCTCGAGCAAAAGGTGAAGACATTTGAGATGTTTCACATTGATGATAGTGAACTTAGGGTGACTCTGGCGAGTTACTACCTCAAAGGGGATGCGGGCCAATGGTGGAAGTACGCCAAATACAAAGTGGTGCTGACATGGGAAGCTTTTTTCATTGTTTTCCAAGACAAATACCTACCTCTCACAGCTAGGGAAAGACTGAGGAAGAAATTTCAAAACCTCAAGCAAATAAACCTGTCTGTGGTCGAGTTTGAAGTGGCCTTCACTAGTTTGTCCCAATTTGCACCGAAGTTAGTGGCAATAGAGAAATGTCGTTGCATGAAATTCGAGAAGGGATTGAGAATAAAAATCTTGTTGAAGGTTTCCGGAAATATGATTAGGAACTATGATCGCCTTGTGGAGACGGCAACACATGTAGAGATTATAGTACAGATCGAGAATGAGAGACTTCAGGGTTCGAGGTCTAGGGGTTAAGAGTTGTAGGGGGACTTCAGACTTAGTAAGAAGTATAGGGGCACTTCTTCATCCCAGCCTATACACACCCCATTTTGATCACCCTTAAGAGTTGGGCACTTTGTTCCGAGTACTCGATGATGAAACGTTACACTGAGCAATCGTTTGAATCTTCAACAAGAAGAATTCTCTTTTGAGCCTCAAAAACCCTTCAACCCTAAACCTTACACCCTTTTTTGATCTAAACAACTTTTCATTAGTCTGATCATCCAAATAGTTGTAGGCCAACCGATGGCCGGAAGGCCAAAGTTGATTAGCCTGTCGTCCCCTTAATGGCCGGCCAGCCATGTTTAGCGGCAGCAGATATTTTACAGCTACCAGCTGTCCCTACGCCCATACTATGCACCAGCTATCCCTATACAGCTACTTTTGACATGAGAATGAGAAATTCTATAAATAGAAGGCCTGCCCTTAGGTTTTGGGGTTGAAAAAATTCATTTAAGAGCTTAGTGAAATCCAAGCCATCTTCTCTACCCTCTCGATTATATATACAAGATAGATACACCGTTGGAGCTTAAACTTGAAGTTTCCTACTGAGATTTTGAGTCTACTTTCAGAGACTTGAGAGTGCTTTGAATCAAGTTTGCTTAACAAAGAACATCCTCTCTTCAAGAGGTATAAGCTTTGGCCATCTTCTTCTTTGTTTATACTACTATTTTCCATTCTTTTTACTTTGATTATACACTATTTTGGGCTGTTTTCAAATGCTAAAAATATGTGATTTCAAGTTCCAAAGGTGGAGGGGTTAGCCACCCTTCTTGGGCTTGCTTACTAGGCTTGTTTCCTCCTATTTTTGTTCAAATTTTCTGCCCTTTTCAAAATGATTTTCGGCACTGTTTTTTGCTATTTAGAGGTTTTTTAGTGTGTTTATTTAGTTTATGCTTTGAATACTATGCTTGTGTTGTTGTAAGTCCTTATGGATTTGGGTGTTTAGGCCATAGCCACCAATTCATTTAAGTTGATAGCTTTCTTTACATAGTTTTCATGTAAATACTCACATTTTTGTAATAATCACCTTTGCAACCTCCCTTCATTCTTTGTTTCTTTTGAGTAAAGAGTTGAATCAAACAAAAGATCACTGCTCAAAGCATAAGAAAGAGATCGTTCATGCTTACGCTAGATGTGATCTCTCATTTGATACTTCTCTTTATCGCCGATGTATTACTTTTGAGGGACTAACTTTCTAGTTAGACCCTTGGAAATCACAAAAGAACGTGTCATTATAGCTTATTATCAAGTTTGGATTTAGAGTCATTATTGCTGATTTTGGGTTTGATTAGTCATTATCGCTCTTTTTGAGTTTGACTAGTCATTATCGCTTATTTTGGGTTTGATTTAGAATTTATTATCGCTTGTAAATGAGTTCGATTCTTCCTTTGTAATTTTCCCATAGAAAAGGGCTTGACAAACTCATTTCTTGGGTCAAGTCGTGCTTGCTATTTTAGCACTTTTGGACTTAGTGGACATAATCTACACTTTTGGACAAAAATGAAGAAAAGATAAGAAATAAAAAAGTAATGTAAAAAAAGGCTAATAAAAAGAGGTAAAAAAATGTAATAAAATTGGGTTAGGTTCAATCGAATGTTATATTAAACCTATTGCATCTTGAACCATTGCATACTCTTTAGTAATATTTATTAGCTCATGAAGCAATGTCTAACCTTTCCCTTGAGGCAACTCCATGATAGGGAGGAGGTGTTGTTTGTCTTTCATTTCGTTTTATTGAGCTTTTGTCCTATCGATTCTAAGATCTTCATGTAACAAATTTGCGACAATTGATGATTTGTGAATCGGATCTACTCCTCCCTTAATCATCTTCTTGATAGGGAAGGGAAGAGAGGAGAAACATCTCCTGGAAAACCTCAGTTTTTGCATTGTTTCAACTTTGTGGCAACAGGGCATTTCTTAAAAGTAGTGGTCGGCCAGCCACAATTTCGAATGGCCAACCACTTTTCAAGGCCGGCCAACCACCCATTTTTGTTTAGGCAATGGCATTTTTGTGGTAGAACAAAGTAGAATCTGAGGCCAAAATAGAAAAATTTTCTGACTGCAAATAGAGCAAATTCTGGCAGCAAATAGAGAGGTTTCCAGGAGAATGTTCTCGGTTGTGCGCTTGTGGCTCCTCGCCTTCCATTCAAGTCCTTTAAATTAGTGTTTTAATATTAGTATGTGTAATTAATTAGTTGGCTTCATTCGAATTTGTAATAGCTAGTTAATTTAGTTAATTCATTTGGTGTTGTAATAATTAGTTAATTAGGACATTCATTCGGACCCTCTTGTGCGAGGGCAAATTTGTAACCCTTACAATATTGTGTATGTCTTCCAACCCCCATTTCTTTCTCCCTTTTATTTACATGCTTACTGTGGTAGCATCATATTTTTCGTTTCATATCATTACCATGTGTTGCATCCATTTTTGCATGCATTGGGTTCGATTCATCATTCTAACATTGTTGTCATTTCCTACTTACTTGAATACATACGTCACTGCATGTTTTGAGCTGATCCGTATGGCATGTTAAATAAACTGAACCTAGTAGTTACATTTTGTATGTGTTGCATTAGTCACTTGCATATTAGAGCATACATTTTTCTAATTATTTTTTTCTCTTTGGCTTGCCTCGGTTGAGTACTAGGTGAGCATTTCTTACTTTAGCAAATTGCATGTATGTTTGTGTTGTCATATCAAGCATACTATCATGAGGCTAAGTGCTTATTTGATATACCTCTTTGAATACTGATAGATGAAGGCTATTTTGCTTAAGTTGGGATCATTTTGATTAATGTACATATGAGCTTATTTTTTCAACATATTCAAAACTCTCTTCAAATAAGCATGAAATCAAAGCATTCCAAAGTGGGTGAAATAGTCTATATTTGTGTGCCTCACATAGTAAGTTAGCATATTAATAATTAGAACAAGAGCATATAATGTACATAAAAATCACATCATGATTAGTATGGGCCGATCTTTGATTGGGTGAGGAGGGTGCTCAATTCATGACATTCCCTTCTCATACTTAAGTTCCAGAGCGAAGACACTTTCGTTATGACGGACAAGTGGCCTTTGGCACGAGTTACGGATTTTTTAAATTTTCCAAAAATATTTAGGTGACGACTCTGAAATCTGGTAATGCAGTCTATTTTTCGCATTTTTTTTATTGTAAATAGATTTTCTAAAGATTTGCTAGATTTAGACTCTTATTTGTGTTTTTTCTGTTGCACATTGCACTTGTGAAGCCAGATTTAGAACCACGGGAGTTCGAACTGTAAGGCTATCATATCCGAGGAGACTAAATCCCTCCGAGGAGTATGAAAAATCATCTACAAAGCCCTAATCACAGCAGACTCAATCTATTTTGCCATTGCCAAGTGTTGGCCCGGGAAGGAATGCTCAGGGCAACTTTACTTGTTTTGAGTGTGGCCAATAGGGTCACAAGGCTAGTGCCTACCCACAGAAGAGATGAGGGCATCAGATGTTATCACCACCACCACTTAACCGATCTTAGAGTCAGTCCTAGAGTTGGGAACAAGGACCTACGTACTTTCAGTGTGGTTAGTTGGGGCATTTCAGAAAAGCTTGTATGTAGTTAGGAAGCACATCTAGCGCATTAGAGTCGAGGTAGGCTCACAACCATCAGTAGGCTCATTCAATCCAGATCTCGTGAGCTAATTAGGGAGCTATCTCGGCTCAGTTAGTATAGCAGACCTATGCTTTGAGAGATTAGTAAGTTGATCAAAGGCCACAGGGGCACGTATATGTTGTTATAGCGCCAGAGTAGTAGCTCAGATCTCTATTGTGAGAGGTATTTTGTTGTGTTCAATTCTTTGGCTAATGTGTTGATTCATATGGGTGCGTCGCATTTATTTGTATCTTCTGTTTTTGCTTCTGCATTGGGGTTAGAGGTGGCTCAGTTAGCGTCTCCACTTAGGGTAGAGTCACCAATTGGGGGTAAGGTTGACTTGGATTAGGGATGTCGTGGTTGTGAGATAGAGGTTGTCGGGTGCTGACTTCCTTTTGCATTTGTGTTGTTAGACATGTTGGGTTTTGATGTCATTTTAAGCATGAACTATTTGTCTTCATATCGTGTTGTTATTGATTGTTATCGTCAGAGGGTTATGGTGTGCACCTCGAGTAGTGACTGTTTTTATTTTTTTGGGGACCGAGCTGATAGAGTCTTATCACTAATTTATAACCCTCGTGGTAGGAGCAAGCTTAGTTGTCTTCTTGCAACTCTTTTGGATAGTGAGAGTGATGGAGTCCGAGTTGAATTGCCAAGGGTAGTTTGTGAATACCCATATGTCTTTCCTGAGGGTTTTACTTGTTTGCCACCCCACCGGGAGATCAAGTTCTCCATTGACTTAGTGCTTGGCACGGCACCGATTTCCATGGCATCGTATAGATTTGCACTCGCAGAATTACATGAGTTGAAGATTCAACTTGAAGAAATTTTAGACAAGGGTTTTATGCAACCTGATACAGCACCATGAGGAGCATCGGATCTCTTTCCATAGAAGAAGGATGGGTCATTGAGATTCTGTATTGATTACCGCAAATTGAATACCGCAAATTGAATCGAGTGACCATTAAGAACAAGTATCCTCTACCCAGAATAAATGACTTATTTGACCAACTTAGAGGGTCTCGTTGCTTTTTGAAGATAGACTTGAGATTGGGGTACCATCAGTTAAGAGTTCGGGAGGAGAATATCCAAAAAATGGCTTTTCTCACGTGTTATGGCCACTATGAATTTCTAGTAATGCCCTTCGGTTTAACCAATGCTCATGCTTTCTTTATGGACTTGGTGAATCGAGTATTCCTTGAATTCTTAGACCGTTTCGTGGTCGTCTTTGTGGATGATATCTTGATTTATTAACTCTAAGAAGGAACACGAGAAACACTTGCAGATAGTGCTTGACTTGCTTAGGGTGCACCAATTGTATGCTAAATTTGAGAAATGTGAGTTTTGGCTGACTGAAGTAAAGTTTTTGGGGCATGTTGTGTAAGGAGAAGAAGTAAATGTAGATTCTTCTAAGATAGATGCCATGCAATATTGAGAACAACCTAAGAATGTTTTTGAAATCTGGAGTTTCCTAGGGTTAGCCGGGTATTATTGTCGTTTCATAAGGGACTTTTCTAGACTAGTCGCACCATTGACCGGGTTGACAAGGAAGGGTGTCAAATTTGTATGGAACGAGACTTGTGAGAAGTCATTCGAAGAACTTAAGACTAGGTTGAGCACTGTACCTGTTTTGATAATTCCAGAAAGGGGCTTGGGTTATACTAACTATTGTGATGCGTCCCATGATAGACTTGGTTGTGTGTTGACGCAAGAAGGGAAGACTGTGGCTTATAGTTCACGACAATTGAAAACTCATGAGAAGAAGTACCCCACCCGTGATTGAGAGTTAGCGGCAGTAATATTTGCTTTGAAGATTTGGAGGCATTATTTGTACGACCAGAAGTTTGATGTTTTCTCCCATCATAAGAGTCTAAAATACTTGTTTTCCCAAAGGACTTGAATTTATGCCAACATAAATGGATGAAATTTATGAAGGATTATGACTTTGAGTTACACTATCATCCAGGGAAGGCCAATGTAGTGGCTGATGTCTTGAGTCGGAAATCATTGAGCAGCGTGGCAAGTGTGGCCATTCGGGAGATGCTAGGTGATATCAGTGAGTTTGATTTGCATCTAGGTGAGTCTAGCGAGGGTGCTACCTTATTTAATTTGATTGCTCAACCTACCTTGATTAGTAGAGTCTTAGAGGCACAATTGGGTGATCGTAAAGGGGAGACAATCCATGACAGGATCTCCAACGGGAAGGAAGAGAAGGGTTTGAACATCTACTCGAATTTGAGTGTGAGGTATCTAGGCTGTTTATTTGTGCCAGAATTTTGTAGGGAGGGGGTACTTCGAGAATTTCATTACTTATGCCTTGCGGTGCATTCAGGAGGCACAAAAATGTATCATGATCTTAGTCGTCAGTTTTGGTGGAGGGGAATAAAACGAGACGTCGCCTTATTTGTTTCGAAATGCCTTACTTGTCAACAAGTGAAGGCCAAGCACCAAAATCTAGTGCATTCGCTACAACCCTTACTTATAGTCGAGTGGAAATGGAAGCATGTTACCATGGACTTTGTAGTTAGGCTTTCTAGAACACAATTGAGCAATGATGCCTTTTGGGTGATTGTTGATATGCTAACTAAGTATACGCACTTCATTTCGATGCGCATCGGTGACTGAGTTGATTATTTGGTAGAGTTGTACATTAGAGATATAGTTCGACTTCATAGGGTCCTTGTGACCATTGTCTCGGATAGAGATCCTTGTTTTACCACCCGATTGTGGCAAAGCCTTCAAGAGATGTTGGAAACTAAGTTGACCCTTAGCATTGCTTATCATCGTCAGACTGGGTAGTTTGAACGTACTATTTAGATTTTGAAGGACATGCTTAGAGTTTGTGTCCTTGATTTCAAGGGGTCTTGGGAGAGGCACCTACCACTGATTGCGTTCGCTTCTAACAATAGTTATCAGGCAAGTATCGGGATGGCACCATTCGAGGCCACTTATGGCTGACCTTATAGATCACCCATTTGTTGGGCTGAGGTAGGTGATACACCAATGTTGGGCTCGGAGATTTTCCGAGAGATGACCAAGAAAGTTGCTCTCATTCGAAAAAGGTTAGCTACGGCTCAAAGCAGATAGAAGAGTTATGCTGATAAGAGAAAATGACCTCTATCCTTTGAGGTTAGTGATCACATATTTCTTAAAATCTTATCCAGACAAGGTTTGAGGAGATTTGGTAAGAGTGGGAAGTTGTCTCCAATGTTTATTGGACCTTTCGATATTTTAGAGCGGATTGGAGAAGTAGCATACTGTTTGGCCTTACTGTTATAGCTTGCTTGGGTTCATAATGTGTTCCATGTATCTATGCTTAGGAAGTATGAACCCGACCCTTCACATGTACTTAATTGTGCTGAATTGGAGGTAGATGAAGATGTCTCGTACGAAAAGTGACCGGTTCAAATTTTAGATGTCTGAGAACAAGTGTTGAAGGGCAAAACTATACAGTTAGTAAATGTGTTGTATAGACACCATGGGGTTGAGGAAGTAACTTGGGAACATGAGGCGGAAGTCCGCTCTAAGTATCCAGATTTATTTGAAAATGCTTAGTTTATTCTAGATTTTAATTTTCTCTTGTGTTTGAGAATAAATCATTGAAATTTTTAACCACTTGTTGTTATGATGGTTGTTGTCTTTTTAGCATGAGAATTGTTGCAGAGTTGTCACAATTGTTATTGAACTTATGCTTATGATTATAGTATTACTGATTGTTGGATTGTCGCCTTGGCCCATGGAAAATTTTGAGGGTGATAGTGAAATGTCCTTGAGATTGATCTCCCAATGTTATAATTGATTTGTTGTTAATATGGATTCATTATTGTTATTAGTGTGGTTGTTACCACTCGAAGCCGTTTTGTTGTTGTATTGTCCTTGTTCTTTGGAGGTGGTTAGTGAAAGGTGTAACCAAATTTCAGTTACAAAATTTCCTAAGAGGAGAAGATTGTGATGTCCCAGGTCTTGGACTTGACTAGATTGTGTAGTATGATAATGTGCTTTACTTTTGGCGTTTGTTTATCATATTGGGTCGCTGAGAATTCTTTTCTACTCTTACTTAACCTCTCTTAACTTTTTCGGGTTAAAATTTTGAGTTTTGGACATTGAAACTTGTTTTGGGATGTGAAATCAAATTCTAGGTTTTCTGGGAAAAAATTCTCATGCGAATTAGGCAATTGCTCGAGCAAAATCACACAGAGTGTGCTGGGAATTTTTTAGGCAAAATCGCTTGTGTGGATTGGGGTTTCACTTAAGCGGATTTTTTTGTTAAAATTCTGGGATTTCTATAGAGCAATCCGCTTGTGGAGTATCAAATTCTACTTGTGCAAAATCCAAACCACTCGCGGATTTTGGTCTTCTATCTTGAATTTCGAGCTTTTTTCCTCAAAACTAATGCCAAAAACGTGTTAGAGGCACTCTTTCACTTCTCTCTCTCTCTCTCTCTCTCTCTCTCTCTATACTTATCTTTTCTCTTTCTTCTCTCTACAAATACACCAAAATCCAAACTTCTCTCTAAGATTTAATAAAAACCTTCAAGAATTTGAGAGGGCTTTTAACACCAAATTGATGAGGGCTACGTTTACATCAATTGAATCGAGTTTTCATTGATGTTAAGTTTTGGGGTTTTCATCTCCTTCTCTTCAAAGCTTGAGGTAAGGACATTCTTAGAGTTATATATATGTTTTTGCAAGATGATGCTTGTTTGGAGTATTTCTTACATGTTTGAGCTATGATTTTGGGTTGATGAACCCTAGATGATATTAAGAGTGGATTTTCTCCATTTTTCCCAAAGCTTTTGCGAATATGAGCTATGTTCTAAAGTGTGGGTGTTGTTTTGGAAAAATCTTTTTAAAAATGGAACCAAAAACCTAGTTTTGGTGGAACTCTAGAATTTGGGGATTTTGAAAAAAAAAAAAAAAAAAGTTGAGATATTGTGAAATTTATAATTGAGGAATTGTTATGTGAAGAAATGATGGAGAAATTTCTATAGTTGTATCAAATGAGGAAATTTCATGGAGGAATGAGAATTGTTGATTTTGAAGCTTATTGTTGGTTTGTCTTGGAAAACCAAATTTAGAAAATGACGATTAATATGTGGAGAATACATGTATGTTGATATTGTTATATTATCTCTTGGAAATATATTATGTTGTTATATTGATAAAAGATGTGGGAATTGAGGATTGTGTGGTGGAATTGAAAAATGGAACTATATTAATGCATTGTTATACTTTGCATTGCCATTCCATTTAATCATTGTTACAATTGATTGATTTATTTATTTATTTATTTTTGAATCTTGTATTGGAAAGTTATTGCTTTGAGAAAGAAATTGTTTTGTAAGACAAGATCATTTTGAATGGTTTTGGGATAAATATGTTGGTAAGTTCAGATATGGGGTGTAGCTGGTATTGATAAAGTTGGCCTAAGTGTCCATGGTGAAAGACCGAAAACAAGCGCGGAGGAGGTACCATGTTTCTTCCGGTTAGCAACTGGTAAAGTAGTGATTGGTAGTGCTTGATATGCGTGCTTGTAGACACCAACTTAAGGATTAACCGAGTTGTATTTACCACCCCTTGAACTACATTGAAGTTATTGAATTGTTGTGTTTTCAAAATGCATTGAGCATAAGGTTTTCAAAAGATAGAGTTATATGTTTGAGCATGACATGGTATATGCATTTTTCTCATGAGACTATATAAAATGTATATACTTTGTTAAGGTCTTCCTACTGGGTTTTGTGCTCACCCTATGAGATTTTGTACAGAAAACGATGTGGTGATTCTGCCAAGTTAAAGGCGAGGGATGTGTTTTGAGAGCACAAGGCTTTTTCCTTTTGTTGAAATTATTTTTGGCAAGCCAAGGGCTTTACATATGTGGGTTCGAGAAATCATTTTTTTTTTGTGTAATTGGGCTTAAGCCTTGGACTTTGTAGTCTTGAAGGCATTGAATTGTACTTGACTTATTGCCACATGATATTGAGTCTTATTCTACGAATGTTGAATCTATAATTGCATGTGGAGTATTTTTTTTGTAAATCTATAGAGTTTAATGAATACACATGTTAAAGATTGATGATGTTGTCAATGCTGAGGCTTTATATTTGTTATATATTAAGCATTGGAAGCTACTAAATTGGAACACAAGTTTATGTTGTTGGAAGGTAACGAATTTATTGTGTTAATTGCTTTGGGGTGTTACCCAAGGTCGAAAACTCGGGAAGGGCGGCTTTGGCAAGAGTTAAAGGATAAAATGAGAGTGTTAATGCCCGAGTGAGCGTTGCCTGGAACCACATAAAGCCTGACTTCTATATTTGGGATACGTAGGCAGCTTCATTTTGAAATTTGGCCCCAACCATTTTTAACTCACTCTTCCTGTCCATGTTTGATTAGTATATTTTTACTTGACTCGGTTGTCTTGTCCATGTTCAATTGGTTCATCTCCGTTCAATTTAGTTGTCCTATCTCTTCTTTATGGCAGATTCAATTGTAAAACAAATTAAGTTCAGATTTGAGATTATGCATCTTAAAGGGTTGATTCCATGTTGGTCGGGTAGTGGTCATTTGGGAAAACTGATTTTGAGGACTTTTAATAAAGTCCACTACTTTCTCAAAAATCAGTGCTCACGACTTGACTTACATGATGTCAAAACAGAGAGTGGAACAAGCATGCTAATGTAACTCTCATGTTGGTCAAAATCTTTTTAGTAGAAAAAAAAAAGAAAAAAAAAGAAGAAAAAGTCAAAGCAATCAACTAGGGACATAGTCGAGTCAAGAATTTTGTCTTCTCTTCGCACTCTCGAGTCTCATGTTCATATTTCAGCCGGCCGGCTAACCATTTAGTCGGCTGTCCGAGTTTTGAGTTGAGTTTAGGTGTGCTTCTTAATTGTTTCAGCTGGCCGATCACTTGTTTAGCTAGCTGGCCAATTTTCTAGCCAGCTCATCAGTTCATTCAACTGGCTGGTTAATGAATTAGTCGGCTTGCCAATTTTTTCAGTTGGTTAGATAACTAATCAATCGGCTGGCCAATCAATTAGCCAGCTGGCCAATTGTTAAATCCATAATAGAAAACTGCAGAAGTTGCGTAGGCTCAATGGTGTGTCTTTTTGAGTCGTGTTTTAAGTGTCTTTCATTCTAGTAAGTGTAAATAGGTGTGTTTGGATTGCTTTTGCTTTGTTTGCCTTTTATTGAGTCATTTTTTGATTCCTGGTCAGTTGAGGGCTTAATATCCAATTCAGAGTTCATTACAATTCAATCATTCTTAGATTAAAATTCGAAACAAAATTTTTTCATGCTTAAGTGCTGTGTCATTCCCGCCACGATGTGCAAACAACAGAACTCATTATATTGAATTTCAGGGTGAAGCCTCGATCAAAAAAAAAAAAAAAAAAAAAAACAAACAAACAAACAAACAAAAACAAAAAAAGAAAAACGAAAAAACAAAACAAAACAAAAGAGAAGAGAAGAAATTTCGAAAAGCAATAACAACAAAAAAAAAAGAAGAAAAAAAAGAGAGGAAATTCTAAAGCATTTGTGCTCCTTCCTAAGCAAAAATAGAAAGGAAAAACAAAAGGAAAAAAAAATAGAGGGACATTTTCTCGGCTTTCCGTCAACAGCCTGGCGGCGAAGATTACAAATTAACATCATTTGCAGACAGCTTTGTCGCTCGACTCTGCCGTCAGTTGCCTCACTTCACCATTACTCCTAGGAAGCCTTTGATGTCTTTACCTCGACATTAAAGACTCTGCCTTTGCATTGGCAGAGCTTCCGAAAGAAATTATTCCCCACCGGCCATCAAATGCGGAGTACAAAGGAAGTCCAAATCGGGCCACGGGAGTGGCCTGTCATTTTAGTTCATGTTTTACTTTTTCAATGCGCTAATCTCTACTCGAGCATCTTTTTACATACTCTGGAGTAGAGAGCGTTGGACGTTTAATCGATGTACTTCACTTGTTTTATTTTGCAACCGGTGGGACAAATTGGAAACCACGATCACCGTCTCCACACAGGACTTCAATGTGAAGTGATTAGCATCGATATCAGACTACGTTGCTATTGTTTGCTCGATTGACGGCGCAAAAAAGTTGAGAACAGGGGTACAGGCACTCTGTCAAGGCTCAGAAGAGCTGGCCTTAGCATTCTCAATTGGGAAATCGTTAAGGTCGGGAAAGAGAGTGAGAAGACAACGAGAAGAGATCATATCAGAGGAGAATAATGCCTCAAAAGAGAGAATTGACAGAGTAATGGCATGAGGAGTTTATGGCTTTCTGTTCTAGTCTCTCGCAGGCCTCGGTTTAAGAAGAAACTGGAGAAGAAGAAGAAGAAGAAGAAGAAGAGACCAAGAGAAGAGAGATTGTTGAGGCAATCTTTGATAATTGAGGACGGTCCAGCTGTTGTCGGTCAAGTGCGCCATGATTGTTGAAATCGTGCGCCAGACCGGAGCAGAGAGAAAGACAAAAATAGGGGAGGAATGTATATGTGTATATATGTTTGTATATATTATGTTCTGTATATATGTATGTATCTGTGTATCCATATGTATATCTATAAGTTTTGTATATATATGTATGTATGTAATACGTATTTTGTATTTTTGTATTAAAATATATATATGCATATATGGTATGTATAGAAAATGTTCAAAACACAAAAATAAATAAATAAATAATTCAAAAACAAATTTTCAAAAGAAAATCAAAAAAATAAATTTTCAGAAAATCAAAAAGAATTTACAAAAACAAATCAAATTATAAAAAAGAAAGAAGAAAATTTATAATAAAAAAAGAAGCAAATTTTGAAAACAATAAAAAAAAATCATTTTGTGTATCCATTATACTAGTTTTTCACCCATCATTTTTTTTTTCACCCTCACACTTGCACTATCTGTTACATTTAGAGTGTGCGCGATGTGGTTCAGGCGATTTGAGAGTAAAATTACAAACCGAATGGTGAGTTAGCGGATTAGCGGATTGACAAATTGCGGTTTGGGCGGTTTTTGGCTGATTGGTGGATTGAAGAATATTCTAACTAATTATCATACATTTGCATAATATATAACACTAGTTTGTATAATATTTTTTAGATATATAACACAAAAGTAATTTTACATAATATGTTTCATATATATAATCACTAATTTGTAATAAACTTCATATCTTAAATCTCTCTCACGCTTATTTTTATATTGATATTTTATTGGAAGTTAAAAAATATATATGTATTAACTAGTGGAGTGGAGCAGTTCAGTTAGTGGATTATAAATTTTAAAGTTTAAACTGTGGCGGCTAGAGCGGTGCAGATTGATGCGAATCGATGCGGTTTTAGCTAATTGGGCGGTATTTTGCACAACCCTAGTTACATTTATTATGCATGGTTACAATATATTCACATCAACATTTGATTCAACATTTTTCATCAATTACTGTTGGCCCTCTTTTTTTGGGTTGTAGGTTTAAACCACTCGGTTCATAGTGGCCCCTTTTTGGGATGACGATACTATCCCTTTCTCGAGTTGTTGACAGTTCAAACCACCATTGGTTAATACCTCCATTTTCTTGGGTTGTTAGTTGAGACTATTCACTGGTTAATACCTCTCCTGTTTTGGGTTGTAGGTTTAAACTATTCATCGGTTACATTTTCTCATCTCATGTGGGTGTGTTTGGATTGTACCCCTTTGTTTTGCTTCATTTGCATAATGCTGGCCTCACCATTTATTGCATTGCATTGCATTGCAAAAGAAAAACATAAAAGAAAAGAAAAAAAATTCAACTTTCAATTGCATCAGCATGTCATTTGCATGGTTACGACTATCGCACTGTTACATCACTTGGCTACAATCTATTCACATCAGCATAGGATTACAATATTTTTCATCAGTTAATGTTGGCCCCCTGTTTTGGGTTGTAGGTCCAAACCACTCGGTTAATACTGGCCCATTTTCGGGATGACGATACTATCTCTTTCTCCGATTAACAGTTCAAACCACCATTGGTTGATACATCACTTTTCTTGGGTTGTTAGTTGAGACTATCCATCGGTTAATACCTTCTTTATTTTAGGTTGTAGGTTAAAACTATTCATCAGTTACATTTTGTTCTCTTATGTGAATGTATTTGGATTGTATTTCTTGTTATACTTCATATTACCTGTTGCATTGCATTGTAGATCGTGAATTTTCACAACAAAATGGCTTTGTGAAGCATGTAAGTCCAGTTTTCAAATTGTATTTCAATTGCATATCATTTGCATTTTGCCCTTAAACTACGTTGGTTTGATTCCTTGCAAAAGGATACGGGCAACCCTCAAGTTCAACCACCTGCATTCACCATTCACATCTTGTTTGTTTGTCCAAGTCTCACGGCCTTGTCAAAAGGGCCATATTCGGGTTTTGACATTCACTCACATTAAGAAATGACTTCGAGTTCTATCAAAGAGGGGCAACTGTAGACACCCCATTTTGACCAACCCTAAGACTTGGGTGATTTCTTTTGATTACCTGATGATGAAAATCAGAATGTGTTTCTCACATAATTCTCAGTAAGAAAGATGGAATTTGTGCTTCATTCCCAACCCTAAGCCTGTTTTGGCCAAGTGTTTTAGACCGTTCAAAACTCTCTCTTAAAATATTCCTTTTATGCATAGTTTCAATAATTCTATAGAAAAACCCTGTTTTTCCTAAGAAAAAAGGGAAAAAATTTAGTGAATAGTGTCTGGTAAATAGTGTCGGTTGGCCAAATAGTGCTTGTGAATAGTACCGGTTGGCCAATTAATTAGTTGGCCAGCCAGCTAATTTTTCCAGGAGCAGGGCAATTTTGGCAGAATTCCTGTTGAATGCGTGTGGGTCATGCCATTTTAGATATTTTCTTGTTATATCTATGCACGAGGTATACACCCACCCCCTCCATTATCCTCTTTTGGCCTCCATTGTCAAAAGAGGGATTGTCTTCTTCTTAAAAGGTGGCATCTATTTTTCAACAACCCTTGTCACCCCATCATCCTTGTCTCCCACCTTCTCCTTGACTTAGTAACCTTCCCTGATTGCATATAGAGATAGAGAGGATCAGAATGGATGGGGAAAAAGAGAGTTGAATGAAGGGAATTGAATTGAGAAAAGAAAAAGAAGTTTATGTTTTGAGCTTAAACATCTCAATTTTTTCGTAGACTGATATACCATCTTTCAATATATCAAAACCATCCCATTAATTCAGTTATAGCCATATTCTTAAGCCTTGATCAAAAGAGAGGGAGTGTTGTTGATATTGAGAGAAAAACAGAGAGTTGTAACTCTCTCTCTCTCTCTCTCTCTTCCCCTCCCCCCCTTTCCCCTCTACACACACTATTAAACAACCCCAAAACACCATTCTAACTAGAATTTTGAAATTTCAAACTGAGAATTGAGAACACACTTCCTAAGCCTGAGAGTAATTAAAAGGAAGTTTGGAAATCAAATCATTCCTTGGAAGGTAAATTTTGCATACTTTTCATTTTCTTTTACTTTTCTTACATTTTCTTTCTTATATTGTTTTTCTTACTTCAATTTCATGTTATAAACCTATTGTAAGCTAACTAGAAGTGGTTAGTTGAGCCACTTGCATTTTTTTTTCCCTAGTGTTTGAACAAAACAAAGTTTTTGGCCTGGCCTGATTGGCTGGCTGACCAATTAAATTTTTTGGCCAGTCGACCAATAAATTGGCTGCCTAGCTCATCTTTTGGCTAGCTAGCCACTTTTTCCTGTACAAAACTTAACAGCCTCTCAATGTCGAGCAAAACAGTCTCCAACGGTCTCCGAGGTTCCCCTGAAGCTTTTGTTTTTTGTATAGTTTTTGTTTTAATTAGAGAGATTGTGAGGATTTAGTTTTTGTTTAGCTTTTGTTTTTTGTTTAGTTTAGTTTTTGTTTTAAGATTTTTCTAGAACAAAATATTAATTAAGTAAGGTCTTTTACTAATCTATAATATTTATATGATTATATTTTTATTTTTATTTTGTAATTCTCTCCGAGAGTAAACAGGTTTGAATTAATACTTTAGAGACTTAATAAATTTAATCGATAGTTTAAAAGCTTAATAGATTTTGATTTGTATCATTTAAGAATTTAATAAACTCAATCAATAGTAAATAATTTGACAATAGTTTAGGTATAGAAAGTGTAATATATTTTTTTTCATATAAGATTATGGAATGTATGATTGAATTTAAATTAAAACGTTTTATAAATTTTAAAAAACCAATAACTAAGATATTTGAAAGAAAAAAAAAAATCATAACTATCAATGTAAGTGGCGGAAAAAGAAAAAAGAAAAAAGAGATAATGTAAGGCATAACTGTTGTTGGGGTATTTGCAGTGTCGACTCTAGGGTCAAGTCGGCAAAACTGCTACTTTGGGCCCTAGATTTAAGCTAAAAATAAGACATTATTTTGGAAAAATTCTTATAATATTGATTTTGTTTTTAGTTAGACCTCAATAAAAGAGGCCTCAATTATTTTAATTTTTAACATATCAAAACTCACCAAATAGCAAACCCAAAACAAAACTGTTTTTATAAGTGGAGGATCTCAATTACCTTGATTTTAGATTACCTACATTTAATTAAATCGAGTATTTAATACCATATCCAAAAATAACACAATTTTATTAATGAACTAGTAGTGACTCGGCGATGCACGGAAATTTATTTTTAAAATAAAAAATTAATTTTGAGTTTTAATATTTTATATGTAAAAAATTTTAATAACTGAAAGTTAAATGTAAATAAATTTATTAATGATTGATTAAAATTTGTCACTGTGTGTGATTCTATGTAAAAAGCTCATAAAAATAATTTCTTTCAAAGATTAAAAAAAAAAGAGTATATTTTCAACCTGAAATTAAATTCTCATTTGTGTTAATCAAATTTATCAAAAATTATGAATTTCACTTGTATCAAAATATATATATATATATATATTTTCTAATACCAATAAAAATAACGAAAATTTCTATAATATATAAATTATGACTTGGTTATAACTCATGTTATATTATTTTAGTTATTAATTGAAAAGGTCTTTGCTAATTTCTTCTTTTTTTTTTTGGTTTTGTCTAAAGTGGTACATTGGGTCTTTAATTATACTTCAAGTGATATTTGATTATACTTTATTATAATTTTATATGACAATATTTAAATATTTTATTACTTGAAAAAAGTGTTTAAGTTGGGTTGACTCAAAGATAGGATTTATGATTATATCAGTAAGATCGTAAAAGTTATTCACATTGATGTATAAAAAATTACAAAATCAAATCATAAACAATGTCCTCATAGGGAATCAGACACAAAATCTCTATAATTTTAATAATTTCAGTTCTTAAAAATATTTTGATTAATTATGTGACACATCATAATAACAACAAATTTTTTATTCTAGCCAAATTATTTTTGCATATCCTTTTTGGCAGAGCTCATGAAGGTGCATTATCAATAATATTATAAATTCAAAAAAATTATTTAAAAATTATTCAAGAAATATCAATAGGTGCCTTAAATATTAAAAATCATTTTTTTATGAATAATTATTCTTTAAAAAAATACTCCAATTTATCATTGGGCATTTGTCAATTTATCTTATAAAAGCTTAACAAAAAAGTATTGAGTTCCATTATTTTAATTAATCAATATCAAATTAGACACTACACGTGTATGTAAATCACTTTTAAAAATATGATGTCCGACATAAAATACAATGAAATTAATTTTAATTAATGTAATGATATTTTATATTATGATATGTGCTACAAAAAAATATTAATTTTATTAAAATAAAATTTTAATTTTAATTATATATTTTAATAATCTTAGCCTTACTGTTATATAAAAGTGTTACTTAAATACTAATATATAATAAATTCAGTTAAATTATTTTTTTATTTTGATAATTTTAGTTCTATTGTGCTATAAAAGTGCAATTATCATATAATTATTTTATATGATATATATATATATATATATTAAATTATAAGATAGTAAAATAAATACTCATTTGATATTAAAAATAATAGTTAAATTAGAAAAAAAATTAGTAATACAAAACTAAGAGTGATTCTAATTATTTAATTTTATTTTTATTTTTATATTTGTTTAGATAGTAAAAATATGTAGAAATAGAACTATACAAAATTTATTTAAAAGATTAAATATAAATATGTTGTGATTGGATTAAGAAGGAAATGCATAAATTAATTATGTAGAGTATTAATTTTATCTTTAAGATTCTTTTTGAATTATTCATGTGTATTGTATATAAGTATATGAAATTTAAATTGAATATAAGTTTTTTAAATAAATAATTTCCTGTTAAATAAAAAAATAAATATAAATTAATATTAAGGCATCAATAAGATAGACAATATATATATATATATATATGTACGGGGAGCAAATATTCGATACCGCCCGTACTCCTCGCGTCCAAGCTCCGCTTCGATCCAATTGACCTGCGAACGTAACGACGGTGAGCTACCCGGCAGTGTGTTGCCAGAAGACCCCTTCGATGGTCAAGTTAGCACACACTCAGATAGAGAGAGAAAGAGAGAAGCAGACAGAGTTTCTCTCACCAAATGATGTTCCATCCTCAGCATGGGGGGCACAGTCATACTTATATACTTTCTGTGCTCACCTCTACATCTATTCGCTTATTGACACGTGGAGCTGATCTCTTATCCGTCAGCACAAATTCAGCTAAACACCACCTAATCAAACTGCCAGTTGGCATCGGTGGGAATGGGTAGCCCGGCGGAATTATCACGGCCTTTTTCGACCGAGCTACTTAACGAGCCCAACAGTGCCACTCTCCGAGCTCCATCTCAACTGAGCTCCGTAGCATTCCAGTACGGCCGAGCTCTAGATAGGTTAGGTTGGTCCAAGGGAGAGCTTTTTGCCAAGCTACATGCGCGGCCAATAAGCCCGAGTTGGCAAACGATCATCTCGGCTGAATGGGCCCTAGACCTCAACTGAGCAAACCAACTCTGGATTAGTCTAAGTTAGCTCGGCCCAAATGCGCTCCGACCTCTTTTTAGCCCGGTCATTACCATGGCCCAAAGCTAGATTATGAAATCTCCCTCACAATTGCCCCTTAATTTTGTCCGCATTTGTGTGACCGGAATTACATTGCAAGGTCGGGCTAGACTTTTTGCTCGGTGGTTCACTTTGCTCGGTCTAGAAACCTCAAAGTTGGTAAACAAAGTCAGCTCGTCAACTCGCTTCTTGAAGAGTAAAATCAGCTCAGCAACTTCTTGAGCGAGCAAAATCAACTTGGCAAGGATCTGCAAAGTTAGCGAGGAAAGCCAGCTCAGCAACTTGATTCTTGCGAGCAAGATCAGCTCGGCAAGGAACTCCAAGGTCAGCTAGCAAGGTCAGCTCGACGACTTTCTGCTTGACGAGCAAGATCAGCTCGGCAAGGAACTCCAAGGTTGGTAAGCAAAGTCAGCTCGGCAAGGAACTCCAAGGTCGGCGAGCAAGGTCCGCTTCGCGACTTGCTTTTAGGCGAACAAGATCAACTCGGTAAGAAACTCTAAGGTCGGCGAGCAAGGTTAGCTCAGCGACTTTCTTCTTGGCGAGTAAGATTAGCTCGGCAAGGAACTCCATGGTCAACGAGCAAGGTCAGCTCGGCGACTTTCTTCTTGGCGAGCAAGATCAGCTCGGCAAGGAACTCCAAGGTCGGCGAGCAAGGTCAGCTCGGCAAGGAACTCAAAGGTCGGCTAGCAAGGTCAACACGGCAACTTACTTCTTAGTGAGAAAGATCAGCTCGGCAAGGAACTCCAAGGCCACGAGCAAGGTCTGCTCGGTGACTTGCTTCTTGGTGAGCAAGATTAGCTCGGCGACTTGCTTCTTGGCGAGCAAGATCAGCTCGGCAATGAACTCAAAGGTCGGCGAGCAAGGTCAGCTCGGTGACTTTCTTCTTGGCGAGCAAGATCAGCTAAGCAAGGAACTCTAAGGTCGGCGGGCAAGGTCAGCTCGGTGACTTGCTTCTTGGTGAGCAAGATCAGCTTGGCAAGGAACTCAAAGGTCGGCGAGCAAGGTCAACTCTTCGACTTTCTGCTTGGCGAGCAAGATTAGCTTGGCAAGGAACTCCAAGGTCGGCGAGCAAGGTCAGCTCGGCGACTTGCTTCTTGGCGAGCAAGATCAGCTCGGCAAGGAACTCAAAGGTCGGCGAGGAAGGTCAGCTCTTCGAATTTCTTCTTGGCGAGCAAGATCAGGTCGGCGAGCAAGGTTAGCTCGATGACTTGCTTCTTGGCGAGCAAGATCAGCTCGACAAGGAACTCAAAGGTCGGCGAGCAAGGTCATCTCAGTGACTTTCTTCTTGGCGAGCAAGATCAGCTCGACAAGGAACTCCATGGTCGATGAGCAAGGTCTGCTCGACGACTTACTTGTTGGCGAGCAAGATCAGCTCGGCAAGGAACTCAAAGGTCAGCGAGCAAGGTCAGCTCGGCGACTTTCTTCTTGGCGAGTAA
Source organism: Camellia lanceoleosa (assembly GCA_025200525.1). Taxonomy (NCBI): domain Eukaryota; kingdom Viridiplantae; phylum Streptophyta; class Magnoliopsida; order Ericales; family Theaceae; genus Camellia; species Camellia lanceoleosa. The sequence goes on from CM045768.1 coordinate 106,781,238, forward strand.
AATCAGCTCGACAAGGAACTCCATGGTTGACGAGCAAGGTCTGCTCGACGACTTACTTGTTGGCGAGCAAGATCAGCTCGGCAAGGAACTCAAAGGTCGACAAGCAAGGTCAGCTCGGCGACTTTCTTCTTGGCGAGCAAGATCAGCTCGGCAAGGAACTCCAAAGTCGGCGAGCAAAGTCAGCTCGGCGACTTGCTTCTTGGCGAGCAAAATTAGCTCGGCAAGGAACTCAATGGTCAGAGGGCAAGGTCCGCTCCGCGACTTGCTTCTTGGCGAGCAAGATCAACTTGGCAAGGAACTCAAAGGTCGGCGGGCAAGGTCCCCTCTGCGACTTGCTTCTTGGCGAGCAAGATCAGCTCGGCAACGAACTCCACGGTCGACGAGCAAGGTCCACTCGGTGACTTACTTCTTGGCAAGCAAGATTAGCTCGGCAAGGAACTCCAAGGTCGGCGAGCAAGGTCAGCTTGGCGACTAGCTTCTTGGTGAACAAGATCAGCTTGACAAGGAACTCAAAGGTCGGCGGGCAAGGTCCGCTATGTGACTTGCTTCTTGGTGAGCAAGATCAGCTCGGCAACGAACTCCATGGTCGACGAGCAAGGTTCGCTCGACGACTTACTTCTTGGCGAGCAAGATCAGCTTGGCAAGGAACTCTAAGGTCGGCGAGCAAGGTCAGCTCGGTGACTTTCTCCTTGGCGAGCAAGATCAGCTTGGCAAGGAGCTCAAAGGTTGGCGGGCAAGGTCCACTCCGTGACTTGCTTCTTGGCAAGTAAGATCAGCTTGGCAAGGAACTCCATGGTCAACGAGCAAGGTCCGCTCGGCAACTTATTTCTTGGCGAGCAAGATCAGCTCGGCAAGGAATTCTAAAGTTGATTAAAACCATCAACAAACCTCTTGCCGAGTAAAATTCATTCGACAAGGAATTCTAGAGTTGATAAAATCATCAACAAACCTCTTGCCGAGCAAAATTCGTCTGGCAAGGAATTCCAAAGTTGATCAAAACCATTAACAATTCTCTTGCCGAGCAAAATACGCCCTGCAAGGGATTTAGATCTTTCCGTCAAAATGATTGTTAGTTGCCCCTTGGACCGCATTAAATCCGTTTGGCAAGGAAAAAATACAACAATTTTTAAGAAAATGGTCTACTTGTTTCATTGTGCCAATGGTAAAAAGGGTTACAAAAATAGAACTTTGAACAAAACTCTCGATTAGCAGAGTTTGATGTTCTGAAAATGGTTCGGCCATTTATATTCCACGAATTTTATGCCCCTTTTCCTCGGCCATTTAAAAACCGAACTCTCTATATCTCTTCCATGGTGGTTTGCATGGCAATCATCCTGTTCGACTGCGTGAACCTTTCGCACTACTCTCTTATTCTCTACTATTGAACTTGTCATCATGGTAGCTGCGACGGCATCGTCTTCGACTCAGATGTGCTCATTAATGTGTTGCATGAGTAATTCCATGGTTGACGGTTGATTCATTGTGAGCGAGTCTCTTAATCAATGTCCAACTGGAAGACCGCACTTATACTGAGTGATTGCAAGGTTGGTCGGGCAATCAAGGATCTCGTTGAAAGTCTCCCAATACTTAGTGTTATACGCCTTCAAAGAGTTGTCTGGCTCCATCTTTACTCTCAAGAGATGGTCAATTTCCTTGGACATTTTAGCATTTGTCTTAAATCTGGTGACAAATGCCTCTGCCAACTGTTGCCACCCCTCGATGTTCTCCTCCGGCAGCCTCTCGAACCATTTTAGGCCCAACTCGCCCAAACTCGATGGAAAAACAAGGCACATGAGTGCATCGTTTCGCCTGTGCCCAGCCATAACCTGCCGGAAGTGACTTACGTGCATATATAGATCAGTCTTTCCGTCATACAGCGTGAACTTTGGTTGACGGAACCTGAGGAAAAGCAATATGTTCTTGATCTCTACGGAAAAAGAGGTGGCACTCAGCCTTGCCAACTCTCTGTCTGGTGGCGTGCGTGCCGCCAAACGTGGTTGTGGCATGGCGTTCCTTTCACTAGCTCACCCTCTAGGGACCAGCCGCTGTAGTGTAAGCATCCTTTGCCCCCCTTGCCGACGAGCGCGCTCCTCCAACACATCCCTTAAGTCTTTCAAACGATCGGAGCGAGAATACCTCGACGCCGTCGTCGGGCGTGAGGGGTGGTAACTGCTGTCCTGCATGCGAGATATCGTCACCGGTGCTACGTAGTCTCCAGCTCTGAAGCTTCTCGTGATACAGAGCGAAGGGTTGCGACGTCTATTAAGACTACCAGAACGGCGGGAATAGGCGTGCTCATTGTGGTTTCCCACTTTAATAATGCCCTTTCCTTTTATCTGGCGTCTCATGGCCTCCATCTCCGTCGCTATTTTCTTGATGATGGTATCTTAGTCTCTCAGCTTGTCTTCCAAATGTTCAGTGTGTGAATCTCGCTGTCGGCGACACTCTGTTGGAATGACAGAGCGCGCAGAACTCCTTGTGCGCTTGTCTCGCGCATCTCTGGGAAGTCCTTGTGCAGGGGTCTTCAAATCAGCCATCGTCAGAATGGCGGACAGGCCATCTCTGAGATAAACAGACTTTGGCTTGATGCCGTCGATGGCGAGTAATGGAATGTCGTCGTTGTTCGCCATAAAAGATGACCGGAGAAGCTTGGAGGACAAGGTTTTGTCTATCGATTTCCCACAGACGGCGCCAATTGTACGGGGAGCAAATATTCGATACCACCCGTACTCCTCGTGTCCAAGCTCCGCTTTGATCCAATTAACCTGCGAACGTAACGATGGTGAGCTATCCAGCGGTGTGTTGCCGGAATACCCCTCCGACGGTGAAGTTAGCACACACTCAGATAGAGAGAGAGAAAGAGAGAAGCAGACAGAGTTTCTCTCACCAAATGATGTTCCATCCTCAGCATGGGGGGCACAGTCATGCTTATATACTTTCTGCGCTCATCTTTGCATCCATTCACTTATTGATACGTAGAGCTGATCTCCTATATGTCTGCGCAAATTCAGCTAAACACCACCTAATCAAATCGCCAGTTGGCATCGGTGGGAATGGGAAGCCCGGCGGAATTATCACGGCCTCCTTCGACCAAGCTACTTAACGAGCCCAATAGTGCCACTTGCCGAGCTCTATCACAACCGAGCTCCGTAGCATTCCAGTACGGCCGAGCTCTAGATAGGTTAGGTTGGTCCAAGGGAGACCTTTCCGCCGAGCTACATGAGTGACCAATAAGCTCGGGTTGACAGACGATCATTTCGGCCGAATGGTCCTTGGACCTCAACCGAGCAAACCAACTCTGGATTAGCCCAAGTTAGCTCGGCCCAAACGCGCTCGGACCTCTTTTTAGCCCGGTCATTACCATGGCCCAAAGCCAGATTATGAAATCTCCCTCACAATATATATATATATATATATAAGAAAATTAATTTGATCTTGCAATGCACATAATTAAACACATTCTATTTTATTCATTTATTTATTTGTATATCCAGATAATTTTTTTCAAATATTATAATAATTAAATTATAATTATATATATATAAAACAAGTATTTCTAAAATAGAGTCCATACAAAATTAGTTATTATAATTAAAATTGAATTTGTGTAGAACTTTATATATAAATAGAAAATGCATGATGATGTGGTTTTTTAGAAGAAAAGAAAAAGAGTAAGCCTTTAGAATGTGGCACATAAGTAAGGGGGAAAAAAAAAAAATACTATTTTTAATAATATATATATATAACTAGTAGATAACCCGTGCTATGCACGAAAATTTATTTTAAAAATAAAAAATTGATTTTGAGTGTCAATACTTTATGTGTAGAAAATTTTAATAATTGAAAGCTGAATACAAACAGTTTTGCTAATGATTGATGTAATTTTTTGTCATTGTGTATAATCGCATGTAAAAGGCTCATAAAAATGATTTCTTTCAAAATTATATAATAAAAAAAAAGTTTATTCTCAATTTGAAATCAAATCCTCATTTGTGTTAATCAAATTTACCAGAAATCATGAATTCCACTTATATCAAAATATTTTTTTCAAAAAAAAAACATAAAAACATCAGAAAATTCTATAATATACAAAGTATTATGGTTATTAATCGAAAAGGTCTTTATTGATTTCTTATATTTTTTATTATGTCTAAAGTGTATCTTGTTTTGCTTTTTTAAATACAAATGTTTTTCATACTCTGAAGAAAAAAAAAAAGAAGTGATGCATCGAGTCTTTAATTATATATGTTTCAAGTGGTGTTTGATTATGATCTATTATAATATTTTTATATGACAATATTTAGGTATTTTATTACACGAAAAAACACTAATTTTAATATAATATATATATATATATATATATGATAGCTCAAATTGACTAATTTTATTTTACCAAATTTCTCTCCAACCTAATTTACCATTACCAGATTGAACTTTCTTAGCATTTTAAGTTTTACTTCAATTGTTTGTTGACTTTACTTAAATTGAAATTTCTAAAATTGACATGATTATTGCTTGTTGAATTATGAAATAGTATAGCGATCCCGATTTTGACCCGTCACTTGTTGCATTATGGACTTGGGCACGTGGTTTATGAATGTTGTTCATTGTCATTTACTCTTTATTCCTTCTTAAATTTGTTATTTGGGCATTTTGAGTGTGTTTGGAAGAGGTTGGTTACTTCGTTTTCAAACCTTGTGTTGCTCAGAATTTTGGTTTTTCGCTCGAGTGGGCCTTTTTGCACTCGAGTGGGGTTTGCAAATACTCAGTACTTTGCACGTCTGTAAAATACTGGAGGAGTGTTTTATGCACTAGAGCGGGTAGACGCTCGAGCTGGCTTTCTTGCGCTTGAACGGAACAAAATATTGTGTCGGACGCTTGAGCGTCAACTTCTCCGCTTGAGCGGACTGCGTGTATATTAGATTGCGAAAAACACCTTTTATATCACTTTTTCTGATCTATTCATCTCAAAACCCTAAAGTGAGACCCTCTCTCTCTAAAATACTCTCTCTCTCTTTATATTTCCACCTAGTTCTAGTGGTTTTTCAACCCCTGTGCCTTCATTAAAAAGGTAGAACTTCTCAAGCTCTTCACTTTGATTCGAGTGGAAGTTGGTTTCGTTACTTTTGAAGTTTCATCTTTGCTTGGCTCGTTTTCTCTCTTTGAGGTAGAGATATTTTATGTCTTAATATGGTTTTTAACCTAGATATTTGTTGTTATGTATAAATGGTGAGATTTGAGGGTGATTTGAGATAATCTAGGAATTGGGATTCAAATTGAAAAGAGGGGTTTTTATGATGTATTACCTAAATGATTATGGGGTTTTGAATATGAGATTATCATGTGTTTAAATGATTAATTTTGGCCTTTGGGACAACATTTGGGAAATGGAAAAATTCGCCCTAAAATGTTGGGAATAGTTATTTTGTAAAAATAATGAAATTGGTATGAAAAATGTGAAATTGAGAGGATGTATGTATGAATGGTGTAATTGGATTTATTGAATCACTCACCTATGAAAATTTGAGGAATTATCTGTTTTAAAGATTGTATATCTGTTTAGAAATACATGTCTTAGGCTATTGGTGGAGGATAGCTATGATTGTTGTAGAAATTGTATGAGGATTAGGTGAATTGAAACTAATCATTTAATTGTGTCATTGAATATGACGGTATGTTGAGGCATTGAATATGCATGATTGTAGTTATTGAATGTGGCGGTATATTTTAAATACATTGTATATTTATGATGTGTTGGGAGAAGAAAGGGAATTTACTCCATGTTTTGGGAGGAGATAGGGGATGGACTCCATTGAAAATTAAGTTGGCCGAAGTGTCCAGGGTGAAAGTCCCAAAATCATATGTATACATGGGTGTCGATCCCGCGGACGAAATTTTCGTAAAATTGCAGGGTTGAAGTGCTTGTGTAGTAGTTATACTGATTGAGAACCACCGAGTTGTAGTTTCAGTTGGATTATTTGAAAATTATAAATTTGATCTATGAATTAAAACGAAATGTACTAATTTGAAATGAATGTATGGGAATGGAATGAGATATGAGTATTGGTACCGTGTGGTCATGGAAAGAATGTGAATTAGTCATGAATATTGAATATGTTTATATTTAACACTTATATCTTAGTTAAACCTCATATATTGCGTTAGACTATTTCTACTAGGCTTTGGCTCACCTTACTTAGGAAACCATTTTCAAGTACAGGTGACATGCTTCCTCCAAGGACGTAGCTTAGGAGGACTTAGGAGCTGGAGACTCTATTTTGTTATTTTGTGTTTAAATGTTTATTCAAGCCTAGGGCTTTATATGTACAGAGCTTATGACTCTCTTTTGTTGTAACCAAGTAATGACTTGGAAAGATGTAAATCCGTAGGACATTATTTTGTTGTTATTAACTAGTATTACATGCTATAGATTCAAGATGAATATTTATGAATGTATGATGCATGTAATATCTTTTGTAATATGAACTTTGATGAATGGAAATACCTTTACTTTATTATATTCATTTCTCTATGAGTTGGATTATTTATATTTTTTTTTTTGGGTGTTACAAATAGATTGTTTATTTAGTCATGCTTTTAAGAAAGTATAGAAGAATTAATTGCAACTAAAAGTGTAAGTACAATGATATTTTAGTGGTACAATGATATAATCCATATATATATATATATATATATTTTAATGGTACAATTCCAGATTTTTGTATAGTATTTTTTTTCTTATGCAATGGTTAAAATATATAAAAAATTAATACTAGATTTTATCTTTTTAAATTTTTATGACAACATTTTTTATTTGATTTTATCTTTTTGAGTGATATGTATAAATACGGGGCTCATATAATAAAGAGTGCTGTTATTAACACTTACCTTTTTCCTTTAGACCCCTACCTCTTTCATTTTTCTTTTTATTTCCAATTTTATCCCAGCATAAAATTCCACTTTTACCCTTATCCCTCATCTTCTAACCCTAATTTTTCAAACCCTAACCTTAACCTTAACCCCTCTCAATTCCGGCTACCACCTCCACCAGCCGCCGACCAGCCCCTCACCTCCAGTCGCCAACTCCATCTCCCTCTTCTTCTTTTTTCTGAAATTACGATCTCTACTGCAATCGCAATCTCCACCCCTACCAATTGCGAACCCCACCACCACTGCAATCTGTCTCTTTATTTCTTTCTTTCTCTCTGCGTATGGTTGGATCGATAAGGTTTGGAGCCGTGATTGTGACGGGGACGACTATTTGTGACCTCAAACCCTAGCCACCTCCATCGTCGTCGCGATCTGAGATCTTAACCCTAGCCGTCGTTATGATCAGTGACCTCAAACCCTAGTCGGCTCTGTTGCTGTCGTGATTTGAGTTGGAATGAGCAGTGACCGACAATTGTGGCTAGGTGATGGTGGCAAGAGAGAGAGAGAGAGAGAGAGAGGGACTTGCGACGGTGGCTTGCGGCTGTGGCTCTGGATTGAGGTTGTCTGAAGCTGCTGGGGGTGGTCGACTGTGGGGGTCTTGATGAAGTTGACCGAAAAGTGGCTCTGGATTGGAGTTGACCGAAGAGTGGCACCGGCGGTGGAGGTTGTGACTGGAGTTGACAATGGTTGGGTTAGGAAGGTGGGTTAAAGTGAAGGCATAATTGGAATTAAGGTGGGGGGTTCAAAATGAAGGGGCCTCATTTAATTGGATGGGGGTTCAAAGAAGTGGGGGGGTCCAAAGAAGAAAGGAAGGTGCAAATAACAATACTCATAATGAATTCTCTTTGGACTCTTGAATGTTCAGGACCGACCCTAGGTATTTGAAAAAAAAAAAGCGTAAAAATGAGATTAAATACTAACTCTAACATTCTCTTTGTAATAGTACTAGCATAATTACCCGTGCTATACATGGTATAAATAAATAATCAAAAATTAATTTTTAAAGTTAAACAATAATTTAAAAAATGTATCTACAATATTTAGCAAAAATGATTTAGAATCAATTAGATTTTATTCATTTTTATTAGAGTTACATATAAGAGAATTTTTTTTTTATTCTTATGTCATTAATAGTGTGCTCTAAGTTCTTAATAACAAATATATGTCATAATTTAAGTCGTAAAAAATAAAAAATAAATCACAAATATTATATCTATAATAAAATATGAATACATTTCGTCTTATGAGTTTCGTAAATTTAATTTATTATATGATAGTGGTAAATTATATTTGTCAATATCGTAAATTTTTCATGTTTTGTGAAGTCTAAAAATTATAATTTGTCATATGTTATAGGATTTACGTAAAAATGAATTAGGATTCACTTGTGATATTAGATTTACTATAAATTTGGGCTTAATATTAGATTTACGCCAACTTGTCCTTCACCTAATCATTAAAAATTGTCTTGTTTTGTTCCCAACTTATATGAATCAATTGACCTATCTATTTATTAAATTAGTAAATAAATATTTGTAAATATAATTTTATAATAAAAATAAGAAACATGGACTTATTTTATGCATACTTAATGAAAAGTTTGAATTATAGTTTAAAAAAAAAAAATTATATATTTATGTTTAAAACAATTAAATGAATAGTTATATATATTTATGTATAAAAAAAAATTTAAGATAAAGCCACCCTAAATTGTAGGTCATATTCTAGTCCTAATAAATTTAAATTTTATGTTTAAATTATATTATAGTTTATCAGTTCGTGGCTAATATGAGTTAATTTGGAGGTTCTATTGGATTAAACACTAAAAAGTAGCCAAGAAAATTTAGTTCAAGTCAATTTTTTTTTTTTTTTTTTTTAATTCTTGATTTAAACCTAATCCTTAGAGAATCGTGTAGTTCATGTCTAATTCATGAGTTAGTAGACCTATCTATTTATTTAATTTTTAATTAGTAAATATATATATTTTAAAAATTATAACAAAAATAGGAAATATGTACATATTTGTTTGGTATATTTATTAACAATTTCAAAATTAATTAAGAAATTATGTACTTATTCTTAAAATGATAAATTACATTGGTAATCCCCACATTTTAACTCTTGTGTTATTTTTGTTCTTACAATTTTAATTTGCTCAATTTTGACCATAAATTTATTGTTTTGTCTCAATTTGGTCCAATTATTATAATTGTTAGTATTTTTTTTTTCTTGAAAATACATACATGAGTAGCATCTATTATACTTTTATAAACAAAATTATAAACTTGTTCAACTTAATAAGTTAATCTCAACCAACTCAATAACTATTTTCTTTCAAAAATCTTAATCGACATTATCAATTGGACTAAATTAATACAAAATCTAAAATTAGAGGCAAAAATCAAACTAATTGAAATTATAGAGACCAAATTGACATAAGAGACAAAATGCGGGGACTATCGATATAATTTACCCTTCTTAAAATATGTCTAATATTGATTGTATCAATATTACGATATGTTTATACATGAAAAACTATTTAAGACCAGATATAGCGATCCTGGATTTTAACCCGGCTCTTATAGTATTTTGAACTCGGGTCTCGTGGTTTAATGTTATTGTTTATGCCTTTTTCCTCCTCCCACTCTTTGAATTTGAGTTTTGGAATGTCTTAAGTGTGTTTAGAACAGGTCGGTTGCTAGTTGGTCTAGAACCCTATTGCCCAAAATTTTGGTCTTCCGCTCGAGCAGGCCTTCTTTTGCTCGAGCGGGGTTTGCAATCACTCAGTATTTAGTACATCTGAAAGAAATACTGCAGAAGTGTTTTTAAAGCTCTAGTGGCCCCTCTGGCGCTTAAGCGACCGTCTGAAGTCTGTAAAATACTGGACGAGGGTATTCTATGTTAGAGCAGGTCTCATTATGCTCGAGCGGGTAGTGCCTTGCTGTTGTGTCTTGGAGCTCGAGCGGCCTTTATTGCGCTCGAGCGGGTCGAATTTATGTGTCTGATGCTCGAGCGTCAAACTCTCCACTCGATCGGGCTGTACTCTCTCTACATTTTGACTTAGATCTACTGATCTCCTCATCCTCATTCCTTTGATAAAAATATTTAGCTCTTCAAGATCTAAATTTCATCCAAGTAGAAGTTGGTTTCGTCATCTTTGGAGTTAATCTCTTGCTTGGCTCATCTTCTCTTCTTGAGGTAGGGATATTCTACTCTCCTATATGGGTTTTAGCATAGATGTTGGTCATTTTGTATAAATTGTGTGATTTGGGAAGTTTGGATGAAGTGGACTTTGAGTTTGAAAATTTTAAAAGAGGGGTTTCTACTTTGGACTCCATATGTGTATGTGAGGTCTTGAAAATGGGGTTGCTTGTGTAATATGGGTGAAATTTGGCATTGGAAGCAATATTTGAGAAAATTGAGAGGATGCCCTAATTTGCATTATATAAATTATTTGTTTATATGGTGAAATCAATGTGGAAATATGAAATTGGCTTGGGAATAATGAAATTGGGGGAAAATGTGATTAAACAGTGTAGTTGGATTGATAAATCACTCACCTATCGAAAAGTTAATAAACTATCTGTTGATAGATTTATTTATCTGTTTAGAAATATCTGTTTTGGGCTATCGATGGAGGATAGCTATGATTGTTGTAGAAACTGCATGATGATTAGGTAAATTGAAACTAATCAATTGGATTATGTCATTGAATATGACGGTTGGATTAACACATTGAATATGTGATTTAATTGGTCATTGTATATAACAACGTGTTTAAATACATTGCTTATGTATCTTTGTTTGGGAGGAGAAAGTGGATGTACTCTATTGTTTGGGAGGAGATAGGGATGGACTCCATTGATAATTAAGTTGGCCGGAGTGTCTAGGGTGAAAGTCCTGAAATCTTATATACATTTGAATAATATTGATGATTGAAGTGTTGATGATATGAGTTGTAGCCTCATTTTGAATTGTTTGGATAAAAATGAACCATGTTAATGAATTGATTTAGATAAATAAATGGAAGTGAATTGAAGTATGAATGTCAATGTTGATTGGTTATGGAAAGAGTGTAAGTTGGTTTTCAAGTGTTAAACATTTATCGGATGCTAATGTTTTAGTTAATTCTCATATGTTGTTTAGCATATCTCTACTGGGCTTTGGTTCATCTTACTTGGGACACTATTTTTCAGGTACAGGTGATATGCCGCCTCTAAGATCTTAGCTTGGGAGGTTTGGAGTCAAAGACTCCTTTTTGTTATTCGTTTGATGTTAAATGTATATTCAAGCCTAGGGCTTTCTATGTATAGAGCTAAGACTGTTTTGTTGTAACCAAGTGATGACTTAGAAAGTTGTAAACCCGTAAGGCATTCATTTTGTTGCTAACATGTAATATCCATCGTAATACAAACTCTGATGAATGAAATGATGATATTTCTATCATGTTTTATGGATTTATTGAATGGTTGGATTATGTGTTATTTTTTAGGGTGTGACAACTTGGTATCAGAGCGTACCGGGTTTGAATATCTTGGGTACGTAGGAAGTGGTTAGTACCACAATGGGTTTGTCTCGCTTATTAGAGACTTAAGTGTAATGTTATGTGCTTATATGATAACATATTGATGTGACTATATAGGAATGAGATTTAGTTTCTAGGATGTTGATCGAGTCTATGGGTTTCTAGGAGTCCTATTGGAAAGGTACTTGATCACTGCCGTTTCTGACTGGAACTCTAGCAACGCCACGGGACGGTTATTATCTGAAAATGAAATTCGTAAGTGTTTATGTGCTTATGTGCTTATGTGGAGTGAATTACTGTTGTCCATTATGTTAGGACACGAGTGAAATAGTTTTGGTACATTTGTGATTGTGCTAACCCCTTTGTTACCTTTATTAGGATGTCAAGACGAGGTCGTGGTGGTAGGCGTGGTAGGCCTAGGAGGCAGGAGATGCCTATTGTAGACACCCCATTTTTGACTGCCCTCAAGACTTGGGCACTACTGATGGTTTACTTGGTGATGAAAGGTGTGCAGGGCAAAGGTGCATTTTCTTCGGCAAGGAGAGAGACAAATCTCAACTTCACACCCCATTTTGGACCGAAACTATTTTGAATGGTTTTTAGACCTTAAAACCCTCTCTTTCAAAACTTTTTTTGAAATAAAGTTTCTGCGATGTTCCGAAGCTCGCATTTTGTCACACGTTGTGCTTTTCGGTAAACTGAGCAAGGACAAAGTGGAAATGAATGAAAGAGAGATGGAATCTTTGAAAAATCTTTCAAAACACCTTGCTTAGGGGTTTGAAGTTGAAGAGAAGAGGAGAAGAGGGGAGAAAACAAGTTGGAGAAGAGGTTCGACATGAATCCGGGTAGAAGAGAGTCGAGCAGTCCTCGCTAAATCAAACTCATCTATCTATACACTTGGAGTTAAGCTATGAGGCCATAACCATTGGAAAGAAGACTTCCGGGGCTTCATTTTGCACTCAAGAATCTCTCAAAACCAAGTCCGAGTGGGGGAGGTATGATTGGTTGAAGTTGGGCATCATCCCGGTTGGATCGAGTCTGCGCGGCTTCACCAAAAAGGGCATAACTTTTTCCACAGAAGGAATTTTAATGCAAGGATTTGCGCCATTGGAAAGCTAACTTCCGGGGCTTCAATCTGGACATCCACGGCACTTTTTGACCTCATTAGCCACCCATCGGCACTCTATTTAGTCGACCGGCCAGTACAAATTGTAGGTCGGCAATTTATTGTGCCGACCGGCAATTTATTTGGCCGATGACCTCTTTTCATGGCCGATTTGACCCTTTTGACTCTTGCAGGCATGGTGCATGCCGGTGTGCACCGGGATGCACAGACCCAGCTCCTCGTGCATATGTGTGCCTATTTGGAGCCTTTGCCCCCTTTTTTGGACCCTTTGCTCATGGCTTCTTGAGGAAGCCTTGACCCCTTGTCTTGGCTTCCTCAAGAAGCCTACCAGCTGTCTTGGCTTCCTTAATAAGCCTTGGCCCTCTTGCTCCCCTTGAACTTTTCTCTTTAGCTTGTCTTATAAGCTTAGAGCCTCTCCATTTGTCTATATAAGGAGCTCTCCTCCTCCATTGTAGGGCGTTGGATTTTTGAGCAAAAAAACCAGAGATATATAGATATATATCTAATATATCTCACCTCCCTCTCCATATCTCTCTCATTCAACCATCAAATACCCTTGTTCTTGGGCCATTTCCTCACCAATCCATAGCACCACACCTCTACACTTCATTTTAGTACATTGGAGGCCATTTGCAGAGGCTAGGAGTTCGTTTCCTTGGATCAAAACCTGCTGGTTTATTGGTCTACAAGGGTAAGCACACTTTTCCCCTAAACTAGCATTTTCTTGGTTCATATCTAAGCCATATTTTCTTGCACATTTGGGCTCCAACCAAAACTGAAAGTTTCATTTTTTTGAGCTATATTCCATGTTTCATTAAGGGCTCATTGCAGTTTGAAGCTTCTTTTTGGCACTTGCTTTATGATCCTCTTGAATGCCATTATTTTGCATGAGATTTTTAGCCTATGTATGATCTGTTTTGGATCATGTCAAACTGTAGATAGGATTATTTTGAGCACTTCTTCAACATTGAAGAAGGGCTCATTCCTGTTTGGGACCTCCATGTATCACTTGCCATTGTACCCCTCTTTGGTCCCTATTTTTTGCATGTTTTGTTAGCTTATCTTGCTTCTGTTTTTCGGCCATGATTAGAACTTAAAGTGGCCGTATTTTGACCCCCTTGTCATATTTCATTGAGGATCTTTGGCTGTTTGATGTATATTTTGTATACTTTGTGTTATAGCCCTCTTGTGGCCTTAATCTTGCATTGCATTTTGAGCATGTTTGTATACTGATTTGGGCTTGATCATCTACTGTAAAATGCTATATTTTGGGACCCTCTTCAACATTGTTGAAGGTCCCTCACTGGTTTGAGACCTCCATATATCAGTTACTTCTTTGCCCCTTTGTTGGCTCATTTCTTGCATGAATTGTTTGCCATACTTGTACCTGTTTTTTGGGGCTTGTCATCTACTTCAAAACATCATATTTTTGGTCTCTCTTCAGTGTTGTAGAAGGGTCTTTTTCTGTTTGGGCTTTGCATCTACCACTTGCCTCATTGCCTCCCTTGCGGAGCCATTTTTGTATGCCATTTTAGCCCTATTTGTGCTTGCTGTTTGGTCATGCTTTGAACTGTAAAAATGCTTGTCTCGGGTCTGCCTTGCTTCTGATTTTACACTTCATGTCCTAATTATGCATACTTTGTATAGCTATAAGCCATTTCATGTACCTAGTTTTGCATTTCGGGAGAGATTCCATGCATCAGGTGTTATTTCGCCTTGTTTCGGGGCTGTTTTGCCCCTCATTTTGCTACTGATTTTTGCACGTTTGCATACCATATTCCATGTCTTTGCCATGTCTCATTAGAGTGGCATTTCGGCGCCTGAGGGTCCGTTCTCGGTTTGCGTGCACGCATGCACGCATTTCGAGTTGTCTTGTTTTCATCTGATGGCCTCCTATGTGAGTGTGGCTGAGGTTCACTTGTATTGGTGTAAGCCCATCTTGCATTGTGTATGCCATGTTACAATGTGTTGTGCATGTTATGTTGTTAGCATTGTGTATGCCATGTAGTTGCATTGCATGTTTGTATGTTAGCTTGCATGCTTAGGTTGCATGTGCATTGTTGTGCATTGCCTTGCCTCTTGATCAACCATGATTGAGGTTGGGTCCCTTGTATGTTTTGTGTGCATTACATTTGATATTAAAATGCACACTTGACTCTTTGGCCATCATGCATGGAAATGCGCGATTGGTGGTCCGAGGGTCGAGGGTCATGCTCCCTTGAGTCCATTGCATGACAGGGAGTGTGTCCGTGCATACATTTGCCTGAAAATTCCATGCCATACACTGCTTGCCCTCTGCTGCTGTCAATTGTAGGTTCTGCAGCAAGTTTTGGCCGGTCGGCTAAATAAAGTGCCGACCGGCCAGGAATTTGTAGCCGATAGATCAAAATGCAGCCGGTGATCATCCCCTTTGGCCGGTGGTGTTCCCCCTCAGCCAGTGGTGTCCTACAGAACTCAAAGAAGCAATCCTGAGACTTTGGCAATTTTCAGAGGAGTAGGGCAGTGTAAACAGAGGCAACAGTGCTATGGCAGTGAGTTTCTAGGCGAGACGGATCAAGCATGCATCATTCACGCATCCCGAGGCAAGGCTACGGCCACCCCCTTTCTGCATTTATTTTGTTAATTAAAGTGCGTAATAATTAATTAGCTAGGATAGTTGATTTGTTATTTGGCACAGATATTCTTTGGTCCCTCGGCGAGGCGCAATTGTGTAATAAGTGTGCGTGAGTGTGTGTATGTCTTCCAACCCCACGTCTTTCTTCCATTTTATTTACCTGCTTATGATGGTAGACTAGGGCATATTTAAATTAGCATAACAGTATGATAGCATGTTTGCATTCATTCATCTGTTTCGCATACATCGGGCTCGGCACATCATACAAACTGCATTGTACTTCAATTCCAAATTGAATACGTGTTAGTTGTAGCATTTCACATGTCATTGTAGATTAGCCGAGCCTATTCTAGTGACATTCTGTATGTGATGCATTAGCCATTTTTAACATGAACTAGGATCATGCATGATTACTAACTAGTTTCTGTTTTGGCTTGGAAAACTAGGTGAGCTTTTATGTTTTAGCATCCTTGCATGTGTGTGAGTGTTGCCATGACAGCATGATTACCATGAGGCTAGTTGCTTATGTGATATAACTGCTTGAATGCCTGTGGATGGAGGTCGAATTACCTGAATTGGGATAATACATTAAAACTGTGAGTCTTAAGCCCACTAGATAGTGGCAAAACCATGTTTTCTAAGCCTACCCGAGGGTGGCAAAATCTGCATTTTAAGCCTACTTGCGAGTAGCACCAACAAACCATTTTCAAAAACAAACATGAAATATTTTGTTCCAATTTAGGCGATTTGGTCTATACTTGTTTGCTGTACGCATAACATAGTAATTCTAGGCTAATAACCGGAATAAAAACACATAACGTTTTCAAAATTGGATATCACGGTTAGTAGAGGCCGATCTTCGGATCGAGCGAGAGGGGGTGCTCATAGCTGATCTTCCCCAATCGTACCCAAGTTCCCGAGCCGAGACAACTTTGGTGATGACGGACACGTGGCCTTTGGCACCGAGTCAGGGTTTCCTAAATTCCCCCATTAAAAAATATTTAGGTGGCGACTCTGTATCTGGCAAAGCAGTCCATGTTTGGCACTTCTTTTCAAAAATCAGTTTTGCTCAAAACGATTTGCCGGATTTGGACTCTTTGGTTCAAGATTAAGAACCATGACAAAAATTGAGTCCGAACTGTAGCGAGGTCCCCCGCGGGCTTGTTACACCTATACCGAATGAGATTCCGGCATAGGAGGAAGGAGTTGGTCAGGCCAATGTGGCCAAATCGGTTGGTCAACAGGCCATGGGCACCTTAGCCCGTGAAATGACCGGAGCATTGAGGGAATCTATGGACATTTTCAGGGTTGAGAATCAAGTCCAGGCCCAAGTAGCTGAGGCAGGGCCTTCTTTTCTTAAGAGGGAGTTCTTCCGGTCGAATTCGGATGAATTTTTGGGTGATCCTAAGGAGCCACTGAAGGCTGATGAGTGGCTTGAGCAGATGACGAAGACGTTTGAGATGTTTGGCATTGAAGACGGGGGCTTGCGAGTGACCTTAGCATCCTTCCAGTTGAAGGAAGACGCAGGTCAGTGGTGGAAGTATGCGCAGGGGTGCATCGGAGGGACCTGAGAGGCCTTTGTTGAAGCTTTCCAGGACAAGTACTTGCCTGCTACGGTGATGGAGAAGTTGAGGGATCAATTCTCCAAGTTGGTACAACTGAATACTCCGGTGGCAGAGTTCAAAGCGACTTTTACTTGCTTGTCTAGGTTTGTACCGGAGTTGGTGGCGATCGAGGAGCGTAGATGTTTGGAGTTCAAGAAGAGGTTACGGATCGGACTCATGTTTCGAGTTACCGGTTCCATGATTAGGGATTATGGGCGCCTTGTGGAGGCTGTAGCCCATCTTGAGACCATTATGCATGCGGAGGAGGAGAGGATGAGGGGCTCCAAGATGAGTCAGGATGGTCATGGGGACAGTAAGAGGAAGAGGGGTTCTAACCCTCAACAGTCCCAGGGAGTGCAGTTGAGATCTACCTTTCTGGTACCGAGTTCGGGTTCTAAGAGAGGCGGTCAGGGAGATATCACCTGTTGCAAATGTGGTCAGTTAGACCACAAGTCTCCAACATGCCCACAGAGGGGAGGAGGGTAGCGAGCAGTTTCATCTTCAGCTCGTTCTCAAGGCCAGAGTCAGGGCATAGGCCAGCCGCTCACTTGTTATCAGTGTGGGCAGACGGGGCACCTAAAGAGGTTTTGCCCGCAGTTGGGTGGTACATCTAGTGCGTCTAGTTCGAGACAGACACAGAGGTAACCACCAACCTGATCGGTCGAGCCTCGAGGGCGAACCAGGGAGCCTATTCAGCTCAATCTGTGCAGCAGTCTAATGTTCCAAAAGGTGAAGAGGTAGATTAGAGACGTTCAGTGCGCGTGTATCTTTATTCTGTTGTCCGGATCTTATCTGAAGCTCCATTTGTTGTGAAAGGTACCTTTTATTTTTGCAATTCGGTTGCTAATGTGTTCATTAATACGGGTGCATCTCATTTCTTTATATCTTCTGCATTTGCATCTGTTTTGGGGTTAGAGTTGGCACAGTTAGCATCTCCTATTTGTGTTGTATCACCTGTTAGGGGTGAGGTGGTTTTGAAACAAGGGTGTCGAGGCTGTGATATAGAGGTCGCCGATCGTCGGCTTCCATTTTCTTTTATATTGATGGATATGTCTGGATTTGATGTAATTTTGGGTATGGACTGGTTATCGTCATACCAGACTATTATAGATTGCTACCGTCAGAGGGTTACTATATATACCTTGAGTAGTGATTGTTTTCATTTCTTGGGAGATTGGGTTGGTAGGGTTTTACCACCGGTGTATGATCCGCGTGGACGGAGCGAGCTTAGTTCTCTTCTTGTTAGCTTTATGAGTAGTGAGTGTGATGAGACCCAGACTGAGTTGCCAAAAGTGGTTTGTGAGTACTCAGACGTTTTTCCCGCGGACCTTATTAGTTTACCACCCCATCGAGAGATCGAGTTCTCTATTGACTTAGTGCCTAGAACGGCACCGATATCCATGGCACCGTATCATTTTGCCCCAGCCGAGTTAAGTGAGTTGAAGGTTTAGCTCCAGGAACTGTTAGATAATGATTTTATTCGCCCTAGTACTTCGCCTTGGGGAGCACCGGCCCTCTTTGCTAAAAAGAAAGATGGGGCTCTGAGACTTTACATCGATTACCAAAAATTGAACCGGGTTACGGTTAAGAATAAGTACCCTATGCCTCGTATAGATGATATGTTTGACCAGTTGAAGGGATCTCATTGTTTCTCTAAGATAGACTTGAGATCGGGTTACCATCAGTTGAGGGTCAGGGAGAAGGATATCCCGAAGATGGCATTCCGTACGCGGTATGGCCATTATGAGTTTCTGGTGATGCCTTTTAGGCTTACCAATGCACCAGCTATGTTCATGGATTTGATGAATAAGATTTTCCAAGAGTTTTTAGATCGCTTCGTAGTCGTCTTTGTGGATGACATTCTGATTTATTCATCTTCTGAGGAGGAGCATGAGGAATACTTGGGAGTGGTGCTTGAGTTGCTTATAGCCCATAAGCTGTATGCTAAATTTGGGAAGTGTGAGTTCTGGCTAAGAGAGGTTAAGTTCTTAGGCCATATGGTATCCAGGAAAGGGGTGACTGTAGATTCATGCAAAATAGAGGCAGTGCAAGATTGGGCACAACCTAAGAATGTTTTTGAAATCTGTAGTTTTTGGGATTGGCCAGGTATTACTGTTAGTTTGTAAAGGATTTCTCTAGGCTAGCTTCACCTTTGACTAGATTGACGCGGAAAGGGGTCAAATTTGTGTGGAGTGAGACTTGTGAAAAGTCATTCCAAGAGCTTAAAGTTAGACTTACCACTGCTCCAGTCTTGATTATTCCAGAGAGGGATTTGGGCTATGCAGTGTATTGTGATGCCTCACGAGAGGGTTTGGATTGTGTATTGATGCAAGAGGGAAAAGTAGTAGCCTATGGCTCACGTCAGTTGAAAACACACGAGAGAAACTATCCTACTCACGACCTAGAGTTAGCGGCTGTGATATTTGCCTTGAAGATTTGGATGCACTATCTTTATGGTGAGAGATTCGAGGTGTTCTCGGATCACAAGAGTCTGAAGTATCTGTTTACACAGAAAGACTTGAATTTGAGGCAGAGAATGTGGATGGAGTTCATAGAAGATTATGACTTTGAGTTGCATTATCGTCCGGGAAAGGCCAATGTTGTGGCCGATGCCCTAAGTAGGAAGTTTATTAGTGATGTAGCTTGTATTGCTATCCGAGAATGGGAGATGTTGGGTGTTCTTGGCGAGTTTGACTTGCATCTGGTCTGTTGAATCTGCGGCCTTGTTATCTGTGGTCGCACAACCTACACTTGTGGACCGAGTGTTAGAGGGACAAAAGGGTGACTTTGAGGTAGAATCTCTCTGGGAGAATATCTCCAGTGGGAAGCTAGAGAAGGGTTTGACTGTGTATCCCGACCAGAATGTATGGTACCGAGACCGCTTGTTTGTGCTGGAGTCGTACCGAGAGGAAGTACTCCGAGAGTTCCACAATTCATGCCTTGCAGTACATCTGAGAGGCACGAAGATGTATCATGATTTGAGTTGCCAGTTTTGGTGGAGGGGTATGAAGAAAGATGTGGCAGTGTTTGTGTCAAAGTGCCTCACTTATCAGCAAGTAAAAGTTGAGCATCAGAGGCCAGCGGGTTTGTTGCTTATAGCCGAGTGGAAATGGGAACATGTCATGATGGATTTTGTCGTGGGTTTTCTGATGACTCAATGGGGTAGTGATGCCATATGGGTGGTAATTGACCGGTTGACTAAGTCAGCACATTTTATTCCTATGCGTGTAAGAGATTCGGTAGATTACCTTGCTGACTTGTATATTCGGGACATAGTGAGGTTGCACGGGGTCCCAATGTCGATTGTCTCAGATAGAGATTCGCTTTTTATTGCTAGGTTATGGCAGAATTTGCAGATTGTCTTAGGCACTAGATTGACCTTTAGCACAGCTTACCATCCTCAGACTGATGGGCAGTCCGAGCGTACTATTCAGATCCTTAAGGATATGCTACGAGGCTGTGTCTGTGACTTTAAGGAGTCGTGGGAGAGACACCTACCATTAGTGGAGTTTGCCTACAATAACAGTTTCCAATCGAGTATTGGCATGGCACCATTTGAGGCCTTGGATGGCCGTAGTGTAGATCCCTCAGGTGTGTTGGGCGAGGTGGGTGATGCACCTTTGTTAGGTCTAGAATTGGTTGGAAGCAGCGAAGACGGTGGCATTTATTCATAAGAGTTGGTTACAGCCCAAAGTCGCCAAAAGAATTATGCCGACGTAAGAGGAGACCTTTGTCATTTGAGGTAGGTGATCACATCTTTTTGAAAATATCACCTAGACAGAGTTTGATGAGGTTTGGGAAGAGTGGGAAATTGTCCCCTCGGTTTATTGGCCCTTTTGAGATCCTTGAGCAGATTGGAGAGGTTGCCTTTTGTTTGGGGTTGCCGTTGCAACTTTCCGGAGTGCATGACGTGTTTCATATTAGTATGCTTCGAAAGTATGAGTCGGATTCATCATATATGTTGGATTGGACTGACTTAGAAGTACATGAGGATGCTTCATATGAGGAGAGACCAGTGAGGGTCTTGGATAGATGGGACCAAGTTTTGCGAGGCAAGACGATTCCCTTGGTTAAGGTATTATGGAAACATCACGGAGTTGACGAAGCGACTTGGGAACATGAAATGGAAGTCCAAGAGAAGTATCCGGACTTGTTTGCTAATGTATAACTTTGTATTGAGATTATAATTGTTGTTAAAGAAAAGTATGAACATTGTATATGTTATGGACATGTTGGAGACATGAGTTTATTGTACACATTGCATATGTTTGGGAATATGGAATATCACGTGTATTGTATTACCTTGGGAGCATTGCATATGCCATGTACACTTGTTGAAAATTTGAATTTTGATTAAACATTGTTAATGTTTTTGAAATTGTGAATTTCGTTTCAATATGGGCTCGTGTATTGAGTCGGTGGGAATGAATGGCCGGAGGAGGGGTCATGGTATTAGATTTGTAAGTATAGCATGGTTGGGAATGACCAAACGTTGATTTTGAACTTAATTTGTAATTTCGGGTATGAAATTCTTTAAGGGGGAAGGTTATAGCGATCCCGGATTTTAACCCGGCTCTTATAGTATTCTGAACTCGGGTCTTGTGGTTTAATGTTATTGTTTATGCCTTTTTCCTCCTCTCACTCTTTGAATTTGAGTTTTGGAATGTCTTGAGCATGTTCAGAACATGTGGGTTGCTAGTTGGTCTAGAACCTTGTTGCCTAGAATTTTTGTCCTCCGCTTGAGCAGGCCTTCTTGCACTCGAACGGGGTTTGCAATCAATCGGTATTTAGTATGTCTAAAAGAAATACTACAAAAGTGTTTTTAACGCTCGAGTGGAGTTTCTTACGCTCGAGCGGGTCTGAGCTCTAGCGGTCCTTCTGGCGCTCGAGCGACTGTCTGAAGTTTGTAAAATACTGGACGAGTGTATTCTACGCTCGAGCGGGTAGTGCCTTGCTGTTGTGTCTTGGAGCTCGAGCGGCCTTTATTGTGCTCGAGTGGGTCGAATTTATGTGTCTGACGCTCGAGCGTCAAACTCTCCGCTCGAGCGGTCTATGCGTATATCAGATCGCGAAAGTGACTTTTTAAATCACTTTTTCTATCCTTTCTCTCTCTAAAACTTTCAAAAACCCTAAGTTGAGAGCCTCTCTCTCTAAAATACTCACTCTCTTTACATTTTGACCTAGATCTAGTGATCTCCTCACCCTCCTTCCTTTGATAAAAAGATTTAGCTCTTCAAGATCTTCATTTTCATCCAAGTAGAAGTTGGTTTCGTCATCTTTGGAGTTAATCTCTTGCTTGGCTCATATTCTCTTCTTGAGGTAGGGATATTCTGCTCTCTTATTGTAGACACCCCATTTTTTACCGTCCTCAAGACTTGGACGTCACCGCTCGAACACTCGGTGATTACTCATGTTTGTGTTTCGTTTTGAGTTCCCGGAGGTCTCACTCTGGCGCCTTGCCATAGGATCTCTCAACTCGACTGTTCTTTGTTTGGTTTTGCACCAAACATTTGTCTTTCTATTTCTGAAGATGGAGAGTAGCTTGTTAGCTATCCCTGACACCCACCGGCCTTGGTTTGAGGCCACCGGTCATGTTTTGAGGCTACCGGCCATTGGTGAATTATATTATTGGCCGGTCGGCTTTTCGATATGGCCGTGACCATCTGTTTGGCCAGCGACCTCATTTTCTAGCCGGTAGCACCTTTTTACCTTTTTCAGGCATGGTGCATGCCAGCTGTGCCAGCTGGAATGCACCAAACCTGCCCCGGGGCATACATGTGGTTGTTTTGCCCTTTTTGCACCCTTTTGGTCAAAGCTTCTTGAGGAAGCTTGACCCTTTGTCAAAGCTTCTTCAAGAAGCTTGGCAGCTGTCCTAGCTTCCTCAGGAAGCCTTGCCCCCTTTGACCCTTTTTTGTTTAGCTTGTTTGAGAAGCTTCAAACCTTTATTTTGTCTATATATAGAGCCCCCCTCCTCCATTGTTGGGGGTTGAACGAAAAAAATCAGAGCTTATACATATATTCTGATATACATCACTCTCTCTCTCTATATTTCCCTCTTTCTCCTCTTTTGTGTGTGTTTTGTGGCCTAAAAGTGTGTTTTGACCTTAGTTTTGCACTAAGACACACACCATCACACCTAGCCGACCTTGAGAGGCTTGGAGGGTTTGTTTTTGAGTTTTTGAATGGTTTTGACCAAAGGAAAGAAATGCACCTTTTCTTTGTTCATCTAGGGTTCTTCAAGGGTAACCTTTCTACTTTAGATTCCCCAATATTGCACTAGACTTTTGCCTATCTTGCTTATTGTTTTAGACTTTGTGTATAACTAAAAAAAGTCTTGTATTTTCATGCTTGAGATCTTTCATTAAGGTCATTTGGTTGTTTGGGGCCGACCTCCCCTTCTTTTACCTCTTTTGGCCTCTTTTTTGTGCTCTTTTGTTAGGCTTTGGTTACTCTTATGTATTGGCTTTCTCTGCTGAAATCGATTGGATTTTCGATCAGTGAAGAAGAGGTTTTGAGGTTTTGCTTAGGAAAGGGACACCCCTCTCCCTTGGTCTCTCATTTGTGCATGTTTTTGGCTCCTAATGGTAGCATGCATGAGTAGTTGTCTTTGGCTCCATTTCAGAGGTTTTTAGGTGTTTTTTGGTCATAATATACCTCTGTTTTGGTCGATTGTGGCCCCTTGCATGCATATTGCACTTGCTTTGTATTCCTCCATTTTGCCTAGAAATAGGCCATGCATTTAGGCCATGATTCTTGTATGATCTAGCTTAACTTCATGAAGGTTCTAGCATCATTTTGTCATGCTCTAGGACTGTTAAGTGCTAGCTTGATCATATTTTCCATGTTTAGGGTAGCCTCTTTGCATTTTGGCTTGTGAGCCTTAAGGGTGTGAGTCATGAGCATGCTTGAATTGGGATGTTTCAGTGATTTGGAGTCATTTTCCATGCTATTTCAGTCCATAAATCATGCTTGTATGATCACATTTATCACCCTTCCATGCCTTGAAGAGTCACTTTGTTGTGCCTTGAAATGAGCATTGTGCATGTCTAAGTGTTTAAGCTTTGTTTGTCATATCGAGAGGTTTTAGGACTTATTTGAGTGCATCAAACTCTGTTTTTGGTTGTATATCTCATGCCATGTTTGCTTGGGGTAGTGGTAGTAGAATACCCCTTGGTTATGTCTTAATCTCGCCTATTGGTGGATATGCTTACATAGTATTTGTTCATCATTTTAGGCATCTTTTGTCATTGTTTTGGGGTGAAATGAGGTTTGCCCTCTGCGTTGCATGATCATGTTGCATTGCTTTGAATTCATGTTTGCCTAGTAACATGATTGCATGCTTGCATATTGTTAGCTAGTTGCATTTCATGTCATAGTTTGCATGATGAGTTACATAGCATAACATCTCGTATGTTTGGCACATTGCATTATTCATGTTGCATCTTTGAGCCAAATTTGTATACATGCATTGCATTGTTTGGTTTGGGGTGTCAAGCCAAACTTGAGAGTGAGTGTTTGTACTTCAAGTCACAAAACACGTCTCAACCCTCGGTCGCCAAGCCTCTTGACCCCAACATGATAGGGTGTTGGCATTCATCTCTTTTTGTTGCATGCATTTTTACATTAAGTTGCAAATTTGGCTTATTAGGCCATCATGCATAATTGATGGCCCGAGAGTCGAGGGTCATGCTCTCTTGAGTCTATTGCATGATAGGGAGTGTAACTATGCTTACATTTGTTTGAAATTCCATGCCATACACTGCTTGCCCTCTGTTGTTGTCAAAACTGATTTCTGCAGGAATTTTTGGCCGGCCGGCCATTTCTAGTGCCGACCGGCCATCAATGAGTGGCCGATATCTTCATAAGTGGCCGGTGGCCATTCCTCCCAACTGGTGGTGTTCCATAGTGCACATGGAATCATCACGAGGCCCAGATGCGATTATCGGAGGAGCTAGGCGGAAAAGCAGAGGCAATGCTATGGCGGTAATTTAAAGCGAGCAGTCAAACATGCATCATTCACGCATTAGAGGCGGTGCGACCATCTCCCTTCTATATTTACTTTGTTAATTAAATTAGAAGTTTTGTAATATTTAATTAGCTAGGATAGTTAATTATTTATTTGGTTTGTATTATTATTAGGACCCTCGGCGAGGAAATTATGTAATAAGTGTGTGTGAGTGTGTGTATGTCTTCCAACCCTCAATTCTTTCTCCTTTTTATTTACTTGCTTTTGATGGTTAGTATTAGGTCATGTTTCAATTAGCATCTGATGATAGCATGTTTGCATCCATACATTTGTCTTGCATGCAGGGCTTTCGGTATCATACTAAGCGCATTGTATTTCAATTCCAAGTTGAATACATGTTATTTGTAGTATCTCATATGCCGTCTTAGATTAGCTAAGCCTATTCTAGTTGCATTTTGCATGTGTTGCATTAGCCATCTTAACATGAACTAGGATTATGCATATGATTACTAACTAGTTTCTGTTTTGGCTTGGAGTACTAGGTAAGCTTTTATGCTTTAGCATATCGCATGCGTATGAGTGTTGCCATGATAGCATGATTACCATGAGGCTAGTTGCTTATGTGATATAACTGCTTGAATGCTTGTGGGTGAAGGTTGGATTGTTTGAGTTGGAACAACTCATTGAAATCCGTATTTTAGCCTACTTGCAAGTAGCAAATTCCAAAGCGTTTTCCAAACAAACGGATATGCAATGCTTCGTTTCAAATTAGGCGATCTAGTCTATACTTTTGTGTTGTGCGCATAACATAGTAATTCTAGCTAATTAACTGGAGTAAGAACACATAACGTTTTCAAAATCGGATATCATGGTTAGTAGAGGCCGATCTTCGGATCGGGCGAGGGGGGGTGCTCATAGCTGACTTTCCCCAATCGTACCCAAGTTCCCGAGCCGAGGCAACTTTGGTGATGACGGACACGTGGCCTTTGGCACCGAGTCAGGGTTTCCTAAATTCCCCCAAAATAAAATATTTAGGTGGCGACTCTGTATCTGGCAAAGCAGTCCATGTTTGGCACTTCTTTACAAAAAATCTGTTTTCAAAAACGATTTGCCGGATTTGGACTCTTTGGTTCAGATTAAGAACCGTGACAATTTGAGTCTGAACTGTAGTGAACCCAAATGAACAGAATGGGATTTCCCTCCCGGGACGTTCGGGGATGTCTACACCTATATGGGTTTTAGAATAGATGTTGGTCATTTTGTATAAATGTTGTGATTTGGGAAGTTTGGGTGAAGTGGAGTTTGAGTTTGAAAATTTTAAAAGAGGGATTTCTACTTTGGACTCGATATGTGTATGTGAGGTCTTGAAAATGGAATTGCTTGTGTAATATGGGTGAAATTTGGCCTTGGGAGCAATATTTGAGAAAATAGGGAGAATGCCCTAATTTGCATTATATAAATTATTTGTTTATGTGGTGAAATCAATGTGGAAATATGAAATTGGCTTGGGAATAATGAAATTGGGGGGAAAATGTGATTAAACAATATAGTTGGATTGATAAATCACTCACCTATCGAAAAGTTAATAAATTATCTGTTGATAGATTTATTTATCTGTTTAGAAATATCTGTTTTGGGCTATCGATGGAGGATAGCCATGATTGTTGTAGAAACTGCATGATGATTAGGTAAATTGAAACTAATCAATTGGATTATGTCATTGAATAAGATGGTTGGATTAACACATTAAATATGTGATTTAATTGGTCATTGTATAAGGCAACGTGTTTAAATACATTGCTTATGTATCTTTGTTTAGGAGGAGAAAGTGGATGTACTCCATTGTTTGGAAGGAGATAGGGGATGTACTCCATTGTTTGGGAGGAGATAGGGGATGGACTCCATTGATAATTAAGTTGGCCGGAGTGTCTAGGGTGAAAGTCCCGAAATCTTATATACATTTGAATAATGTTGATGATTGAAGTGTTGATGATATGAGTTGTAGTCTCATTTTGAATTGTTTGGATAAAAATGAACCATGTTAATGAATTGATTTGGATAAATAAATGGAAATGGATTGAAGTATGTATGGATGTCAATGTTGATTGGTTATGGAAAGAGTGTAAGTTGGTTTTCAAGTGTTAAACATTTATCGGATGCTAATGTTTTAGTTAATTCTCATATGTTGTTTAGTATATCTCTACTAGGGTTTGGCTCACCCTACTTGGGACACTATTTTTCAGAAATGCAGATGATATGTAAGCCTCCAAGATCTTAGCTTGGGAGGTTTGGAGTTGAAGACTCCCTTTTGTTATTCGTTTGATATTAAATGTATATTCAAGTCTAGGGCTTTCTATGTATAGAGTTAGGACTCTTTTGTTGTAACCAAGTAATAACTTGGAAAGTTGTAAGCACATGATATTCATTTTGTTGCTAACATGTAATATCCATCATAATACAAACTCGATGAATGAAATGATAATATTTACATCATGTTTTATGGATTTATTGAATTATGTCTTAAAAATTAATAGCTTCTTAAAAATACTTAATAATTGTAAATTCAAATTTGATTAATTTTTCATTTAAATTTTTCATAGAATTAGGTTGTTTGATAATTTTAATTTATAATTTCAATTTTTCCTTGTATTTTTTTACAATATTTTAAAATTATATATAATTATAATTTCTTTTGAAATTTCCTTTTCAATCTCAAATTTGTTATAACTTGAATTTGGTTAAAATTTATTTTTGACTTCTCATCTTCAAAAACTAACAATAAACATAAATTAATTTTTTGAACATTGTAAAAAGGTAAAATAAAGAAAAATATTATCAATAATAATAATAATAACAAAACATATTTTTGTTTATTATGTGACGTCTCACCTTGTATTGATAATAGACATTAATAATAAAATTCATTACGATAATACAACAACAACATATCAAATGATAATTAACATGTGATCACAATAATTTTTTATAATTATACAAAAGTACTCAAAATTATATATAAAAAACAATATATGATCCATATTCAATTTTTGTATGATAAAATTTACATAATCTCAACCACACATTAGTTTTCTAAATCAATTCATCACCCAAACTATCTACTATTCTTTTAATATTCACCTTTTCAAAATCAACCCAAACAATATTTTGGCGAGCTCATCATTACCCTTGTTGTTGCCATACTCACCACTTCCACTAACCATTATGCAACTCCGGTCTAGTTTTTTTTTTTATCTTTGTAAATATAAAAAGACAATATTGTGGAAATAAATAGGTCCCGTTAAAGTTTTAAAGAGTTAAAAATGAAAAATAAAAAAAATGCATGATTTTAGATTTTCTTATTCCATATATGGGTGTTAATTTATTTTTTTTAAATTCATAAATTATGGAATAGTGTTCATTATTTAAAATTTTATTTATTGATGGGTAAGTCAATTAAATGTTTTTAATTTTTTACAAATAAAAAATTTGGAAATTTTGTTTGAGAAATTTAAAAAATGGCCAAATCATAAAAAACAATATAAGGTGACTACCACCAAGGGGCCATCCTAGTTGGTAAGGGAGTATACTCCTCTCCTTACTAACTAGGGTTTGAATCCCCTACTACTCAAGTGGAAGTCCGACGGTTTCGGTGGTTCGACTTGTTTCCCCCAGTTTGCCTTGTAAGGGTGAATCCTTAGGGCTCTGCCTTGGGGGGGTCTGGGTATCAAATATATATATATATATATAACGCCTTATTCTATAAAAAAAATAATAAATAAAAAAATCATAACTATATTATCAATTCACATATATCAAAAGAAATAATGACAACCATATAAAAACTACACAAACATTCACCCAAAAAAAAAAAAATTCAAATCAACTCCCAAAATAAAGAAAGTTAACAGATATATATTTATTAGCAATTTAGTTGGAAAAAAAATACATTGGAATGAAAAAGTCATGTAGAGAAAAAAAAAAATCACAAACAAACAAACTTGAAATAAGTTTGGACTATTTGCAAAAAGAGAGAATAACCATTGCATCATTACATTTGGGGAGGAGTTGGCCGAGCTGGAAAAAAGATCAAATATTGAGTATTTTAAAAAGAGAATTATATTAAATTTTTAATTTGATTGAGTTTTTAAAATTTTAGATTTATATTATTTTCGAAAAAGGTGAGAGTGTGATGAAGGTGGCTTACCATATTATTTTGAATTTTGAAATTCAAAATCATAGATAGTTAGTGTCTTTATTTTTTTTATTTGAATTGTTTTGATCAACATTATTTTTGGAAAGAGTGATGGTGACTTATAATATTGTTTTGAATTTTAAAATTCAAAATTGTAGATAATTAAAACTTTTTTTGTTTTTGGATTTTTAACTTAAGGAACTTACCAATAGATTTTTTTTAAATTTCTTTAAAAATTAACAAATTCACAAAATTAATTTGGGAGTTTGGAGCTTCCACAATCTTTATTCTTAGAAAAATCCTTTTTTTTTTTTATATATATATATAGATTGGTAGATAGATAGATAGATAGATTAGTCCTGAATGTGACATAATATAATTATAATTACGAATTTGAATTTTTAGATAGTTTGATTATTATAAAAGAAATGGATTAATTTTAAAAATTATTTATGAGTTAGTTACTCAAGTTTTAACAATTTTATGGGTTATTTTGAGAAGGACAAATTACACTGACCTCCCTGTAATTTTGCATAATTACAAGAACCTCCCTTGAAGTTTGGAAAGTTACACTAACATCTAATCTTGAAAACAGTTTACATTTTAGTCCACCGTTAGCCATACGTTAGCCATTTTGTCAAACAATTATGATGTCACCTTACTTAAATACCAAAAATACCCCCATCTATTATCTATACACAAGCAAACATGTCTGTGTACTTATATTATAGCACTCACATTCTATAATGATGAATACATAATGGAAAACTATATTCATACAAAACATATTACAATAATAAAATGTGAAAATATATTTTTTTTATAAATAAAATTTATTTTTACAGTTAGTTCTTAAGTGAAAGGTTCATATTGAACTATAACATTTTATATGATTTTTTTTTTTTTTTTTGTAAATTTTCTATTTGTATATCTTTACTTACACAATTTTAATCATTTCAATGCCAATGAGTATTAGCAGAAAATGAAGAAAAAGAAAAAGGGAAAAAAAAAGATATTTCCAATGCCAATTATATCAAACAAAAAATTGTTTTATGTATTCATTGATTATTGTGGATTGAAGTGAAGGTGTCGATGAGCATATAGAATTAGAGTTTGGATTGATTATGAAATAAATATGTGGGAAAGATGATGAAATTGAGGGGTACTATTGAAGAAAAGTTAATTTAAGCATAAGGGCATTTTAGTATTGTTGTTACCATTTTTAACATTATTTGGGCAAAGTTAGCAAGAGGAGAAATCTTGACAATTAATTCAAAAGTAAGGGAGGTCAAGTAATTTCTCAAACCCCAAGGGAAGTTCCTGCAATTACACCAAACCTCAAGGGAGCAAAGTGTAATTTACTCTTTTAAAAATAAAAAAGCATGAATAAATTTCAAGTTCTAACTTATATGATAAAAAACATCTATCTTAACTATTATATAAACAAAAATACTATTGGGCGTTTGAGTTTTAATGTGTCAATGTAATTTTTTGAATTTTAAAAATATAAAAATACACTTGTCAAAAAATTATTGGTCATTTAATTAATATGGTAACATATTGGACATTTAATCTTACCATGCAAAAACCTCACAAGCATGACTTGTTAAAAAAACACACAACAAAAGAAACAATTGAAGTAGAGAACATACACAACAAGAGAAAATCTGATTCGTAATTCTCTCAACTTGAGATACATCCATGGACATCACTGACAATTTTATTAATTCAAAGAAAAGTTACAAATGTATCACACACCTTCTCTAACCACAATTACCTCACTCTTGTTTCCACTCAACTTCTTCTGAGTTACAAATGTGTCACTGTACGAGCACAGTATAATCTTCTCGTATAATCATGTTGATCAAGTTTGCACTCCTCCAATTATTGTTGCTTAGCTACCTGAAAACACAACGTGAGCTAGCCGGCTGGTGTGTACTAGAAACCCTTCCGATGCCTAAGTTAGCAATTAGACAATAAGCTCTATGTATTTGAGAGTAAGAATTGCAATACCTGTGCATAGGTCTTGTCATGAGTTTTTATAGATTCCGCTTGGCACAATCCGAGTAGGACTCTAACTCTCCTTAGCAGAGTCCTCTTAGGAATCACATTCCCAAGGATAATACCTATCCTGGTACAGAAAACTAGGAGGACTCTAACTCTCCTTAGCAGAGTCCTCCTAGAAATCACATTCCTAAGGATAATGCCTATCCTGATAACATCTCACTCACTGCCAACCAAATGAGATGGTTATCACCTTGCACGGCTCACTATGCCTAGCCAAGCTATTTAGTGCAAATACTCTGACCGGGCTATGCAATCACTGACCACCACAAGTCACCTCGCCGAGATAACCCTAGCTCGACCTTCTATAGCACTTCATTCTGGTCCCTCCACAAATGGTGCACACAATTATCTCAAGGCCCATTGACCAGCCTAGCAACCTTTTGTAATGTGACCGGGCTATCCAATCCCTCACCTTGGTCCATAGTGCGGCCCAACATCTAAGAATGATAGACTTAGCTTGGCCCATTTTATACACATAAATTACCCTCTTAATTGCCCCTTAATTCCATCTGCAACGCATGATTGTGATTATTATTTTTCAACTAAGTTATCGTTGTTCAAGTTAACCAAGATAAAAAAAAAAATGATTGCTCGGTCTCATGATCTGCTTGGTTCTAATGAGTCTTTATCAATTACCCAGCACGTTCACCTGTTACTTAGACACCATTTCGATCATGAAACACGTGGCATGCCCCTACCGGCCTCATACCATTGCTAAAGTCGTCATGCACCTCTCAAAAATTTGAACAACCCAACATTTTTGCCTTCAATGTATATATCATGTACAGTTGAGCGGTTTGACCCTTTGTTCACCCACTCCATTCACAAACCCTAAACCCATAGCTCCATTTCTTCCTCTTATCGAAGCACAATCCAGTACACTCGAGTTCGCAATCGTATGGAAAGGCGTTCTTTCTGTGTCTCGCCGAGTAGACTAACTCGGTTTATACTAACCCTACCAACCTCTTTTGGCCGAGATAACCATCTCAATCTAAGAGTCCAAAACAAGTGTTGGTCAAACCTGCCAACCTTTTTTCATCGAGGTAACTGTCCTCTCGGTCAAATATTTCAAAAAAGTCGGTCAAATCATCAATCTACTTTGGCGAGATAATTCATCATCTCGATAAAACAATGATCAAACTTGCCAACCTTCTTTAGTCGAGGTAATTGTTATCTGATCAAAGAGTGTAAAAATTTGTTGGTCAAACACCCAACTTTGTTTTAGCCGAGGTAGCTGTCATCCCAATCAAAAAGTGCAAAAATTTGTTAGTCAAACACCTTAACCTACTGCTGTCATCCCGGTCAAAGAGTGCAAAAAATTTGTTGGTCAAAACTGCCAACTTGCTTTGGCTGAAATAAATCTCATCCTGGTCAAAGAGTGTAAAAATTTTGTTGGTCAAACCTGCCAACTTGCTTTGGCCAAGATAACTATCATCTCGGTCAAAGAGTGCAAAAATTTGTTGGTCAAACACCTTTAACCTACTTTGGCTGAGATAATTGTCATCCCGGTCAAAGAGTGCAAAAATTTGTTGGCCAAACCTGCCAACCTTCTTTGCCTCCAGTCGTGCAGAGATTTGTTAGAAAGAGTTAGTCAAACCTACCAACCCCCTTTGCCCCCGGTTGGGCAAAGATTTGTTGGAAAAAGTTGGTTAAACCTGTCATCCCACTTTGCCCCTAGTTGGGCAAAGATTTTTTCCTGATCGGTCCTACTTGTCGACCGTGTTAAGTCTCTTGAAGGCTTTTTGTCGGCATCGCTATTGTGTTGAACTTTGCCTTGGTGCACACCCCATCTTCCTCTACCCGGATGTGTTGGTGCACTTTTTCCATCAAGGCTTCCATAGTAAGGAGCAGCGTCATTGTCATTGAATTCCTCAACTTATGATCCACTAGTAGACCCCGTTTGTACTATATAATAGCTAGGTTTGTAGGACAGTCGTCTATTTGGTTGAAGGTCTCCCAGTACTTTTTATTGTAAGATTTCAACGTTTCTTTCTCACCTATATCAATGGTAAGCAACTGATCTACCTCGACTGGCGTCTTGGTGTTTGTCTTAAAGCTAATGACAAACATCTTTGTAAGTTGTGCCCATAAAGCGATGCTACCTTCTGACAACTTTTTAAACCAAGTTAAGCCCAGGCCACCCAAGTTTGATGAAAACAAGATGCACATTAAAGCTTCATTCCGCCGATGTATGGCCATAACTTGGAGAAAATGGCGAAAGTGCATGTAAGGGTCTGACTTCTCCTCATAGTCTATGAACTTAGGCTAGTTGAAGCCTAAGAGCGATGGTGCGTTCTCTATTCTTAGGAATGAAGGGCGAGCTTTGTAACCTTATCAATGCCTTATAGAAATTTGGTTCATAGGCAAGCCTTGATCTTGGCGATCCAACATCGATGCTCTGTGCATTCTAGGTGCTAGCCGTTATAAGTGAGATCCTCTTAGGGTCATGGGCACAGGCGTCTTTCCTCCTTCCCTTTCTTTTAAAGCGATCATGAATCCATTGATCTAGGCATCTCGGTGTGTTGAGAGGTGGTTTGGTGAGTATGTGAGGGTAGATAACTACTTCCCTTTGTGTAAGACCTTTTAGTCCTCATTCTCTCGGACTTGGAGTAACAAGTCCTAGAAGTTCTTAATTGAGTGTCGCTTTGTTTTGATGCTTCTACTTCGAGAATCTGGCGTGGCTCGCTGTCGCAATCTCGATTAGCAAGAACCGTTCTACATTTTGGTTTCCATCTACCTTTCGCTTTTGTCCTTCATCTGCATTTCACGGCCTCCATATACTTTTGCCATTCTCCTTATCAATTCATCTTGCTCTCTTACTCGATCCTCTAGAACCTGGGCATCCATCCTCTGCCTCTATCCATCTGGGCTTTGAGAGCGACAAGGACTTAAGCCCTATTTTTCTCATGCGCCCCTATGTGGGTTCCGTTGTTGGGGATCCAAATCCGCCATGAATGGAACAAAAGGCAAATCCTCGCGCCTCCTGTCTTCTTCCGGAGTTTGTCCATCGACAACAAACTAAGGCAAGTCTTTGTTGCGCACCATTAAAATCAGTTGAAGAAAAATTCAATCGAAAGGTTTGTTCTTTGTAATCTTTCCCACATACGACACCAATTGTATGAGCACACAATAATCTTCTCGTATAATCCTGTTGATCAAGTTTGTACTCCTCCAAATGTTGTCGCTTTGGTATTTGAAAACACAAACGTGAGCTAGCCAGCAGGTGTGTACCAGAAACCCCTCCAATACCCAAGCCAACAATTAGATAATAAACAATAAGCTCTGTGTATTTGAGAGTAAGAATTGAAATACTTGTGCCTAGGTCCTGTCATGTGCTTTTATAGATTCCGCCAGACACAATCCTACTAAAACTCTAACACTCCTTAGCAGAGTCCTCCTATGAATCACATTCCTAAGGATAACACCTATCACCTTTCTGAGAAAACTAGGAGGACTTTAACTCTCTTTACGAGTCCTCCTAGGAATCACATTACTAAGTCTAATGTCTATCCTAATAACACCCTACTCACTACCAACCAAGTGAGATGGTTATCACCTTAGGCTTACTACACCTAGGCGAGCTATCCGGTGCAAATACTCTGACCCAGCTATGCAATCACTGACCACCATTAGTCATCTCGCAGAGATAACCCTAGCTCGGCCTTCTGCAGCAATCCATTCGATCTGTCACCAATGGTGCACAACCATCTCAAGGCCCATTGACTGGCCTAGCAACCTTTTCTAATGTGATCCGGCTATCCAAGCTCTCACCTTGATCCATAGTGCAGCCCAACTGTAGACACCCCATTTTTGACCGTCCTCAAGACTTGGACGTCACCGCTTGAACACTCGGTGATCATCTATGTTTATGTTCGTCTTGAGTTCCCGGAGGTCTCGGCTGTGCACCTTCCCTCGGGATCTCTCGACTCGACTGTTTTGTGTCTGGTTTTGCACCAAACACTTGTGTTTTGCCTTTGAGGGCAAGGAATGGCTTGTGAGCCATCCCAGCTCCTTGGCCATGGCTTGAGGCCACCGGCGTGTTTTGTTGCCACCGGCCAAATGTTTGGCGGCCGGCACTATAGATGGCAGACGGCTATCTTTTTAGTCAATTGCATTTTTGGCCGGCCGATTACTGTGCATCTGCCTTTGTAGATAATTTGGTGCAGCTGGCATACACTTGGCTCCCCTCCATACACGTGTATGGAGGGGTGTCTCTTTTGAAGCTTGTCTTGTAAACACAAGACTAAAAAGCTCTATAAAGAGGAGCCTTCTCTCCCTTTTTGAGGGGTTAGACAAAACTTAGACATTTTAGATATCCTTTTTTAGGGTTTGAGTTTTAGGGTTAGGGTTTGTTCATACCCTACCTTTATCTCTCTCTCTAGTGTGTGTTTTGTCCTACTTTTGCTCACAAACACCCACCATTACACCATCCCTCGGAGCTGAACCCCTTGAGGGTTGTTTTTGGAGGTTTTAGACTGATTTCAACCTAAAGAAGCTGCTGGAGCTCCATTGGTGAAGAGGGTCTTCAAGGGTAAGAAGTTTGTCCTTTATTCCCCATTTTTGCACTCTCTTTACCTACCTTGCATCTATTTTTGGGCTTTGTATATAACATAAAAAAGTTCTA
Source organism: Camellia lanceoleosa (assembly GCA_025200525.1). Classification (NCBI taxonomy): domain Eukaryota; kingdom Viridiplantae; phylum Streptophyta; class Magnoliopsida; order Ericales; family Theaceae; genus Camellia; species Camellia lanceoleosa. The sequence continues at coordinate 106,816,886 of CM045768.1, forward strand.
TTTTTTAGCCCTCTAAATAGTTGGTTAAGGTTGCCTTAAGCTTTGGTGTTGTTTGACCCCTTTTAAGCCTTGTAAGGCTTCATTTTGTGCCATTTGAGCGAGCTCAGGATCATTGTGTTTGGGCCTCCTCACCCTTGAAATCTGGAGGATTTGAGGTGAGGATGGTGCTGAGTCCTAGGAAGGAGGGCCAACCCCTCTCCTTGTTGTCCTTGAAAAGGGCCTTTTTTAGCCTCATGTTTGAGCATCTAATTTAAGTGCATGTTGGCCATGTCTTAAGTGGTATTTGGTAGTATTTTTCCACGTATTACCTCTATTTTGAGTTGGTTTGGACACACCTTGCTTGTTTAGCATACATGTCTTGTAATGCCACATTGTAGCCTTAACATGCATCTAGGTTTTAACCCTTGTTCAAGAATGCTTTTGGCCTAGCTTTGTGAAGCTTTTGTGTTTGTTTTAGCATGCTTGAGCTCTGGTTTTGGTTGTTTTGGTTGGCCATCACATCCTTAGTATAGCCACCTTGCATTTTGGCTTGTTAGCCTTAGGTGTGTGAGTGTGTAGCATGCTTTACTTGCATCATTTCAGTGGTTTGGAACCACTTGCCTTGATATTTCAGTCCTTGTAATATGTTTACATGTTTGCATTTTATCACCCCTTTGATGCTTTAAGAGGTTGTGTTGTATGCTCCATGTTTAAGCATTTGTGCATGCCTCAATGAGTAGATCATTTAGAAGCCATCTAAGTGAGTTTTGAGGCTTGCCTTAACATGATTTGGGATTTTGATTCACTTTGATCATTTGCTTCATGTGTCATATGATCATGGTTTAAGTCTTGGGCTAATTTCAAGCTCCTATGCATGCGTTGCTTGTTTTGCTTACTTGGTTTGGCACCATCTATAGCGTGATTTGAGCTTTCCATGCATGCTATTAGTCCATGATTATCCTCTTTTAAGTGTGCTTAAAAGATGCTCTTTAATGCTTAAGTGTTGGGCCATGTTTGCATGCTTTATTTGTGTGTGTATTTGCCTCCATTCCATAGCATTTTGGCTTCCTATTTAGACATGGCCAAGGCTTGTCCATATTGGTCCTAAGACCACTTTTAGCATGTTGTTCAAATGTGGTCACATTGCTTCATGCCTTATGCGCTTGCTTGCCTAGGTTGTTATATGCCTTGTATGTTTGCTTGCATTGACATGTTACATCCTTAGCTCACATGCCTAGGTTGCATTGCATTGTGCATGTATTGCCTTGCCTCTTGAATTGAGTATGATAGAAATTTGGGTCTCTTTATGCTTGTTTTACATTGCATTTCATTTGAAATCAAAATGCATACTTGGTTTTTGGGCCGTCACGCATTGAAATCTTGCGATTGGTGGTCCGAGAATCAAGGACCATGCCCTTTAGTCATAAACATGATAAGAGATGTGGTGGTGCACACATTTGCTTGAAATACATTGCCAAGCCTTGTTTTGCCCTTTGCTACTGTCAAAACAGGATTCTGTAGGAAGATTTGGCCGGCCGGCCATCTATAGTGCCGACCGGCCATCCATCAGTGGCCGATGGCTTCACAAGTAGCTGGTGATCATCTCCTTTGGCCGGTGGCCATTCCTCTTGGCAGTAGTGTTCCCCAATGTCCATGGAGCATACCTTGGGAATTGTGCAATTTTCGGAGAACAAAGCGAGGAAAACGAGGCAACTTGCCCATAGAAGTGGATTTCGGTGAAGCCAATCGAGCATCGTGCATCCCTCTTCGAGGCCCTTCTTGCTTCGGTAGCTTAATTGATTTATTAATTAATTAAGTGAATTGTAATATTTAATTAGCTTGTAGGTTAATTAAGTTGTATTATTCTTTTGGTCCCTCCGAGGCGAATTTGTAATAAGTGTGGGTGCATGTGTGCATGTCTTAACCCCACTTATTTCTCCCTTTACTTACACCTTTTGATGGTTAGTATTAGGGCATATTTAATTGACATACCTTATGCTATGCATCCGTGCATTATTCATTTGTATTGCATACATCGACTCGGCGCATCAAGCAAAGCATTGTATTTCAAATCTAACTTGAATACATGTTAGTTGTTGCATTTCACATGCCATCCATAGACTAGAGAGCCTATTCTATTTGCATCCGCATGTGTTGCATTAGCCATCTTAACATGAACTAGGATCATGCATATGATTACTAACTAGTTTATTGTTTTTGTACGTAATGCGATGTAAGTATTTACGCCTTAACATCTCGCATGAGTGTGAATGCTAACATGACAGGATGATTATCATGAGGCTAGTTGCGTATGTGATATAACTGCTTGAATGCCTGTGGATGGAGGTTGAATTACCTAAATTGGAATGATGCATTAAAATTGCGAGTTTTAAACCTACTTAAGGGCGGCAAAAATCTGCATTTTTAGCCTACTTGCGAGTAGCAAACCATTTTCAAAACAAACATGAAATGTTTTGTTCCAATTTAGGCGATTTGGTCTATACTTGTTTCTTCTTGCATAACATAGTAATTCTAGGCTAATAACCAGAATAAGAGCATATAATGTTTTCAAAACAAGATATCACGGTTAGTAGAGGCCGATCTTTGATCGGGCGAGAGGGGGTGCTCATAGCTGACCTTCCCCAATCGTACCCAAGCTCTCGAGCCAAGGCAACTTTGGTGATAGCCGGACATGTGGCCTTTGGCATCGAGTCAGGGTTTCCTAAATTCCCTCATTAAAAAATATTTAGGTGGCAACTCTGTATCTGGCAAAGCAGTCCATGTTTGGCACTTCTTTACAAAAAATCTGTTTTCAAAAACGATCTGCCAGATTTGGACTCTTTGGTTCAAGATTAGGAACCGACACAAATTAAGTCAAACTATAACCGAGGTCCCTCGAGACTGTTGATTCTGGCTTCTGTTGGGGAGTATTAGAAACTTGACTCGAACTTCGTGATATCTTGTTTTGATTTCCTTATGTGTCTCTTTGCATTGCATGTGCATTAGTGCGCCTAGGACATCGTGTTGGCCATCTGCTATTCTGGCGGTTCTTGGGAGGCTTGTCTTGTCAAGGCATGACCATAAGGTGACCCGATTGCGGGCTCTACGGTATGGGAACACAAACCCGGTTTCATAGGGCACCCTTCCGACCATTCGACCAAGTGCATATTCGGACTCCATAGTGACCATTCCAAATTAGGACAGGTTGCCCACCCGATATTAGGTTGTTTGAAACCGCTGCGTGCGTAGTAAAACCTTAGCTCCTGACAAAATAGGACAGGGAAACCTTACCCCAACATAGGGGTGTTTGGCTCTCTTTACATGCTATGTGCTTTTAGAGTGTATCTCTGAGAACGCACATACCGGTTTACAAAATATGAGTGTCGAACTGGGGCACCGATGTCGATATTGTGAGAATCAATTATATACGTGGGTATCGATTGATATTCGGCGATGATTACAGGAAGCGATGATCGATAGTAGAATCTGATTGTTTAGCTACACGCGTTTGATTCGTTTGGGTTTGAAATCTTTGTTTGTATTTCTTTTCAAGGTTGAAGAGTTGATCTGAGAATATCTAGTGTTCCCTTCTTTGAGGCAAGACAGATATCTGATCCGTCAGTCACTACTCAGAACAGTGGACCTATGATGACGCAGAATTCGGAAGAGATTGTGGTTATGACAGCCGCATTTGATCAAAGAATCACTCTGCAAAGTGAGACCAATGCCGATGTGCCGCATCCACCCAGGTCGCCTGCCGCACACCCGGTTTGGACCCCCCAATTGTATCAGGCTCATGAGCCTACCACATTCGAGTTAATGAGGATGATAGGTGACCTCCAGAGGTCCGTGGCGGATCTCGCCTACGGGATGTCAGCTTCACCACCAGCCGCACCATACGCCGGGCATTTTGTACCCCAGGAGCCCCCATTATTGGGACGGATTGTGATCGAGCTTAGCCAGCGGAGATGGCCTCAACTATAACAATGGCGTATCAACATCAACCCAAACCCTCGTCGGTGAGGCGGTAAAGACAAAATAAAGGCGGATGCGATCCCATTGAAACGACTCTTGTGGGCGGTCAAGGCTTTGGCGGGAATGAGTAAACGACAAGTATTCGCGATCTTGACCAAGGCGTGGATGATATTTTCCTGCTCCAAGCGAAGGTAGTACCGACCCGATCGAGAAATGGGGCGGCCCCATCATGCGAAGCAGTTCCTTCGCTCTAACCTGCACGGGAAAGATCGAGAAAGTCAAAGGCGATTTGAGCCGCTTCGCTAGTCGTCTAGCAAATTCTCGAACTTCAAAGTACACGCCAAGAGCGCGGGTCTTTCACGCTCTTTACATGCCAGTGTCCAAGGCACTTCAGATCCTGGCCGAAAGAGGGCATCTTAAACCCCTGGAGCCTCGGCCTCTCCCGAAGAATTTCCCTCCTACACATGATGCTGCCTTGCATTGCGCGTACCACCAGCAAACAGGTCATGCTACCGATAATTGTTTCCGCCTCTGTCATGAGGTGCAAGATTTGATCGACAATGAGGTCATCCTCCCACCCATCTCAGCTAAGTCCGTTACTACCCAGCTATTGGACTTTGAGGATACTGATACTGCGAGTATGTGTCGGGGAATGAACCACTGAGGCGGCGCTGATATTTTTTATGTGGCGTCACGCATTTTTAACATCTGCGAATGCTAGTTTTGTAAGTCGGCAGGTGTCAAGTCGTCTTTTATTTGTTTTGAGTCTGTCTCATTGTCGTGAGTCGATCCTTTTGTAAGTGCGTCTTGTTGTAGCGAGTCGGTCCTTGTATAGAATGTCGGTGATTCTAGGGTTGTTGCCTCGAACCTTGTTTTGTTTTTTGTTTTATAATTACTCCTTTTGCTTTCTTTTGGAGTCTGTCTCTGTTTGTGGAGCCAATTGCAACTAAAATCATTTGAAAAAGTAGCGGCTATCATGTTTCCGTGCTTATTGCTTTTGAGCTAGTTATGCGGAGGATTTGGATGGAGACGACGGTACATTCTGCAGTTCTCTTGTGCCACGAAAATCATTGTAATGACCTAAGTTTTTCCAAAACCTTTTTGAACAAGTGGTGATGAAAAGCGAGGAAGAAATTCCTTGGGTTTTGCAAAAATTTGATCATTTGAGAAAGATAGGCATGCTAAGCCCTTAATGAATGAAATTATGCTTGTTAGCGTCGATCTTGAGAAGGACCACAGCTTGATCGAGATTGGTTCCACATTATCTTATTGCGAGTGATGTGTAAACTTCGTAAAACTTTCAAAAAATGTTTAGCGTAGTCTGTGAAGACTTATGTGGAATCGCTCTTGAGATATGCGACCTAAGATCGCTCTTAGCCTCAAGATTCAATCCGTTTGTTTTCGAACCTTGGACCCATTCAGAACGTTCAACGGTCAACCGCCATGTGAGACCTGTGTGGCCAGATCAGAAGCACCCCTCGAACTAGGGGCAGCAAAATGTCGGACATGCTCGAAGAAACAAATACAACAGCCATTCTCCTAGATACAGAGCGCTTCAATCTCAAAACCATTTGGCATGGACTTGTTACACTTTTACCCTTTGAGAGGCTCATTTGGTGAAAACCGAAAGGCGACCCGAGCAAAAGTTAGAGCAAGAAAAAAATATATACAAAGAAAAGAAAGAAATGCAAAAAGAAAAAAAAGGATGCAAAAAAAAAAATACAATCTGAAAAAGAAAAAAACAAAAAGAAAAAAATAAATAAAAAAGAAAAAAAGCTCAAAGGTCGAAAACACGCATCAAAGCGCCTTGGCAAAAGTTAGAGCCTAAAAAGTGAAGGTTAAAATACCGAGTGTACCTTAACGAGAACTACGTGAGCTTGATTCCCATGTTTGGGATCGTGAGGCAACTTCATTACGAAGTCCGGCCCCAGCGCTTTCATGGCGCCTTGGTCCATGTAATGGTTTGATCACCTTTACTGTCTGAATGTGATAGTTTGGTTGTGACAAGCAGGAACTCTGTGATCAACTTCCTCTTGAAGTCCGACCACCAATGCTCTCCACGGTGTGTCCATATATTGGTCCGGACCATCTCTGTCTTCTCCGTGTTCGAGTTCGTTTGTCGTCACCAATGAGGGCATCTTTGCGGCATCATCTAACAAGGCAACTTTTGTTGCCATGAGTTTACTGAGTCACCATTTAAACCGGGGCAACTTTACGTTACCATGCACCCCTTTCAAGCAAAGGGCAATTTTCCATTGCCTCCGATCAGGGTTAGCATCTCGATGGTAGGTTCATGCTCGTTGAGCATCGGCCAGATTTACAAAATAATTTTTGAAAATTTTTACTGAGATTGACTATTTTCTCGAAAACTATTTCATTTTTCAAAACTAGACCATTTCTGAGACCCAGACGGGAAAATTTTCAGTGCTTATAGTTTAACTTGCATGATTTCAAATCAAAAATCGAACAAGCATGCTAATTTAACTCTCATTTTGGTTAAAACTGTTTTAGTAGAAAACCAAAAATGGTCAAAGTAATGAACTAGGGGCACAGTTGAGTCAGGTGTCCCATCTTTCCCCCGTTGTCAACATATTTCTTAGGAAAGGCACCTATTTACCGAAAAAAGGCCTGTTGAAATTTGTCGATAAAGAGTGAAAGCTCTCAACATACTCCGAACAACGAGGTATGAAGTCAAGTGCGAAGCACAAATCGGAATAGACCAAGATACCGTTTCTTGCCTAAAACATCGACTAGGCGTCGCGGAAGAAATAGCGGTGAGCCAATAGTGTTGGGCGTAAACCATACTTCCTATTCACCCATCAATCACCACAGGGAGGGACCAAAAAATGAGAAAATAAAGAATAGAGAGGTGTGAGTTGTGAGAAAAGTAAGAAAAGGGTTTTGAGAGAAAGCCGAGCTTGAGGGCAGTGATGTGAGAATCACAAATTAGAAAGGGTGGGAATAACACCGGAAAAGCTAGCTCCTCGAGATCTGAGGTCTTTGTTTTTTGTAAACACGTCAGGTGTCGTGTCTTTTGTCTTGTTTAGCCCAACTTTAAGCTTTGGGTCTTTTAGGGCGTGTTTCGTTGTGATTAGGGCGTGTGCCTTTTCGTTTGAGTCTTTTTCCTTGTGTTTAGTTGTAGGCTCGATACCGGTTGAAAAACCATTTTCAAAAAAAATCGTTTGTGCTTTCAGTCTTTGTGCCATTCTCTACATTTAGGCGAACCAAAAGGAGAAAAGGAGAATTTGGGGTATCTGGTATGTTTGATCTCAACGATTCCGCCTTTGCATTAGTCTTGTCGATTAATTGTTTGTTCGAGGATTGGCCGTCTTGAGAATGGCGAAATCTTGTGTTATAGGCTGTGTGCGATTAGTCCTCGGTAGAAGTAAGAACGTGTGTTTAGAATCGGGCGATGGGTTGCTTAGGTTGTTTTTACTATTAGTGGGTTAGATTATCGATTATTACAATGCAAGTGTTCAATTTTCGGACAACAAATCGATTTCATTTACATTGAGGTGTAATATAGTGTGATGCAATGCAATGTAAAGATATAAAAATGTAACACTTTTTAGGACAAAAAGTTTGTTTCATTTCATCATCTTTTCAAGTACATAAGTTTTGGAAACAAAAATCTTTTGTAGCTTGATACAAAGGTACCTAACTACTAACAAAAAGAAAAATCTGAAAAAGAAGAAAAACATCAAAAATCTGGGTCAAGTAGCCTCGGGCCTAAGGGTCCGTCCTATTCCTCTTCTGAGCGAAGGTCAGGGAACATCATCGACTCTTGTCATCTGAGCCCGAGTCAGGCCGTAGTCTCAGGTCTCCTCCTCCAGATGACTCTGCCGCCTCGACGACTCCTCGTCATCATCAGGAGCCGGCCCAAGAGCTACTCCCGCATGAGTCGCCCGCTTGGTGCGAGGAATACTCTGCCCTCCTCATCTCTCCTCGAGCAGGGAATGGAAGGTCGGCGAGCACCTCCTCTGATGGGAATCTGGAAGGAAGGTGAAAAGTACAAAAGGCAAATGCATCGGTGTCGTGAGCAGGTTTATCAATGCGAGAATGCGGTGTATGAATCTGATGTGTGAATCTAGTGAACAATTTATCAATCTGAGAATACAATGTATGAATCTTTGTGAGATTAGTGTGTCAAGTGTTGTGTTGTGCATTGAATTATGTGAAGCGGTTCATGAATGGTTTGAGGCAGTGGTCGAGAAGAACATCTGGAATCTTGTAGAGGGCGGAAGGTCGAAAGTCATTGCAACATCCCCATCATGGAGGCATTCAGCTCCAAGGACTACCGGGTGTACTCGGAGGAAGCCTGCAAAAGTATTAGATGCATCAGTATTCTACAGAGTATCAAAGAAATGAAATGAAATGAAATGACTATGCAAGATGCAATGTGAAGTAATACATACCAGAGACAAGTCAGGGACACCGACCAACTCGTGATCAGCCGGAGGAGGGGCAAAGGGGATCTGGTAAGTCGCCCCGCCCTGCCCTCTGTATGTCATCGTCGTGGCGGTCTTGGACCCAGCAGCCCCCTCTCGGAGCTCGCCCTGCCTTACGAACCGGGCCCTCCTCGATGCTCCGCTCACCTACTGGCTGCCGGCGCCACGGGCCTCTCTCCTTCAGCTCAACGGCCACCGCTCAGAGGCCGCATGATGTACGTCTGCACGTACTCTCTGTAATCGCCGATGCCTCTGAAGTGGATCGCCTCCCGATATAGTGTACTCGGCCATCTACTCGGTAGTAAATCTCTCGGTCTCCCTCATATCCTCCGGAGGGTGAACCGGGACTATCTGCTCCGGTAACCCTAAGTGCAGCGTGAAGCAGCTCACCAGTACCAAGCCCGACAATTGGGCCCTCCGGTAGAATCCGGAAGCGAGGTCTCCTCGTACTTTCAAACCGTCGGTCCCAGAATCATCGGCACAGCGGGCCCAAAGGCGCGGTGATCTGAAAATGAAATATGGTTTGTTATACCTTTGTTATTGAAAATATCACGATGGCGAAAGCTTAAATAAACTCTAAAGTTAAACATACCTCTGCAAGAGTGATGGTGTCAAAGTAGCGGCAAAAAGAAGCTAGCGTCTCCGTGGCCTCCACCGCATCTCCCGTCGAGCGTCGCGAGCAGGACGGCGAAGGGTCTCGCGTCGCTTGGGGCTAGTCTGGGAAAGTAGGCGTAGACCCACAATTGCGAGTAAATACCAATATGCTCATCGGATAATGCTGGTCTGAGAATAGCGAAATATGAGCCGGGTGTATCATGCGGTGTATTGTGTAAGCGGTGTATTGTGCGAGTGGATGTGCGATTATCTGATCGATTAAAGCGAGTACAAATGTGTGCCGTGAGTACAATATCTGATCGGTTAAAACAAACTACCTTGTGTGCGATTAATGAGTCTGAAAGGTAAAGCGACGTAAAAGTGGAAAGAAATGTACCTCCCAAGCACGCCCGGTGGCAGAAACAGCGAGCACATTGTCGCTATAAAGCCGAGTTCATGTATCCATAAAGCGTAGCCAGAGTGGCGCCTCTCCAGCCATAGTGCAGGATCTGAGTGTCATCTACTAAAGCGTTGAGCAAGTAGAGGGGCACGGTATTCACCCGATCGGTGAAAATAGGGGTCCCTAGCAGGAACATAAGAAAGCAGCAGCGTATCTCTCCTGACCTCTGATTCGCCGAGCCTCCTCAACCAAAGCTAGCTGGACCCGGAACTGGACCTCAAACCAGGAATAACGGACGAAGCCTGGACGCGCAAGAGGTGGTGCCTCGCCGAGCAAATAGACCTGAACGGCAGTCCACTTGTCCATATCGGTGTCGAAGGGGATTGGATCACCCCTACCCCAATGTGAGCATCGAAGTCGTGAGTCATCGTCATGTCTTCGTCGCGGAAAGATGGAGCAGTCGATGGTGTCCCACTACCTCTCCCGAGCGAGGGGAGAGAGGCACGCTAGCGGTAAGTCTGGATAATCCCCTGCAAAAGGCGCCGAAGCCGGCCTAATCCACAATGTGGCGAACCACCTCGGGTAACTCAGCATACCAGTCTCGAGCGGTGATATTCCTATACCCGCGGATGGTATGGGAATCCCCTTGTTTACAAGCACACAATTGCGAAGCAAATACTAAATATACTAATTTTGAAAGGCATTCAAAATTGATCTGAGATATAGCATGTGTGCAAGTTTTTGAAATTCAAACAAATCTTAAGTGTCGGTGTGCTTCTGATGAACTACGTGTGATGTGTCGGTGTGTTTGAGTGGTTGATCAGAGATATAACTTGCGTGTGCGTGTATTTAGATTCAAGCAGATACCGGTGCGATGCGCTTATGGTGAACTTCTGGCGTGTGATGTGTCAGCGTGTTTGCGTGGTTCAGTGAAAATATAGCATGTGTGCAAGCTTTTCAGATTAAAACAGATATCGGGTATCGGTGTGATTACAATAAACTACAGTGTGTGTAGTGTGTAGTGTGTACTGTGTCAGTGTGTTTGAGTGATTCAAAGCCATAGCAGTGTGTGTGCATGCATCGGTTTCAAACAGATGCTCGGTTGCAAGTGGTTCGCGATCCAAATCGATTATGCTGATACATCGGTGTATCTGGCTAGCGGTTAAAGAACATGTCGGCTATGGCGGTTGGCGGTTTATATTCTACATTGCGGAAAATAAAGCGAAGAAATGTTACCTTGGAGCGCAGGATAAATGAGATGTAGGCTCACGTGGGAGGAGCTCTGGTGGCATCGCTCTGTCGAAACTCAGCTGGCGAATCTGTCAGGGGCAACACATGAATCGTAACCCGCAGTGATGGTCAGCCGGGTCAAGGGCCGGGACACTTTCAAGGGAAAGCTCGACCACGGGATCACACTCGTGATCCAGGGAGTCCGCCTGTGTGTCTAAGAATATCATCGGCCATGTCAAGTGTGATGAGGAAATGGTTGGAGAGGAAAGCGAAGCTAGAATGTGAAGGGTCAGCGAAAAAGTTAACCCAGGAGGGTGAAAAGTGGCCAAAGGAAGTGAAAAGGCACGCGAAATCGGGGAGGAAAACAAAACAAACCCCGAAGAGAAATGGCAAAGCGAAAGCGAAGTTCGATTGAGGCCGAAAAATGTTTCAAAAGCCAGCGAAGGAGATCAGTGAATCAAGCGATGGAGCAGGGGGTGAATTGCAGCGAAGAAAAAGCGAGAATAAGGCTCAAAATGTTCTAGAGAGGAGAGAAGGTTTTGACCAAGAAGAGTGATGAATAAAATAGGGTTTGGAACCTTATTTTAAAAGGCTAATCCCGAGAAAATCAAATTATACGATTAGGGCATTTTTGGCGATCGGCTACATTTGTTGGCAGCCGGCCAAATGTTTGTGATGATGTTTTGCAGTGGCGATTGGATGGTAGGTGGTCCTCTCTTCGTGGTAGTGATGCTCCTACTTGTTTAGGTCGGATATGTAGTTTGGGGTCTTCATGGCTTAAGATAGTACAAGAAAAGGCATTTCAGAAGCTCATAGGGCCTCCGGGTTTAATCTCGGACCATGTCTTATGTGCATGACACTCAAATTCATGCAAAGGTGTTATCCTTTGTGTATCCTCTTCAAGATTCAAAAGTTGCCCCGTGTGCATTTCAATTCAATTGCATTGTTTTAGCACACACTTAACATCTCGTGCATTCACTTATCGCACCTATCTTTGTGCACTTTTCGTGTTTATCTAGCAGCATTGCTTGCTATGTTCTTTATCTCGTTGCATTTACATGCATTCAATTGTCTTTATGTTGTGCGTCTCATACATTTT